>JAWNNX010000656.1:0-475000 GCA_035044505.1 Zaprionus lineosus | reverse complement strand
CAAACAAACAAACAAACAAACAGACAGACAGACAGAGAGACAGACAGAGAGACAGACAGAGAGACAGACAGAGAGACAGACAGACAGACAGACAAACAGACAGACGGAGGACAAATGGAAGGACAGACGAGGGAATAGACGTAGGGGCAGACGGAGGGACAGACGGAAGGAGTGACAAGGCAGCGAAAAACTCAACTCTTAACTCTCATCTCAACAGGACTTCAAGTGAGTTTCGAAAGTCAAGTGCGTGTCGCTGTTAGCAGCTCGTGAAGGCTCCTTTGTCTATTTGTGTCTGTTTGAATGTGTACGCCTCTGTTCATGTGTGCATGTGTGCATGTGTGCGTGTGTGCGTGTGTGTGTGTGATTGTGTGATTGTGTTGATTTATAAATATTTGACTTGCAAATGCCGCACGCAATACAAGCACACGCACTCACACATACGCAGGAATAAGACCTGAAGTGAACGATTTGGTTTAAGGATTCGTCAAGGCAAAGATTTCAGACGAACTTAAGGAATCTGAATAAATGATTAACGCGCCCTTTTAATGGCATCAATTAAATTAATCCACTCACTGGGTAACTAATATTAATGACCAAACTCAAATATTTAATTAAAATAATTATTTACATTACATGAAATGCAACAAGAAAGGATCAAATCGGCAGTCAAACAAATTCAACTATAAAATATCCTCATGGCAGGACTCACTCACCAATACATGTGCACTTACAAATACATTTTCACACACTCAAGGATTCATTAAGCAATTTTCAGGCTTTCTTCTTTCCTTTCTCTTTCAGCTCTTCTCTTTTTCCTTCTTCCCTTTCTACACTCTACATTCTTGTGGATAACTTATATTTGATATTTGATTTTAATTAAATGTGCCATTTAAATTGTGAAACATCATGGAAGTTGCAGTGAACAAATATTAAAAATTATTTATATTAAAATTTCTAGAAATTAACAAAAAAAATTTAAGTTTTCCCAAAGTTTTATTCAAATTGAAAGCCCGTCTAATAAAGGAGAGCAGCGGAAAATTGAAAAAAATGTACTTAAAGAAAAGACCAAAACAAATTTAAGAAAAAACCAAAATTAAAAAAATACTTTTTGTTATTAATTCTATTTATTATTTTAATTAACACTGTTTAAAACAATAAATAAAAAATATTAATAAACAATGCCAAATATAATTGATTTTTAAGTAGAAAATACGCAGAACAAAAGCTTCAATCATAAGAATATTGCCATCTCTTTCACTCTTTACTGCTGCTTGATGCTAACCGAGATAACCACTAACACAAAAGCACTGGAGCAGTGGAGCAGTGAAGCAGAGGAGCAGAGGTGCAGAGGAACAGTGGAATAAGGGAAATCTCGCTGCACCTGCAGCTAAGCTAAATTTAAATGACTTTTCATTAGTGTTTTATTTTTGCTTGTAATTTACCTAGTTTCTTATTTAATTTTCACAGTTGGTTTACTAAGATAAATATTTTTTGAAATATTAATGACTTGTATTCTATGCTGAAACTAATATTACTTATAAAAATAAGAAGTTCTGACAAGTTCTGAGCCAAGCTTTCAAAATAACAAATCTCTTTTATTTTTTTTTTTACATGCTCTTGAATAAGAGAGAGCGCAAGGGGCAAGGGAAGGGTGGGGGAAGCTCAAAATGTAGTTAAAGACAAACATGGAAATGGTCTTGGCAGCTGTTCGTCAAAAAAGAACTGATAAGCTGGAGAACAGACAATTTATCTTAAAATAAAAATACCGTACGTTTTCTTGACAGCCTGCACATCGTTCACATCAGCTTCGTATATTTCGTCTTCTTCGGCTATCGTCGTGTGCAACTTCGTCGCTTGCTGCATGGCGGCTGCACACGAATGCATTTGATTGTTTATGCAGTTCGCAAGTTTTGCGTGTTTGCTGCCGCCCCTCAGTCATTTACAACTCCAATATTGACTGTAAAGTTAACATAATGAGTTGATTCTACTCATCGACCCATGTTAAGTAACACAATTGCTGCGTCCGCAATGCAAACGCAGTACATTGAACATTTTCTGCTTGTATTTTGGTTTACAGACGTTGCCTTGGGTCTTATAGAAAATTAAAAAGCAAATTGTTTTTTTTTTCTTTTAAATAAGATTTATTTTTATTTTAACGACTTTTATACAATCTGAAATAAAACAAGAATTTAAAGAAAACAAACTGTGACTTTATTTTTTGTTGGCATCTGCATGTCCTTTTCTGCAGTTGCGTTTCTCCATTTGTTAGGTATCCTCACAGTTGCCAGAACTTAAAGATTTGCAACTTCATTTTAAGATTTCACTCGAAAGTTTATGTGTTTGTTTGTGAATGGGAAGTAAGTCGCAAGGATATTTTTCGGTGAAGTAGTCGCAAAGTCGTGACAGGCTTCCTGCCACTTGCGCAACTGCTGCAAATTTTAATAGAAAATTAGCTGTTGAAAGTGTTGTTTGAACTTGCAACCTGCAACCTGCAACCTTACCTTCCTACCCCCCTCCCACTCCAGCAGCATTTTCAATTCGTCCTTTGCTTTTTGGGAAAGCAACTGCCAAGTTCATTTTGCACTGTGCAAATCTCTGTCGCGGTCGCGGTCTTGGCTCGTATCTCGTGTCCTGTGTCTCCTCCTCTTGGCCAGGTTTATTTTTTCGGTGCGGAGTTCATAAACCGAATTGCGTTTCATTGGCCGGGCCAAAACGATGTCAGGTAAACTTGAATTTCCAGGCAAGTTGCTTAAGTTTTAGCCGCATAATCTGCTCTGGCAGTGCCATAAATATTCAATGGCTTTGTCTGTGTCTGTGCAACGTGCCCGCTAAGCAGCACCGTGGCATGTGGCGTGTGGCAAGGCCGAAAGGAAGCACAGGAACCGACAAAGTGAAACAGCTTAGCGGCAGCAGTCGAATTTCCAACAAAATCAATGGCTTAAAGAAGGACTCCCTCACTTCGGTAGTCCTGCTGCCCCGCTCTCCTTTACTCCTGCTCTCCTTTACTTCTGCTCTCCTTTACTCCTGCTCTTCTGCGCTCCTGTGTGCCCTGCTGGCTGGAAACGAGCCAAGTTTATTATGGCCAAGTAACTCATATAAACTGTGCCCCTTGCTCCTTGCTCCTTGCAGTTTTAAGCTGGTCTGTGGCATGTGAAGGAGGCTATCGATTAAGTTGCATTTGACCTGCCGCATGCAACGCGCTGCGTGCAACCAATGAGCCTGCAAGACCTGTCCTTTGAGTAGTTTTACTGCCCTGTATGTCCCCCCTCTCTCTCCCAGGCTCCTTTTCTCTTTCTTCCCCCTTTTCTTTCTTCCTCTCTCCCTTTCTCCCCCTCCCTATCTCCCCTTCTCTCTATCCTTTCATCTCTTTTCCCATTTGACTATTTGTGTAGTTTTTGCGGATAAGACAACACTTTCAATTGAAAAACACAAACAGAAGGGGGGAAGGAGGGAGGGAGTGTGTTGGGGGGTTTGGGGACAACACTTTGGGGCTGCAGCACGTGGCAACAACTGGGGAATCGTATGTTGTCTTCTAAGCGCCCGCCGCCTCACAATTCGTATTTTCTTTTTCCACTTCAATTGCTGCCGCATCGATTGCACGTATGTTGCATGCTGCTCCCCACAGACGGCGGGCTGTTGCCGCCGCGCCGCAATAAAAAAGAACCGGCCAGGGAGCAGGCGATGGGGCAGGACAACTTGCAACGTGCAACGTGCAACGTGCAACGAGTGTTTTTGTTTGTGGAAAAGCGAATGATTCTCTGGCGATTACAACTTGGGCAAAGTGTTGGCAGGAAGCTTAGGTGAATATCTTGGGGCACTCAAAGTTTTGATGCCGCAGGTAGCAGGTAGCAGGTAGCAGGTAGCAGGCAGCAGGTGGCAAGTGGCAAGTGGCAGGTGGCGAGGGGCAAGTTTTTGTGGCATTGTTTTTAATTTATCTAAATTGAAAAGTGCAACAAATCGCAGAACTAAACCGTTGCCCCCGTTGCTGATAACAACTGCAAGGACTAAGGATGCGCGAAAGATGAAAAGGCAAAAATGGCAGACAGGACAACAAGGACAACAAGGAAATAGAGAGTCGGACGCACAGATAGCGAAAATACAAGGGGAATAACAAGGAGTAAAGGGGAGAAGGGGCAGAAGGGGGAGTAACAGTCAGTAGACTGCAGACAGCAGACAGAAAGCAGGGCAGGACATCAGCAGGACGTTGTGGGTGTGGGCGTGGATGGGGGTGTGGATGGGGGGCGGTGGCAGAGGGCATAAAGAGCAAGACATTTGCTGAAATAAAATTTCAATTTGCTTGAATTTCATTTGTGTCTCGTGTTGTGTCTGTGTTTGTGTCTGTGTTTATGTGTTGGTCTCTCTGTATGTGTGTGTGTGTGTGTGTGTGTGTGTGTATGTCCCTGCTTTATCGCCTTGCCAGTTAACGTCAGCTTGGTTTACCGTTATGCTTGGCTGCGTGCGCTGGCGTTGCGCCTCCAGCCAACTGGAGAGGCAACTCTGAAGTAAGCGGAACGACCAGAGCCAAGACCAGGATAAGGATAAAGGTATAGCTGGAGGACGAGGACGTGGACGAGGACGAGGAAGAGGCTGAAGTTGAAGCTAAAGCTGGGCTAGAGTATGGCAAGGGGCATGAGGCTAAGAGATGAGAATAAGAACGAGGACAAAGCAACTTCAACTACTCGCAGGATAACTAAGGCAATGCCAAATATTTGCTGTGCGTATGCTGTGTGTGTGTGTGTGTGTGAGTGTGTACTGTGTGTGTGTGTGAGTGCTGTATGTGTGTGTACTATTTGTGTGTGTGTGTATGTGTGTTGTATGTGTGTTAGTGCTGTGTGTGTGTGTTGTGTATATATGATTCTCACGGGGCTGTGTCTGTCTGCGTGCGCTGTATCCTTGCGTCGTCCTGCCGCGTTCCGCATTCTTTGCCATATTCCCGCTGGTGACGTTTGTTGATGGTTTCCAGGTGAATGCACGAATTGCGTTTTCGTATTAAATAATAAATGAAAGTCGGATTGTTTTTGTCGCTCTCCCGCTCCTTGGCCTCAGCGGTCGTCGGTCGTCAGTCGACAGTCCTCGGTCCTCCGTCCTCGGTTGTCGGTCGTCAGTCGACAGTCGACATTTGTCGGTCGTCAGTCTGCAATCTTAAGTCGCTGCCATTAGACTCCCTCCGTCAGGCTCCCACCTCGATGTCCCAATGACTCGATGACTGGATGACTGGATGACTGGATGACTGGATGCCTGGCTGCCTGACTGCCTGGATGCTTGGCTGCCTGAATCCTTGAATGTCCGCCTTGTGGCACTCGTTTTCTCGTCTCTGCCATAATTCCAGCTGCTCGCCGATTGCTCGGCCCTCGGACATTAAATGTGTATTGCTTATTTCTTAAGTGCCAATGGTTTGTTTATTAAAGCGACCATCGGCACACGCCTCGCATTCCACTGTTGCTTCTACCCACTCACCCCCCTCCCTACCCTCCGCCTATCAGCCTATGGCCACTTCTCCTCCTCCCACGATCCACACGATGGACCAACGCAATGTCGCCACAGGGAATTCTGAGCGCCGTTTTCGCCGCACGGCCAAGTAATTAAACGGAATGATATGTGGGTGGGGGGGAGGTAGGGCGGTAATGGAGCCGCCGCCCAAAGTAGAACAGAAGCCAAGGAAAAAGAGGAAGAAGAAGAAGAAGGAGACGCAGTTTAAGGAAGAGTAAAGGTTGAAGGTGGGTGAAGGAGATACGGGAGGTAAAATAGGTACGAGAGGTAGAGGAGCTGCTAGGGGTAAGGGCGGTGGGGAGTGGCAGCCACTCAATGGACGCGCCAGTGCGTTGATAGATTAACTCAATGGAATTGCCGGCAGCACCGCCCGTCGAGTTCTTTGGTGACTTAATTACCCGCCAGCTGATGGAGCTAAGTGGAAGCTGATGCTGATGAATCAACAACAATTTTGATAGCCTCGAATGGAGCTTATTACACAATAATTTATTTACCCCCATCGTTTTGCTCTCCCCCTTCGGCCCCTGCCCCGTACCCTACCCCGTACCTCCTCCCCTTCATTGCCTTATCAATGTTTTTGTTTGTTAAGGCAATTCTTGGGCTCTTGATTTCCGAAAGGCGATTAACTTGTGGAATGTGCGACATTTGGAATAATTTAATTAGAGAATTTAATCTTTGTTTTTATTTAATGATTAATCGAAATTAAATGGAAAAGTATTAGAAAAGTTCTTACTTATAATTGGCAGATGAATATTTAAGTTGTGATTTTTTACATTTATTTAAATTCGCTTTGAAAATTTGTTTACATTTATTTAAATTCGCTTTGAAAATTTATTTATAATTATTTAACCATTAATTAGCCTCAATAATACAAAACTTTATATTTGATTGGCTTAATTAATTTAAAATTTGTATTCCTATAGAAATGTCATTATTCTTTATTTAATTCAATTTATTGTGATTTTATTCAAGCTTCGACCACTAAAAACTTTCCTAAAAGCAATCAAAATAAAATATTTAATTTTGTTTGAGAAAAATGTATTAAATCAATGCTAATTTATTTAGTATGTTAAATGAGCTAATTAAGTATTTTATTCACATCTGCCTCTAAATTAATCAATATTTATTTCATTTAAAGCTTTCCACATTTCAGTTTTTGCCTCGCAGCTGCAGATCTGTAAAGACAACTTGTCATATAAATAATAAAAAAAATAAGTTATTTCTGTTACCTGCTAAAATTTAATTTAACAGAATGTTAATGAATAAGTTAAGATATGATATGTTATATAAATGTCTAAAATAAGTCTGTCCAAACGGACAGGAAACGGATATCACACAGCAGCCACATAAGCGAGCAGTGGAAAAAATGGGTACTAAGTATTTATTATTTTCTCCCTTTAATTATTCCAATTTTAATAATTTTTTTATTTTATATTAAATTTGTATTATTTTTTATTTATATTATATTTAAATATAAATTATTTTTTAGCATTTTTTGTTATTTTTTTTTTATTTTAAAGTAAGTATTGCAATAAATAAAGCGGCAAAGCGCAGACTAGTTTTTGGCTCGCTTATCGCGCTGTTAAGTTCAAGCTTAACAGAATCCTAACAGAAAATGTTAAGCGGGGACACTCGAAGGGCTTTCTATGCGCTAGAAGGGTAGTCGAGCAGCCAAGCCGCCTTAGGAATAAGTAAACAATTTAATTTTAGTTTTTCTAATTTTATTTTTTGTTTGTTATTAAATAATTACTTATATTTAATTAAATAAAATTCATAAAATCTCTAAATAATATTTTTATATATTTTTAAAAGTATAAAGAGATTTGTTTTTAACACGGACTGAGGTTTTCTGTCAGTCGATTAAATTTAATTGATTTCTTCTTATGAGTTTGTTTCTGTGGTCGTTCTTAATTAATTATTTATTATGGAAAAATATTTGTGGTGTGGCTTAAATCGTCGGGCGAAGCAATTAATTAATTTAACAACCGCACGCATTGAAATTGTTTAAACTCTTCACCAAGTCGCAGATTTAATTGATATTCGTTTGAAAAAAAAAAAATTATTTAACTTGCCACTCCCACAGTCTAGATAATGGAGCAATCATTGAACCGAAGGTAACACATTTCATTTTCAGCTTTTCCTGTTTTTCTGTTTTCTGTTTTCCCCCATTTTCTCATTTCCTCATTTTCACATTTGAAATCCCTTTTTTTGTTTGCTGCTAATTTGTAAATAATTTTCGCATAGGTTTTTCATTTATTTTTTTCCTCGCGCCGAGAGACATTGTTATTTATATTGATGTTAAGAGGAAGGTGAGAGCGAGAGAGGTCAAAGGATACCCTAGGATATACAGAAGTTGAACCCTAGTATAAATAATTACTCATTTTGTGGTATGAAAATAAATCCTTTCTCTCTGCTAGTCTAAAGGATATCTCTTAGTCGCACCGGCTCACTGTCATTTGATACCGTTATTTTTTTTTAGTCCTTTTTCATGATATGAATTTTTTTTCATTAATTTCCACAGTCGCTTTTGCAATGTCAGTTTTATTCACGGCTCTCTGCGCGGCACGGACGCGCATAAATATTTTAATGACAGTAAAAGGAATAAAATTGAAAATGATAGTAAAAATATAAATAAAAATATGAATAAAAATGAGAATGGAAATAAAAATTGCAATACAAATGAAAATAAAAATAAAAATGAAAATAAAATTCAAATAAAGGAAGAGTGCATTAAGGATTGCAGGATTGCAGCGTGCTTGCTGTAAGCCTTGCCACAAATGCACTTGCCCCAGGACACTAAGTGCTATGGGCTTTACGCGATTTGTTGCTTCATTGCACAAAGGGATTATACTGACTTAGAAGCCTTCGGGGTATCCTTTCATTTGTTTGCTTCCTTGTTGAGCTGGTGATACGAGCCCTTATCAGTTCTCCGTCCAGTTGTCTCAATATGCACACGGGGCGCGAGAATGATAAGGGTACGAATGCACCGGTCAGGCACTGATCCAGGCTGACCACTGATGGAAGTTTACACTTATACACACACACACACACATATATATACACACACTTAGATACTCGGACACCTCCGCTGATGATACTCACCCGACGAGTTTAGCTCCATTATTTGCCTCTCAACTGTCAATCAATCATTTCGGGCGGCTGCAAAAAGTTAAATTTGTTAAATGACTGTGGATAAGAGAGGGAGGGAGAGAGAGAGAGAGAGAGAGAGGGGGAGCCTGTAGGTGTTGTTGGCGCTGGCTTAGAAGCGACCCACAAATATTTGACAAGGCGCCAGATGGCGCAACGCTCCATTTGCATACGACAAAAAGAAGATCATAAAAAATACAACAGACAAACACTAATTTACAAATGAAAGCCGTGCAGCAAAAGCAAGAGTTTAGCATACACACACACACACACACACGCACGCATACATAAATAATTCAGCTGTTAAATGAAACTACCGGACATGCGGGGGGGAACAGGAGTATCGCTCGAGCAAATGTTTTGTTAGCGTCACACTAATACACACACACACACACACACACACACATATATATACACACTCATATAAACTCACATATACACTCACACATGCAATGCGATACTTGAAACGGCGGCAAATGAAAACTGTTGCCTACTTTTGCGCGCGAGCAATAAAATTCATTTCTGAATCCATGGAAAACTCGCAAATTGGAAACGCATCGGATTTGATTTTCGTTTTCCGCAATTTGTGAAACATTTTGAGAACAATTTTTCCAACAATTTTAGTTCATCGAAAAGTTTTTCAATCGATGGAAAATCCTCGGCAAGCGCGCTAATTGATTTAGTCCCGTGGAGTTTATCAAGCAGAAGTTAACTCGTTTTCTCCTCTTCTCCTCTTCTCTTGTTCTCCTTTTCACCCCTTCTCCTTTTCTCCATTTGCCATTTCTGCTCTTCTCGTTTTCAAATTGAATTTTTGAAGTGCCGTTGCTTTGATTTCAAATATCGAAATATCAAAATTGATTTTTATTGCCGAACTTCTGATTTCTCGATTCGCATTAATCAAAGTGAGCCGCTTGCTTGAGTCTGTAAAAGGCCAAAGGACAATTTAGGAAGCATTTTAAATTGATTGAAATATATGAAAGGACTTTAAAATATGGATACATGAGAGCTCTTCATATGTGCAAGGACTATGAGGTATAAACGGGTTAAGTGCATCTTCATGTTTGGATATCAATTAACCAAATGGGAAAATTGATAAAAGGATATTTTTATTTATATAATAAATAAATGTAAATTTGGTTAAAGGATAACAATTCTTAAAGGACATATGACAAAAGTGTTCCTTAGCGGTAACAGAAACTTGCACCATGTCATGGAATTTGTGGCGGATTTCAGGCTAAAACTCATATGAACATATTGAGCGCCTTATTATCCTTGGCATTTGAAAGTTGACGCATGTCATGTGAATTGAAGCGAAAATCCTTGACAGGAATAGCACAAGGAATCCCTCGGAATGCGCAAATCTACTGCAGCGGCAAAAAACATCACCTGCAGCAGGAGTAGAAGCGGGAGAAGGAGAAGGAGTAGGAGTAGGAGTAGAAGTAGGAGCGGTTGCAGGAATAGAAGAAGGAGTAGAAACTGGCGATGAAGCGGTGGAAGGATCAGTTAAAGGAGCAGTAACAGTTATAGCAAAAGCAGCAGTTACTGCATCCCTTCCACTGCATAATACAAACTGAGCTGAATGCATTTCATCCGTTTACCTGCTGCTTTTGTGGGAAGCCAGAACATGTTTGGGCCCTTAAATCTGCAGGATGTGGAAGGGGGAAGGAGGTGGAGAAGGATGAGGGGACAAACCTTGAAATTAGCCGGCGATATTGTGCATATAAACTATGGGCGAGCAGTTGGCAGGGCTGTTTTGGTGCCGGGGCCACTTTATGTGTGCGCCGTTATGAATTTTGAAATGGAATTCGCTGCTCCTGCCGCCGCCTCTGTTGTTGCTGTGTAATAAATCAAAACTATGCAACAAAACGCGCCACAAGCATGCCAAAGGACTTATCTCTGTGCCGTATATAAAACGTTAAAAGGTTGCCCATTGCTTCGTCCTGGACAGTAGCAGCAGCAGCAGCAGCGGCAGCAGCAGCGGCGGCGGCAGAAACAGCGACCAGCGACCAGCAGCTGCTTCACCTCGACAGGCGACAGCCACAAAAACCAACAAACATCCAACGGACCAGCGGAGAAGTTGCCTCTGTTGCAAGGCAGTTAAAAGGAGCGGCGAGAATAAAGGGTGGGCAGGAGCAGGGGCTGCCCTTTTGGCTCAACTGTGTTTTTTCACTGTTGCACTTTTACGGTTATAAATTTTAACACAAACACAGACACTTACATACACACATATATATATTTGTGTGTGTGTGTGTGTGTGTGTGTGTGTGTGTTTATATTGTATATACGGAGAGACTCTCAGGGGCTGCACATAAAACCGGACACATGCTTTTAATCTTCGGCACAAACATGCTCACTGCTCGCTGATGCATGGCAACTCTGGCAGCTCTGGCAACTCTGGCAACTGAGAAGCCGAAAGCTGTTCCCAGGACGCGTTCAGTGTCTCCACGTAGCTACGGCTGTTGATGTTGATGGCTTATGGGGCCGAAGCCGATGCTGATGCTGATGGTGATGCTGATGGTGATGCTTTCACAGTTGCTGCCTCTGCCTCTGCCTCTGCTTCAGTCGCTGCCTCTGCCTCTGCTTCTGCCATGCATAAAATCTTCCGCCGGAAGTTAAAGAGTTTACAGAGAAATGTGAGCTACTGGGCTAACAACAGAAACATGTGAAAGGGGAGAAGGGGGGGAGGCTTAGGGGGGATTAACAAAAGGGTTTAACGGTGACGGGGACCGTTTAAATGCTCAACCCTCAAAGTATGCAACAGAAATTGTCAACTTTTGTTATTCAATTAGCGCGCACGCAGAGCGAGAGAATTTTAACTTTTTGGCCAAAAGGGCATTCAATTTGGCCAAGTGTTTGGCATTTGCAAGAGCTTTTGTGAGCATAAATGTTCGCTTATCGGCTTTTATGCGCTTTTTATGTGACGACATTTATAGCACACAGGAGCGGCGGTCGACAGGCCAACAACAGAGCCTCTCCCATCTCCCATCTGCCATTTCCCATCGCGCATCTCGCATCTCGCATCTCGGACATGGTTATTGTTTGCATCTGGGCCATGCGGCGCTTTGGCTAACCAATAATGGTCATGGCAATTGGCCAGACCAGGCCAGAACAGGCCAGGCCAGGCCGGAGGCCTTTCATACCAAGACCCTGCCATGCCGTGCCATACCCTGCCGTGCCATGCCATGCCTTCCCATCCCATGTCCTTGTCTGTGTCCTGTTGTCCACTCGCTCTCGCTATCGCCCGGGGCCACGCACTGCGGCCGCCAAATCGCTTGGGTTTTGGGTGTACTTTTGGCCTTTAGCCCATTTTTTGAGGGTTTGGGTGTGTCCACGCAGTGTGTGTGTTATCAGTGCTGCCGGGCAACGCAGGTGCTTTAAATTTCCAACATGTTGACCAAACATCCAACACACACACACATACAGACACACAGACACACATACATACATACACTCACACACATACATCTACGCTTAGGCGTGCCTGTGGTCATGGCATGTGACAAAAAGCACAATTCTCCTGCCCTATGTGAGTTTGTGTGTGAGTGTGTGTGTGTGTGTGTGTGTGGGTGTGTGCGGATGTTCTGCCCTTAGTTTGCATATTAGTTGAGCATCGAATCGATGCGAATGCCGTTGCTTTTTGAAAAATGGGCATTTAGCGCCCAACGTTATGAATATTGAAACAATTTTACGCTTTGCCATTTTGAATTTTCAATAGATTTTTGTGGCACGCTAGAGGCAACAATGTCATCATCATCATCATCATCATCATTAGCATCATTATTATTACTATGAACATCATCATGTTTTGAATCATCATGATTATTGGCATGAACTCTGCAGGATGTCGATGTCAATGTTGCCTCTGGTTCTGCGGTCTCCTTTGTGATTTGGTTAACTGTAAAGTTAAGGAAAGCCTCCGTAACTTTTGGAATTGTGCGTTGCCGCAGGATGTGGCATCAAGCAAATGAAGTGCCACACTTAAGACGCTGATGTGGCAAGTTCACAAAACTTACCAGCCACACACGACACACACAAAAGCTGATTTTTCATAGTCTGCTTTTAGGCATGTCCCTTTTTTTTATCCAACTCAAAGGAGCGATGGGACGATACACAAAATCGTCCTTTAAGGAACTTATAAAAGGGGATAAAGAATGAAAAAAAGGTAAGCCACGCTTAACACGGAGAGAAAGCAGAGTTTCATGGGCTGAAGGAAGTAATGAAAATGAAGGGAAAGGAAAGGAAAAGTTAAGGAAAAAAAAGCTAGAAATAAATAAAATATTTAATATTTTTTTATTTTAAAAATAAAAAAATTAATAAAAATGATTTTTTAAATAAACAAAAATAAATCTAAAAATGTAGAGATATTATAAATTTAATTAAGCAGTAGAAATAAAAATGAATTCGACTGCAGCCGTGCCACAACTGCTGGCAGTCAGTGTGCGGGAGAAATGAATTTGAATCTTTGTTTACATAAAAGAAAAATGAAAATCTCTCAATGAGAAAATTTTCCAAATATATGTATGTATATGATGGAAAACAATGCAGAATTTATTTCAAAAATTCTTCAATATTTTCAACACTCAATGCTCGAGTCTTGGCAATGTGTCAGAAATGTGCGTCAGAGGCCAAAAGACATAAACATTTTGAATGGAAAAATCAAAAAAATTAAATAATCGAAGATTTAAAAATTTTATTTATTTTTTTTTTATCTCTCGAATTTTGCACATCCTTTGAAATTGAGTTGTTATTTTTATTGTGTTATTGTGTGTCCTTTCTTAATTGCTCGGACATGCGATAAGAATTAATCTGAATAAAAAAAAATAAAAATAAAAATAAAAATAAAAAAAAATGCAAATAACAAAATTTAAAGCTTGGATTACTTGTTGACATTTTTGCTAATGTTTTTAAGGCCAAATGGACACGGCCTGTTGACATCAGAAGCTAGGTCCAAAGGGGCTTAGCAACAGCAACCACATACGCAGACACACACACACGCACGCACACGCACACATATGCAAATGTGGGTATATTTTGAAAACCAAAATGCAAATGCAAATGAATTTCAAATGAATTTCGCATTGTAAAATGTTTCAAATAGTGAAAATCAAAACAATCAACTGAAGCATTTAGGCAGCCACAAAAGGGGCTACAGGGAGTGGGGGCGATAATGGGGAAAAGAGAGGATAAACGTAAAAAAAAACATTAGCATATTAAAGGTAAAATATAAGACCAGAAAATACCCTATAAAGGAGAGAATCTTAAATAGTAAAATAAAATATAAAAATAAAAAATTAAATAAAAAAAATAAAATAAAAAAAATATAATATAAAAAATAAAATATAAAATTAAAAAAAATAAATTATTAAATTAATAAAAATTAAATTATATATTTCAAAATAAAGTTAAGCCGCAACAGAAGTAAGCATTTCATTTAATTGATAAATAAATAGATTGAATAAAAGACTTAAATATATATATAAACACACATACACACATATACATAGTAGTGCCTTTTAGTTCAAAATATTGTTAAAAACATTGTTTATATACATAGATTTAACTAAATATCTAAATACACAGTATGTCATATATAGAAAGTAGATATATATGAAGACTCATCCCCAGACAATCTCCCAAGGCAACTTCCAGCCCAAAGTTAGCCGAGACACAAACCCTAAACCTACCATTGGAGCTACGCCTTCTGAAAGCCACCCAATTGGGCAGCGAAGTGCGTACAGGGTATCGAAATAGAAATGCCAACGAAAATGAAACACAAAACGTAACGCAAATGTCATAAATATAAAATCAAATGCAAATTGAAAACAGATCGGGCGATAGATACAACGAGTCACAGAGACAGAGGCCAGAAAGAAAGGGAAAGGCGAAGCAAGCTAAAGAGATGAAGAGAGTGCAAGAGAGAGAGAGGGAGTAGGGGAAAGAGAGGAATGGAGGGGGAAGAGTATCTGATATATACCAAAGGGATTTCAAGTCGAAAAACTCCAAAAACAGTAGCTACTTTGCATGTGTGTGTGTGTGTGTGTGTGTGTGTGTGTGTGTGAGTATTTGCATTTAATTAGCAGAAAAACTATTCATAGATTGCGATTGTTGATTTGCCAAAATCAATACACGCTCAGATACACACACACACACACGCACACACACGCAGACACACACATACACGCGCAGATGCACCCGATGTTTGCTTCTGGATAACTGTTAACATTTTCAATTACACAAATCGCTTATAAATTATTCACTTACTTCCTTGCAGTCCCCTCCATTACCCTTTCAACTCCCCTCTCCTCCCACCACCCCCCACAACATCCGTAAATTGTTTAATGAAACTCAAAACTAAATCTCAATGAACCACAAAATCAAATCAACGGAAGTTATTGCCATCGCCCGGAACTTTACAGCAAAATTTATAATATTCATGTAATTAACATTAAATCATAATTCGACAAGTCTCAACATTTGCATTAACAGAGGACAGAATATTGAATACCCTTCCAAATCAAATGGAATGTTAAGTAGAAAATAAGGCAGGGATTGAAATAAATAAGAGAAAATAAAGAAGTTAACAGAATTAAATAAATACAAGTATTTTTGAGGGAAGTAGCAGTTACTTAACATTTTTTAAGGACTTTTAACAGTTTTATGTACTTAATTTAACAGTTACGCTTAACATTGCTGCTGTTAACAGTGAAAAACTTCTTTTGGGGCTGGGAATGTGAGAACAAAGATGAACATTGATAAAAAAGAAAACACGAAAAAGTTAACAGAGCTTTAAAAATAACAGTAATTTTAAAAGAATTAACAGTGTATTAACATTAAGTAAAAATAACAAAAGTTTAGCATTCACTAAGCTTTAATTTTGTTGTTCTCAGAAAAAATATGTTTAGATGTTTATGTTTAGAAAAAAAATATAAATAATATTACATTTTTTAAAAGCTTTTCCAGTGAATGTTAAAATGTTAAGTTAACAGAAGTCATGGAATAAGCTGCATATAAAATGTTAAAGTTAATTTAAGAGAAAATTCAAAATAATAATAAATATTTGAAATCTCTGGCAATGACTGAAAAGCACAGATAAAGTTAAAAATTATATATTAAAAATAAAATCATATATTAAATGATTTAAAAAATGTTACAAAATGTTTCAAAAAACCAATGGACTCTCCCTGAAGTGATGAAAATCACTGCATTACGGAAATGTGCAATTGTTTAATTCAAATTCAGCGATAAACGCAAAACGCAAACAAATTATTCATGAATATCAAATGCAGTTTCCAAGTCGTAGAACGAGGCGTATAATGGACAGGGAGACAGGGAGTAGTGAACGGGGGACAGGAGGCAGGGGCAGGGGCAGGGGCAGGGGGCGTAACCGACATTGTTGCAACAATCTGCACATTTTTGTCCACAAATGTCATTCAATGCCTGAGAACTTTGTATTTGTTTGTTATGATACAGTTTCTCTCTCTCTGCTATAGTTGTATATTTTTCTTATTTATTTATTTATTTTTTTATTTATTTATTTTTTTTTTTTTTATTCGAAGAACTTCATGTGTCATTTGTTTGATTGAAATTTCGCAGAGTTCGCTGAATTTGCGGTGATCGTATGACGTTCCAGAGTTCAGAAAATCCACAGAAACTCGAGGCGACTGCAGTCATGGCTGCCCCTACCCTTCCCTCTCCTTACCGCTCTCTGAACCAACGCTTAGCTACAATGAGGAAAAAAAACCAAAATTATTTCTTAAATCCCCAAAGCGACAGCCTACAGTTTGGGAGTCACTGGAACTTATCTTTTGAGCCAGGGATTTCAGCTGCACTTCGAATGAAAGAGATAAGAATGGCTGTGAGTGTGTGTGTGTGTGTGTATACACAGTGCCTGCTTATGTATCTATCTATCACACACACACACACACACACACACACATAGACGTCGCCATGCAAATAGAAATTGTTGGGCAAACATAAATATGAGAAGCAAGAACTCGGTCCCCGTTGCTGTACATATGAAGATTAGGAGAAGGCACAATTCCAGATAAGTGGAAACGCCTTGCATGGCCAGCGGCCAGATTGTGGCTTGGGCTCCAGACGTTCCACATGCATAATTGATATAAGAGACCAGGAGACGGACAACCGAATCATCTCCAGACTCATTTGAAAAGCAAAATCTCGCAGCCAATCAATTGGAAATGTTTTGATGTGGCTCAGCGTAGGAGATGCTCAGAGATTACGGCTTAAGGTGGGCAGACGGGCAGAGAGGAGGAGGAGGAGAAGGCGGAGAGAAACGTCTATCCAAGATGCTAATTAATCATGGAGACAGTGACATGGCCGCAGCAAGAACTGAAATTCGCCAAGGAAAGTCAATTTAATTGATGGCATTGGTCTAGGGTGAAGCAACCACCAGCGGCATTCAAGGATTACCAGGACGAATCAACCACAGGCTCAATTACATATCCTTCCACCAATGTCTGCATGTGCTGGTCTGTGTGTGTGCGTGTGTGCGTGTGTGTAAGTGATACATCAGTTGGTGGGGTGAAGGGTCGATTGCAGAAATTTGGCCATGCGATTTGCATGGATAATTTGACAGATTACATCGCCTCGGCGCTTGAGGCATGTCGGACGTATTCCAAGAAAGGAAGAAGGAAACAAGGATCTGCCCCTTGTTGCAGTTGTTCATCTGAAAATTAGTTTCCAGCGTATCTTTATCTTAATTAATTACATCGAAAACTGCTCAATTAACGTTCTTTCGGTTAAGTAAAACTTCAGTGGGAAATACAAATCAGGATCGAGTCCTGTGGCCTTTAAGCGGGACATGTTTTGATGCAGGACTTTAATCGGAAACTTAATTTATTTTTAATATGAATTTCATTTAATTAAAATCTGCACTTAAAATAAAAAATGTCCCGTTATTTAAGCTTCCCTCCTTTGACTTGAACTCCTGTCATTCATTCCATAAATCAATCAGGATTGAGCACTTAACGATTGATTTATTAATGTGTGTTATTTATCGAATCTATTCGATACACTCGATAACATTCGATGTCCGCTGCCACGCGGGCCAATTTGGACGTGCGCCAACGGCAACAAAAATAACTGTCAAGCTGTTAGGGCGCCTCGTTTACTGTGTGGCAAGTGCCCCACCGCGATGGCCCCTCTTTTAATTTGCTGTACGCTTTACGATCTTCGGATATGCCAAATAGGGGAATAGAGAAAGAGAGAGAGAGATGAAGAGAAAGAAAGAGAGGGAGAGGAAGATAGCGAAATAAATGATGGGTGGGGTGGGGAAAGGGGGGGAAGAGGAGGCGAGAACGAATGCTCTTAACTGTCCACTTCCTGACCCGCATGACGGAAGCGTCAGCGTTGGAGGCGTGGAAATATCTAAAAGTGGAGAATAGAGAGGGGAACGGGGACATGTGGGGCTTAAGTGACGACAGCGACGACGGCGACGACGGCGACGTCGCCAACATCGGCGGCCACTTGTGGGATAAGTGAAGACTGCGACGCGGCATTTGAATTTCAATTAGAATTTTAATAATCGAAACAAACTGTGAGTGTGTGTGTGTGTGCGTGTGTGTTTACACACATTTCGCTTCCGCTTGGTAGTTTAACAATTTTATTTATCTTAAACGCTTTTTGGGGGCATTTATCAAAATGTTTGCCCCGCGCTGATGGATGTGCCGCATGTGTCCGAGGGGCTTGCCACATGAAATCCAAATGAGAGTATAAATAAAATTAACCAAAGCCATGGGGCAGGATGTCGCGAGCGGGGGCTAAGATGAGTGGTTGGGGGCCATGGTTGGGTGGAGGTTATGGGGATTATGGCGAATTCCTAGGTGTGGGAGATGACATAAAATTAGCACAAGGACAAAGCTGGCAGCGGAATTCCTGCTGCTGCTGCTGCTCCTGCGGCTCCTGCCACGTTTGTTGTCATGTGGAAAATCCCGCAAGGATTAAAAGGGAGCCCAAATAAAATACACGAAGGAGCCTGAATGTATGCCAGGCAAAGGGGATAGGTGGCAGGACATGTTGCTAAATTTTTTTGTTTTCCATTGTAATGAAAAAAAATGTTTGCTTGTGTGTGTGAGATTGTGTGTGTGACTGGGTGTGTGTGTGTAAATTTAGTGACAAGGCTGATGACAACAACGACAACAACAAACAGACAACAAAACCCAAAGGGCAAACAATTCAACAAAAGAGACAGAGAGGCAGATAGAAAATACAGCAAGGAGAAAGAGAAAGAAAGTAAAAAGAGGAGGAGAAGGAAAGGAAGAGGAAGAGGAAGAGGGCAAAAGAAAAGTGGGTGTTACAGCGCGGAAACAAGCGAAAAGTCGGTTGCCAGCCGGACAATTCTTTGCGGCAAGGTAGCCGGAAAGCAAGGGAATGGCCAAGGAATGGTAGGTGGCCCCTGAGAGAAAAGAGAAGAGGGGCAGAGGATAGAGGATAGAGGAGGGGCTGGGTATGGGAATGGGGCCTTAGAAGCGGAAGGGGCTTGTAACTGTCATGGGGACTGCAAGTGCGGAGGTAGCAAACAGCTAGATACAAGGGCACGCAACGTTTACTTGGATGGAGAAGGAGGGGGCGATGGTAGAGGGGGAAAGGCAGAACAAGAGCGAACAACGAAAGAGTCGCATATTCAACAGGAAAATCCCTTAATTGGAATAAATTAACTGTTATTGCTCCGGCATGCCACACAGACAAGCGCAAACAAAACCCCGGGACGAGCATTATATAGCCATATAAATATAACTGTATCTACATACCAGTACATGCATTCAGTTGCAGATACAGATTGTACACACACACACACACACACACCCATACATATAATATGTTTCTGTGTCTGTGCGTCGCTGGTACAGCAGTTGCTATCATTTCCCTCTGGAGAAACACGGTGTTTATTCTATATAAAACCCACACACACACACACACACACACGCACACACACAGTATGGACATATATACAAACACGATTGTGTTATATATGGATTTGCGTTCCGTTATTTTTTGCGTGCCGTGGAACACAAAATTAAATAATATGATAAAAGCGAAATTTATGACACATCCGAGCAACACGAAAACGAACACAAAAATGAAAACTGCCAAAAGAAATGAAAATCAAAATAACAAAGCAAAAAATAAAAAAATGGGAATACCAAATAAAAAAAAAATGAGATTATACAGAAAATGCATAAAAAAAATCGCTCATAAAAATACCCTGGAATGGTTAATGATCCTTGAAAAAGTAACCAAAAAATTAGTTCAAGAATTGTAGAAGGACTTTCGGAGCAACACAGAAATTAAACAGATATCCTTTTCCGTTGTCACATCCTTTGCTTCACATATACCCCCCATTATCCTTTCTATGGCAGGGTAGAAACTACAATATGAGGGCATGTCCTTCCCTGCTTGTGGTCTGTGGTGAAGGGCAGTTCAAAGTTTATGCAGCGCAATTTGCAGTTCGCTGGACTAATGAACAACCCGAATATCCTGTTTGGCCAGCAAGGATAGCAGGACAACTACATAAAAAAGGACTTCCAGTAAAGTTTTTAAGGTGTCTGTTTGCCAGCACAAAGACAAATGCCGAAAGGGCCAAAAGCACCAAAAGTGGAAGGGCGACCAGAAAAAAGAAATCCCAAAAACTTCGTTTCCACTCCAATTTTTTTCGTAATTAGAACAACAAATAATTAGAATAATATTTGAAAAGGGAATGGCAAATATTCAAGAATGAAAAAATATACTTAAAAAAAAAAGAATCGCATTCAAAAGTTGAAACTATATTTATTTACGATAAGTGTGAATCACAACGAGTGCGAAACTCGAGAAGTCGAAGTGAAGTAACAGTAAAAAAGCATTTGGATGAAGCCTATCCCCATCTGCGATAAGCCAAAAACCGTTAACTTTAAGCATGCGAAAGCAATAAACCACTCGATGAATAAGCAAACTACTCAAACGGAGAATCGGTTAAAGAAAAATTACAAATAGTATTTTATCAACATTTTGAGCACTCGCTGTTCATGTGCGTACATTTCTATATATGTGTGTGTGTGTGTGTGTGTGCGTACAATGTGCGAGCAGCATTTCTGTTATCAGCATTCGAGTTGAGTATTTGGAAGCGCGATAAGTGTATGTATTTTTGGTATTACTAGACCATATAAGTGGGTACATATGCATGTACATATGTGTGTGTGTGTGTATGTAAATATATATATATTTATATACACGCTTATGTACCATCATATCCATATGCAGTACGTGTACTTTTATGATGGCCATGTGGCATATATGTCCCTGTGTGCGTATTGGGTATAAGAAGAATGCCAAAATGAGGAAAACACTTTGGAGCTCTGTCAAAGACAAGCTCGATATATTTGGGAGGCACACATACATAGATAAATATATAGATATAAGTAGAAACTCACCCACAGAAGAAGGCGAATGAAATTCCAATTTGCGTTCCTCAATTACTGGTGCTGCATCAGTACCGTTAATTTGTTTGCCTTAAAACATTTCAATTAAAAGTCGACGAGCGCTTAATTGTTATGTGAAAGACTGGGAGTGCGTAGAACTGGGAGAATGGGTGTCGTTGCCATACTCGTAGTTGTATTCATATTCGAATTCGCATACGTTGTCGTTTCTAGTTTTATGGGGCGGCAACGTCGACTTTGCTGTTTTCATTTAAACCGATTGGGGGCAATTATGCGCCCAATTATATCGCGACTAAAATGCACTGTCATTGTCTACACATCATTAGAGCACAGAAGCAAAAGGCTTTAAAATGAAACACTTGATAAAGAATATTAAATGCGATTGTATGTTGTGTTTATCAGCACGTTACTGAGCATTTAGAATATCCTTAGGCAACCGCTGAAGCCCTGTACGCCAACGCTGACGAATGACAACTGAACGCCAAGCGGAGAAAAAACAAAACAACATTGAAAAACTCAATTGAAATTGAATTCGTTTTTGAAACGCGCGGGCAGCTGAAACGCAGACGAAACGAAATTAAGTGAAACGCAAATGTGAAGAGCAATTATGACTAACACGCCGACATCTGTATACACTTCATATGCAACTTCTCATACATCGTACAGGCAATGCTGATACATCATTTCTCAAAATGGGTCAATTTCTTTTGAACGTGCTTGTCTGATTTGATGAGTGTTGCGTTGTTAGGGTATTGAGTAGAAGAGAATTCGAGAGTGAGAGTGAGAGTGAGAGTAAGAGGGAGAGAGTGCGAGCGAAATTTATGAGTGTAAGAAGAGAGAGCATATAATAATACATTCTCTCTTGTGGTGGGCACGTTCCATTCCCACTCTGTGTCTACGCTTTGCTTATCACTTAACGATGCAGCCGGCGTAGACTGCGACGCCAGCGTCGCTGATCGCTTGTTGCGTTACCTGTCAGAGCGAGATAGCATTCGAAAAGACTGAAGATATTATTTGTCCCACAATTATGTTTTATCGCAAATTAGAAAATGTATTTGTGTTGAATACTGCCGTTTCTATGTTTTCGTGCAAAATACTTTAAGACAAAATATTATATACAGCACGAACACGTTAAAGGCAAGCAACATTTGCAAAACACATGTCCACGGCATGTTTCGAGTGAAGCGTACCCTCGGATTTGCCCAGCCAAACGAAAGGAACTGCCAAAGATGAAGGTAGCAAACGAGTCCTTTTCCTGCCTGAGGACAGAGACTAGTGATTGGTAGACTCTCAATTTTGTGTTGCATAAAAATTAGTTAACCTCAGCGGCCAATTTTTTTGCCGAGCATACAAAAAAAAAAAAGCAATATAAATGGTCGGAGCCCAACTCTTTACCCAACTAAAAGGCAATTCAAAATTCAAAGCTGCACCAAAAGGAAAATCAAGAAAATGCCAAGTCACATATTGTACTACATAAGCATATGCAAATCTGGTATGTACGTCTGCGTGCCGTGTGTGGATGTGTGTGTGCGTCTGCTTGTGCGTGTGACGTATGAATTCTGATGTCAAGCAACGCAATACCCACACCCGTGTTCCACAAATGTAAATACAATGTATATATGAATGTGCAAGGCAGAACACAGACACAAACACACACACACAAACAACGCGGACCCAGTCGTATACAAATATACAATCATACGCAAGCACAGCTATACACAAACATACACACACGCACACATAGCTAAATTTGTCATTGTCATATGCAAACTCTTTGAATATTTTTTCTCTCTGAGCTGTTGTTGCTTTAAACGCGCCAGCGTAATCAAGTTTTATGAGCAATTACAACATCTGTTGAATATCGCAAAAGAGACTCAAACACACAGGCACACACAGGCACACACACACACACATACTCGTAAACACACATATTGTCTCTCGCGTAGCCAGAAGAAACCATTTTAAAGAGGAACGCGTATACAAAAATGAGAACATCTTCACAGACATCGCACATTTCTTTGGTTTTATTTTTTCCTTTTCTTTTTTCTTTTTGTTCATTCACGAGCCAACACAAAGCGTCAAACAGATAAAATACATGATACGTCGGACGACGGGAACGTCAGATAGCGGATAGGAGATAGGGAATAGGGGATAGGGGATAGGGAATGGCGATTGGGGGCTGGGGTGTAGTAGAGGATGAGCCACAATGCGAATGCTCAAGACTTAAAGCAATCGAATGAGAGCAGCAAGAAAAAGAACAAAAACAAAAACAAAAACAAATACAAACGCAACAACAACAACAAACAGGCACTTGGCATTGAACTTAGACGCAGTTCCTTTTGTGTGTGTGTGTGTGTGTGTGTGAGTGTGTGTTTCTCTGCTCTGGGGCTGCTGCGAGCTGATTGAGCTATTGAATTAACATTTGCCATGATTTACCAAAAACAACATTTGATAATGATGCTCAAATAATAAGAATGTGGGCGTGTCTCCCTCAATCACACGGACCCCAATGGGGGCGGCAGACAGTAAGTAGGAAGTAGAAACGAAATATTTACGGATGATGCTCGAATTTCGGCACGAATATCGCGCGAGGAATTCAAGATGGAGTTTTGAGAATTTTAAAGGGATGTCAGTGTGTGTGTGTGTATATATATATATATTAAATACATATATAAAATGTATTAACCCTAATAAATAATGCATTTTAAATGAAACACCTTCAAACTTTGCTCGCAAACAATAAAATCAGAATTTCATTTTCAAATTCCAATCACTCGATGTAAATGTCAAATAGTTGTAGCTGTTGTTGTAGTGGTAGTGGTAGCTGTTGCTGTTGTTGTTGTTGTTGCTGCTGAGGCTGCTGTACGTTTCGGCTTGAAAAGCAATCGCATATCGAAGGCTCCCCCCCGGAATTGGAATCAATACAAAAATGCGAACAATATGAGGGCGAAAATCTGTCAAAAAGTGGTAAATGAAACTCTTCAGATGTCAGTGAGGCATAAAATTATGCGATAATTAATTTGGAGAGTGGAGAGTGGAGAGCGGTGAGTGGAGAGCGGTGAGCGGTGAGTGAAGTGCGGTGAGTGGTGAACTACGTCGTCGGGGCACGCAGATCGTCAAGAGGAAAGACGAGGCGTAAATTCGCATTCACATTCGCATTTTGGTAGTGTGCATTGTTTGGTGAGTCCTTTTGCCGCTGTTGGTCCTGGCATAACCCTCGGCTTCGTGGCGGCTGCTTCCGCAATTATGATTGTCCTTCGTCACTCGCTTGATGATTCCTTTTCAGTTCAACTTTTATATTTTTTTTTGTTTTTATGGCATTTTTTGCCTTAATTTTTTGGGCTCATTTGGCGAGGTATTCGAGAAAAGGACGAAAGGTGAAAAGGAGGAAATTTAGGTTTTTTTTTTTGAGAGCTCGGACTTGTCTTTGGTTGTCCTTAATTAAAAGCTGTACAAATTTCGATAGCAAATTGCTCTGTTGTTGGCCACTGTGCCTGAAGGATGTGTCGTCGCCAGGGATGGGATGGGATGGGGATGGGGATGGGTATGCAGCAAGGGGCAAAGGTGCGGCGCACAACCCCTTGTCAAGAGCAGCGACAACCTTTTTGTGGGCTCAAGGTTTAACTGGGCTCGCATACGCCTAAAACAATGCGCACGGATTTCAATTGTTTGTCCCCATTGTCGAGCGTTTGAGTATCTGAAGCATGTTATAAGTTCCATTGTCTTGGGAAGCGCATTGAGGGCTCCGCAAAAGCCAGAGTCAGAGAAAGGACACCGAGCGAGCGAGCGAGCGGGTGGCAAGGGAAGGGTTAAGAGAAAGACGCAGGGAAAGGCTGAGCGAAAGACTGAAGGAAAGAACTGAGTGTAGGGAGGAGGACTGAGGGAGAGGCAGGACGAATCCAGGACAGAACAAGGAGAGTCACAGCCAAAAGCGGGAGCCAGGACCAGCACCAAGTGCAAAATTGCATGCACATGTCCTTAGCTGCTCCCGGGAGTGTCGCCTTGAGGCTTCCCGTGTGGCTAATTTGCAGCTCAGTCTCCTCCAGGGCCACTTCAACTGACAGCAGCTACTTTAGCTTAAGCCTCAACTTGAGGCAGGTTAAACGAGGGGACAGCCAGGGCCAGGGCCAGGGCAAGGGCTAGAGCAAGAGCAAGGACATGGGACATGGGGCATGGGGTAGGGGCGTGGCCACAGAACGAAGTGAACATCAGTTGATGCTACTCAGGTGAGGCACCTGAGCCACTTTGTCGCTCAGTTTACCGAAAAACTTCCGTTAATTAACGTTAATTTACTTGAAACTCAGCATCCGCTCGCCTCTGCCGGTGCTCTGCCGGCGCTCTGCTCGCAGATGGACGACATTGGCGTCGCCGGAAATGTTTCCGCTGCAAGGTGCAACAGAAACTAATGGAAAATCTCGAAAGCGAATAAAAACAAGAAGTGGAGGGGAGTGGTGAGAAGTGGAGAGGAGTGGTGAGAAGAGAAGTGAAGAGGAGTGGAGTGGAGTGGAGAGAAGAGGAGAAAAAACTGAAACGATATTGAATGAAATGCATTCAATGAAGGAATCGAAAAGTTCTGGACAATTGGGGAACTAGTTCCCGGACCTGATGGCAGAGTTGCCACAGTTTTGCAACGTCTTTTGTTATTGCAACTGCTGCACGACTCTGGCCCGTACAATGCGTTGCACAATGGCCGCTACGTGCAGCATTTGCCATTCATATGAGGGACGCCATTTTGACTTTTTTATGGTACCTCACTTTGTGTTTGTTGTTGTTGTTGTTGTTGAAGTTCTTCTTCTTCTTCTTCTTCTTCTTGCTTTTGTTCGCATTGTTGTTGTTGCCGGAGCAACTTTTTGCGTTGACTTCTCTGCCCGGATGCCAGAAAGAGACAGCACGAGCTCAAACAATGTTAAGCGGCGGTGTAAAAATAGAAGAGAGGAGAAAAAAAATTAACCTCGAATATGCGATGCCCTCACTCAAGCGAACAACGTGTGAATTTAATTATTGAAATTAAATTAAATTAAATTAAATTAAATTAAATAAATTTAAATTAAATTAAATTAAATTAAATTAAATTAATTTAAATTTTCTTACTTTAATTATAATAATTTAAAATTAGAATTTAAATTCTCATTATTAAAAATAAGAGTATTCCTTCAGGACATTAACTGCTCTCGCTTTGCTATGGAAGCCACTCAAGTCGCTTGGCAGAGCCCATGGACTGCATTGTGTAGGGCATTTTTAATGCCGTCAAGTCATGTGCAGCTTATGGAGCTTTAAGCTGCATTCAATTTCAAGCGGAGATTAAAAAATTACCCAATGTTGACAAAAGGAAACGGCAAACATTGCCCAACGCTTACACAGCGTGTGTGTGTGTGTGTGGGTGTGTATCTGTGTGTGGGTGTATGTGTCTGGTTGTGGATGTGTATCTGTATATGTTTTTATGTTTGTTTTGCTGCCGCCACCAACGATGCTGCTGCTGCCCCTACTGCTTCTGCTGCCCCTGCTGCCCCTGCTGCTGCTGCTGCCTCTGCTCTGCTGCTGCCCCTGCTGCTCCTGCTGCTGTGTGTTGATCCTGATCAATATGCGCAGCGTGTACTTGATGGAAATATGATTAAAGTCAAGGCGAAAACAAGGAGTAGCAGCAGCAAAAGTCCTGTGCGCTATTCGTACTCCAGAGCAGAGACGTGCTTTTGGCGCTACTGACCGAAGGAGTGTGACGGGCAGTGCAAGGATTATGCAAAGGCACGTCACAATTTGTTTGATGTTTGTGCCGAGAGCGAGAAATCAACTGGAAACAAAAAAAAAACAAAAAAAGCAAAAAAAAAAAGCGTTCCCAAAGCAAAAGCAAAGCAGAGCAACGCGAGGCAAAGGCGCAGCTGCTGCCGCTGGCGCCTGAAACTATGCATCATTTTTTTTCCTTCGTCTGCGTTTGAGGTGCAAATGGCCGCTGCACGAAGTAATAAAGAAAAGCGAACGGAAAAAAAAAGGAAAGAGCAGAAAATGAAGGCGATAAAAAAAGTCGACAAACTCACAAAAGTTTTCAAAAAGAGTTTTCAAAATTTTCCGGCTCTTCGATACTCGAAACTTAAAAAAAAAATCTATTGAAAATATTCGACTTATCGCTCCTTCCCAAGTCGCTCATACGCTATGTCTCTCCCTCTCTCTCCCCCCCTCTCTCTCTCACTCTCTCTCTCTGTGTATTCTTGTCTATTCCCAGGACACTTACATGTTGAGCGGCGTGCAACTTTGTGGTCCTTTAAAAGATTGTTTGCATTATTTGTGGCTTCTGTTGTTGTTTTTTTTTTTTTTTGCCAGCGCTGGCAGCGTGTCCTGCCGCTCGCATTGCAGCCACTGCCACGCCCCCGAATTGCCTGGCCTGGGCTAAAAAACATTCTCTGAGCTGTTAACAAAGTGAAACCGCACAGTTTTGTTTCGCTAAAGTTTTTCCGGAAAAAAACGATAACGGTATTTAGTTTGCATGAACATCGGTTTTCAGGGTTTTCAGGGTTTTCAGGGTTTTCGGGGTTTTTGGAGGCTTTGGGGGTCTTCTGGGTTTTTAGGGTTTTTAGTGGGTTTTTTGGGGGCTTCTTAGTCGCAGGGGGCTTCGGTGGGTTTCAGGGGGGTTTTCGGTTTTTGGGTTACGCTGGGTTTTTGTGGCGCTTTTGGGCTTCTAATAGTTACAAACAGCCTTTATCTTTTATCCTGTCTCCTTTACTCCTTCCTCTTCCTCTCGCTCTATTTATCTAGTTATCTCTTCCTCACCCACTACCCATCATCTACCCCTTCCTCTCTCTCTCTCTCTCTCTTTCTCTCCCTTTCTCAGTCTCTCTCTCTCTATCTCTCTGTCTATCAGTTTCCCTGCGAGTCCTGTTATTGCTCTTGTTGCTCTGAAGGATTAGCAGCATCAGCGGCCCAGTTTCTGCTCCTGCTCCTGCCTCGGCCGTCGCCGCCAGGATTCAGTGATTAAGCCCGCAGCTTAGAAAAGTTTTCCATGTTTTTGATGGGTTTATGAATATAAGAAACTTGCCCAACAAATGCATGGGGATTTTCCATGAATCCTTTCGGTGAAAATTCATAAAAAAAAATAAAAAAAAAATACATTTTTTTTTAATTCAAAACTAACTTTTTGCAGCTTTTGGCAGGACATTATTGAAAATACAAAAATACGGAATAATAGAAATATGAGAATAAATTAATGACAAGCTATAAAATAATTTTCTTTTTTTCCATTTTCCATTTTCTTCTTTATGCTTATTTTTCTCTTCCGTCGTTGCTTCCGATTGGAATTTGGAGGGGAGCCACTCGAAGGATTGTAGCAGTTTTTGGGGCTAAGAAATTGCCTTGAACTAACATTAACAGCACACACACACACATACATATATACACACTTACATATACATATGTACGACAATTACAGTTAGTCACAGTTACAGTAACAGTTACATTAATTGTGACTCCAAGAAGTCAATTTATTTGATGCGTGAAGCGATTTATATTTAGTTTACGCATTTGTAGTGTTTATTTCTCAGTTGTTGTTGTTGTTGTCGAAAGTTGTTGTTGTCGAAAGTTGTTGTTGTTCGTTATGTTGTTGTTGTTGCTACTGTGTTTTTGGTGGCTGTTGTAACGAGCTGCTAAATCGATTGTGACTAATTTGTGGCAGTCACGAGGTTGGCAGTGATTTAGAAACTGCCACTGACTTTGCCAAGCAACAAGGACATCAACGAGGACGACAACAAGGACGAGGACAAGAACGAGATCGTGGTTGAACCCAAGCAACGGGGGCTGTGGACAAGAGCGAGGACATGGTCGAGGACAAGGACTTCACTTGAGTTGAAGGCAAGTGGGAGAATATCGCGTCATGCTTAAGTCTATGTGTGTATGTATATGTTTATATGTATATGTGTATATGTATGTGTATATGTGTATATGTGTATATTTGTGTGTGTGTGTGTGTATTTATCGACATCGAAACGCGTCGCGTTCCGTATTATTAAAATATTAAAGACAATTCAATTGGAAAATTGGCAGGCGGAAAGACAGGCGGCAGGAGTCGAACGGAAAGGAGGGGGAGGGCAGCTAAGGAGTATGTGCGGGTGAAAGAGAGAAAGGGAGAAAGAGAGAAAAAGAGAGAGGGAGAGCGAGAAGTGCTGTCAATGCATGTAATTGAAATAAACGAGAGAAATGGCATCTAAGTAACTAAACCGAGTCCCTGGGCCGCAGCGGGCGGAGGGGCCGTCAGTGGTGGGTGGGCGAGCGGTGAGGGCTGAGTAGTCGGGGTTCTGTTTAATAAATGATTTCCGCTTATGCTCGTTTCTATGCGAGAATTCGAGCAGCTCCCCAGCTCGAACTGCAGCTCAGCGTGTGGATATAAATCCAACATGTAGATGTATCTGAGTATCTGGGTATCTGAATCTCTCTCTGTGTGTGTGTGTGTGTGTGTGTGTGTGTGTGTGTGTGTGTATCTGCATGCGTCATGGTTGAGATTAGACTCGTTGTTCGTGACAGCCAACAATTGTCGTACGCACATGCATATGCATACACCCACACACACACACACACACACACACACACACATAGACACACGTACAGCTAGATTGAAACAACACACACGCTAAGCAAATCAGTGCGTGGAATATCTCAATATTTGTATCTGTATCTACGTCTGCGTCTGTATCTGTATCTGTGTCTGTATTTACATCCGTACTTATAATAGTATCTGTATCTGTATCTGTACCTATGCCTATATATTCATCTATACATATTTATCTGTATCTATATCCATATCTGTATCTGTATCTGTATCTATACATATACTTATATATATATATCTGTATCTATATCTGTATCTGTATCTGTAACTGATTCTGTATCTGTATCTGTATCTGTATCTGTATCTGTATCTGTATCTGTATTTGTATCTGTATTTGTATCTGTATCAGCATATGTATCTGTATCTGTATCTGTATATATATCTATAAATGTATCTGTATCTGTATCTGTATCTGTATCTGTATCTTTATCTGTATCTGTATCTGTATCTGTATCTGTATCTGTATCTGTATCTGTATCTGTATCTGTATCTGTATCTGTATCTGTATCTGTATCTGTATCTGTATCTATAAAAGTATTTTTATATGTATCTGTATCTGTATCTATAAAAGTATCTTTATCTGTATCTGTATCTGTATCTGTATCTGTATCTCTATCCGTATCTGCATCTGTACATATATCTTTATCTGTATCTGTATCTGTATCTGTATCTGTATCTGTATCTGTCTATGTATCTGTCTATGTATCTGTATCTGAATCTGCGCTTGTATTTGTATCTATATCTCTGGCTGCGCTTGTATTTGTATCTGTATTTGTAGCTGTCGCTATGCAGATGTATCTGTATCTCGGAACGCGACAATGAGCGCACATTGTTGCCTCTTGTTGTGGATTTTTGTGCGGGTTCATGCCTCTCATTTCATTATCGAAATATATGCAAGGCGACAGCTCAAACGAGCAGTCAAATGCCTGCAAATGATAATGAGGGCTTATCGGGGCCGCGCAACGGATGTGTGTGTCCCGACCAATCCAATTCCAGGCCCTACGCCAACTGCAACCCACACGCAGCTAATCACAATGCACAACTTAAATCGAAATGTGCCACAAATTGGAATGGGAACCTCAGTGCGAATGAATTTCAATGCGATAAGACCCCTGCGGAAGCAAGGGCGGAGGTGGGGGGTGGGGGGTAGGTAAAATGAGTCAGAAATAGTTTTCAGTCACTCAGAATGTAAATTAGGAACTGCATCATTCATTCTCCTACTTCATATACTTAACTACTACTTCCTGTAGTCGGCAGGATTGCGGGGAAACCTAATTTAATCCTGGCAGCACATCAGCTGCTGTTTACGGCTTTAATTCGCCGCATCGCCGAAGCGTTGCCCCTGCCCCCAACTCGACACTCGCTTTTAAAATATTTGCAGAAAGTAAAGCAAAAAACAAAAAACAAAAAAAAAAAAAGGGAAATCAATCAACAAGTGGCCAACAGAGAGCTGCCAGCAGGCAGGCAGCAGCAGAAGGGGCCGCAGGACCAAAGGACCCGGTACTATGAGCTGCCAATTCGCAAGTGTCGTCTATTTGCGCACAAATAACACACAAGTCGAAAGGGAAAGGGGGAAAAGAGGCAAAAGAGGGGAAAGAAGGGAAAGAGTGGAAAAGGGGGAAAGGGGAAAAACGAGGAAAAGGGGGACAAAGGAAGCAGAAAGAAGGCTTTGGGTGACAGACGATTGCCTCTGGGCCCTAGGCCCTGCTAAAAGAGGAGCAACAGAAGGAGGAAGAGGAGGAGGGACATGACAAGGGACAGCAGGAGGAGGAGGAGGAGCAGGAGGAGCAGTTTTCATGCTGGTAAATAATTAATTTAATTAACATTAATGATAATCATAAGCATATGATATGAGATATATATACATATATAAAGGACGATCTCTGATGTGCACATAAGCGTCATCATTGGCAGTTCGAGGATTCATTCAGCTGCAATTTCTGGCTCCGGGCACGCACACACACGCACGAAGCACATGTAATAAAATAATCATAAATAAATAATGATGATGTGTGCCCAGGACCCAGGAGCGAAGTCGGAAGGCCAAAGAGTAGAAGGCAACGAGCAAATGACTGAATGAGTGACTGACTGACTGAGTGACTGTATGAATGAGCGAATGAATGAGTGAGTGAGTGAATGGAATGGATGAGCAAATGAATGAATGGAAAAGTAAAAGAGAACATTAGCTGTGAGCCATGCAAATATGTACACGTTTTAAGTGCAGAAAGCCAGGCCCAAACGATGGCAGGAGCAGCAGCTAAGCAGCTAAAGGCGCGGCTGGCAGCTTGTAATGATGCAGACGGCACTTGCCACCCAGCCACCCAAGCAGCCAAGCAGCCAAGCAGCCAACCTACCCAACCTACCCAGCCTACCCATCCGACCATCTCTATAAGCAGCTCCCTTCAGCTCCGCAATCTCATCCATAGATAGGAAAAGCTGAGCAAATAAATTGCTATAAAATTTTACCCAAAAGTCGCATACAAAAACCAAACAGCGTGCAGCTAAAAGACGCCGGCGGGGATGTGTGTGTGTGCGTCAGAGGAGAAGTAACCAAAGGGAATGAAGGGGGCAGAAGGTAACAGGAGGGGAGGTGTATATGGAATTGCCTGCAGCACAGTTTCAATATCTACACAGTTACAAGGTGGCAGAGTGGCAGAGTGAAGGATAGAGGGTGGCAGAGTGGAGGGTGGCTGTTTGTGGGGGGTGGCGGGGAGACAGGGGAGCTGGGGAATTGGTGAGCAGACTGTCGTCATGTCAAGCAATTCAATTCAATTTGGTTTCTCACGCGCTTGTTTGCCTGCCTATGGGGAGCTCTTTCCTTCACCCAATGTATGTGTTACTATGTCGCTGGATGTAAATGTGTGTGTGTGTGTGTGTGTGTGTCTTGTGTTTTGTGTGTGTCTGCGTTTATTATATTTTTATTTAATTCATTGAATTGCCTGCCAAAAGACCAAAGTTGATGCTCGACTGTGCATAAATAAGCTATCTTATTTCTAGCAGTAAATAACAATTTAAAATTCATAACTTACACACACACACACACACACACACACACTTACACATAAATATACATATATATCTAGTCAGTGGCTGGTAAAAGTTCTAAACTCGCATAGATAGCAATTTGCAAAGTATTAGAAAGTTGCCAGATTATTAATTAAATGGCAAAAGTTTTTCACATATGGCAACACGCGTTGAACAGACGTTGTTGCTGCTGACTTGTTGTCTTTTAAAAGTCACAGCTTAAAAGTATGCAACGTATGCAATCGCAGCAAGCTTAAGCAAGTGAGCAGGACGCACATACACGCACACACACACACACAATATTGCCTTCTCGCTCTCAGCTTAAAATGACACTTTTACTTACATGCAAGAAATCTGAGGCTGCAGCCTCAGTCAGCAATTGAAGCTTGTCGCCTGTCAACGCATTTGCAATTTCCGCTGGTTGTTTCCGTGACCGTTGGCTCAACGATGGAACGGGTGTGGGGAAGGTGAAACGGCAAAACGAAGAACTTTGAACGAAGAACGATGAATGGTGAATGGTGGAGAACGGGTGGTAAGTGACGATATCTTCTGTCCATACGTCATCAGTGCCATGAACGTCATACGTTAAGTAGGCGGCCAGCCAAAAATGCCGACGGCTGTTGCTTTCTGAGTGCCGGAATCATCGTTGATGTGCCGCTCCTCTTGCCATATTGATTGTTGTGTGTGCCTGTGGCAGAGGCATTCACAAATACATGCATACTTAACAGGCACAGGCACAGGCAGAGATGCAGACGCACACAGCAACACATGCACACACGCGAACAGTTTGTAAGTAACTGCTAACACAATTTGTAGTCTATGATGGGTTAACTGTAAGTGTATAACTGTTTAACAGGGCAGCAAATTAACGCTTTGCCGCGCCAAACAACTTGACACGAGCGAGTTCTGCAGCCAAATGAATCTCGGTATCAGAAATTTGAGCGAATTTCGCTCAAAAGATGCTGCGAACGCACACGAACGCAACGCTTCGGCCGCCAAGCTTCGTGCAATCCGATAAAAGGAACACGCATAAGGGGAAGGCCGACTGTGCCGAACGAAGAGAACGGGCAAGCGATATTGAGTGGGAGAGAGCGAGGGAGACAGAGAGCGAGAAGCAGAGTGAGAAAACGTCCGAATAAGTGAAAGAGAGAGAGACTGAGAGTGGACGAGAGATGGAACTTCAATCTTCATTCAGTGACAGAGCGAAAGAGAGCATGAAGGAGAGAGTAGAGCGAGGGGAAAAGCATCAGAATTGCTTGCGCAAAATGTGGGGAAATGAATGCCGAAGAGCGACGTCATCGAAGGGGAAATGTAAACAAGAATTTGGGAGGCTGTGCCATTTAATTAGCCACCGCTTGCATATTTCAGTAGATAAGAGTAAGAGAGAGTTCAAAGAGTCGGAGGATGACTATAAAGAGAGCAAGCATTCATTGCGTGGGTGGATGTAGTAACAACAACAACAACAACAGCAGCAGCAGCAACAATAACAGCAGCTCGTTCCTCTGATAAGGCTACTGACCTCTGTGGCCGTGTGCACCAGTGGCGTCCTCTAACGGGGGAGCGATGCCTAATACCCACAGCCTGTCACACACACACACACACGTGCAGATAAACACACATTACAGATCCAGACAAATCAGCAGGTTGGCATCACCACCAGGAAGATAACCTTAGCGCCCAGCAAATGCTTTCGAGTGTTTTCTAAATACGTTGAATTTACACAAATTTCAAATTTACCGCAACTTGCGGCGCATTTAATTAAATTAATGCATTGCCTACATTGCGGTGCCTAACAGTGCAAACTCAAACTCGAGCTCAAACCACCCACACACCCATACACCTAAAACCAAACACACACCCAGCCACCCAACCACCCAACCACCCACCTCTCCATCCACTGGCAACGCTGCCCACTTAATTGTTGGCATTTTTCTTCTGCTGTCTGGACAAACAGCTGTGCCATCAAGCGCATAGATTACACAACAAACAAAAGCCGCTCAGAGACAAAAGGCAAAAGGAGCGAGCGCTAAGGACCGCACAGACCCTTGTACAGCTTCTTGGCCCTCTCCCCGCCCCTCCTCATCAACGGCTCCCCTCCAGTTTTCTACTAGCGAAATCCGAGTAGCTTTAATTTGGACACGTCAAACGTTGAATGAAGGCAAATTTGTTCCACCTCCCCCTCCCCCTTCCCCACTCCCTTTCCCCATCACCTCTCCTACGCTCCTCCTTCAGCTGGCATCCCATGCATCCTGGCAAAGTCAAGGAAAAAAGTCAAAGATTTCCTTGGCGCGTGCTGCCTACTTTTAGGCGCACATATTAATCAAAAAGTCTCGGACCTTCGTTGATGTCCACTAATTGCCAGGACACCACAGCAAATGTCCTTTCAGGATGCCTCTGAAATTGCGGCGGATGCGATTTCATCGCATGTTTTATTGTTATTTTTATGAGAAAAGTTAAAGCTCTGAACTTTGAACCTGCGAACCTTGATCTTGGCCAAAGGATCAGATCCTTGTTCAGATGCCAAAGGAAGACATTGCTTAAATTTTAACAAGTCCTGAAAGACATGTTTGGAGTTCCATATTTTATATGGAATATATTTTATATATATATATTTTTTTTCACATTTTATAAATCCTTGTTGAGGTCCTTTAAATGTCCTTTTTCGATATTCCGCACTCTCGGTGAAATATTTCTGTATTTCTTGTATCCAAGTGATTCGTAATAAGCTGCAATCTCTGCTCCCAAAAGGACTCGGTATCAGGTTTCCTCGTTGCACGTAGTTTATGTTTTTCATGTGACACGCACACACACACACACAGACACACAGACACACATACGCAGGCAAACACTGACGTAGAGCACAAATGATTAATGACCATTTTGTGGGGCATTTTTGTTGTTGTTGTTGTTGTTGATTTGCTGGGAACTTCTGGATGTCAACAGAGCATCGCACAGTTGTCGATGGCAAGAGCCGAGGGAAGCATGAGGAGGCAGAAGGAAGTGACGGTTGGGGGGAGGGGAGGGGGGGTGGGGAGTCATAGCAGAGGTCGGAGAACAAAGTAAAAGTAAAACTAAAAGCCAAAACTTTTGCCTGGAAATGAAATTTGATTTCAGCGTCCAGCGGCTGTACAGGATCTCGAGTAACGTGAGTCCTGGCGATTCAATGGCAAAGCTCGGCTCCAGGACCAGAGCGTGAGTCTAAGGCTGTAGTCATCAGCAGGCGGCAGGCAGCAGGCAGCGGGCAGTTGGTTGATTGAGTAACCTTGGGATTGGCAACTCATCAGGACGAAAGCTGCACAAAGAGCATGCGACAACAGGCAGCGCAATTTCCCTCACGGATTACACAGCGAGAAAGAAAGGAGAAGAAAGAGTGGAAGAGTGGAGGAAGAGGAAGAAGGGGAAGGAGCGGAAAGAAGTGGAAGAAGCGGAAGAAGTGGAAGAAGTGCAACGAAAAGTGTCAATGATATTTGATAGCGATTGCCACAGTCGATATACAGAGCAGAGGACAAGGACGAGGACGAGGACGAGGACGAAGACAGGGACGAGTACAGGGACGGGGACGAGGACGGGGAGGAGGACGGGAACGGGCGGGGGGACGTGGAATAAAGGACTCAGCGAGGCGGGAATAAAGAAAACACAAAAGGAAGAGCCAAACTGACCAAAGGACCTCAACGCCGCTCGGCAAAAGCCCAAAGTCTCCACAATGCGCAGCTAACGAGGCGCTGCGGTTGGTTGACAAATGAAAAATGTTTTGGGCATATTAAAAAGGATTTGCCGTATACGGCAGATAAATGGCCGTAGGCAAACGCATTACTTAAATTAATTTTAATTCAAACACTCGCACACACACACACACACACACACACGCACACGCACACGCACAGATATATATTAAGCAGCGTATATCCTGAAAAAGGACTACGTTGCGCATGAAATGAAATCGGCAACTCTGTAAATATTTAAATGAGCGCAAAAGGACATTGCAACAACAACAACAACAACGAAATCAAAAATAACGATGACAACAAAACGAAAATGAAAATGAATACAAAAGAAAAACAAAAGAAAAAAAGCAAAAACAAAAACAAAAGCAAAAACAGAAACAAAAACAAAAACAAAAGCAAAAACAAAGACAAAAACAAATAAAAGGCAAACGCGTCGAAGGACGCATTAAACATGTGTAAATATTTGTGAAGTGCCTGAAACGACGGGCAGGACGACACAGTTGTTAAAAGGATCATGCAGAAGCACCTGCAACAAGGACAACAACAGCCAGGATACAAAAGGCTTCACAATGAAATGATGTCAAAAGCTGTGCAAACACACAAAATGACATAAAAAATAAAATTATAATAAAAACAAAAGGCAACAACAACAACAATTACTGTAACTAGTAACTGAAAGGATAACAAGTACAACAACAACAACAACAACAAGAAGTAAACGAAGAGGAGCAAAAAACTTACCCGGGCAATGCTTTTTTAATTAGCATCATCTTTGCAGGACGATAATGGGATTCGAAGGGGCGGGGAATCGGGGGCTCGCTTGGGCAAGGAGCACACTTCAAGGATATCTCTGTAGCCAGTTGCGCATTTCACTGTTAAGTACATAGAAAGAGATGCAATAAATAAATGAGTGCGAGCGAGAAAGGGAGAAGGAGGGAGAGGGAGCGAGAGCGAGGGAAAGGATATCATAATTTGGATTAGCTTCTAACAAACATTTTCTTCTTTGTTTCCAATTGTCCCTGTGTGTGTGAGTGTGTGTTGGTGTGTTGGTATATATATGTGTGTGTGTGTGTGTGTCTGCGTGTAAAGTGGGTTAAATAATTTGCGACTCGTTGCGCTTTAAGGTAGACAGCAAAGCGGCAACAACAACAACAACAGCTGCAAAAAAAAGGCGACTCTAAAAACACAGTGGGCGTGGCCGCTGCCGTTGACAAAAATCTTTTGTGGTTGCCTCTAATTAAAAAGTGAGTGCCAACAGGCAGCAGGAGAAGCTTGCAGGGCACAGCAATGGGTTGAGTAGCTGGGCACACACACACACACACACACACATACACTCTCCCTCTCTCTCTCTCTCTTTCTTCCTCTCTTTCACTCTGTCTTCCTCTCTCTCCTTCTCCCATTCTCTCAGTGTGGGTGTGAGTGTTCCTTGGACTCCAATGAGGCGTACAAAAAACTATAGCATACTTTTGCGCGCAGCGCATATTTTGCCACACGGCATAATTAATTAAAAATATCTGACGTGCAATAATAAATTTTCCCTCACTGGGCATGTGTGTGAGTGTGAGTGAGTGTGTGTGTGTGTGTATGCCTACACTACGTGTGTGTTAAATGCCCCAAAGTGTAAAAGTTTTAAATAAATGAATTTTGTGTGTGCGGAGGCCGAAGCCGAAGCCGAAGCCAAAGCCAAAGCCAAAACATAACTGACATCATTAGCAAACTTTAATACACTTTAGCGCCCAGAGGCGGCCACTTGGGCAACGAAAAAAAAAAAACAAAAAAATTACAAAATTAAGTAAAATGATACAAAACGGAATGGCAATGAAGAGCATTGAGAAAAGCAAAGAGAAAGAGACGAAAAATGAATTTAAAACAAAACCAAATGAAAAAAATGAAAAAACCAAAAAAAAAAAAAAAGAGAAGAAAAAAACTCAACGAAACGAAAACCTCATTCAACGTAATGAAATGTACGAAAATTAAATGAAATGCGAAATGTTGACAATAAAATTTACGTCGCTCATATAAAGTGCAGGCGGGTGTCAGGCAGCGAGGGTGGCACAGTAAGTTGGCCGCACTTGAAAGTAAAAGCCCAAAGAGTTTCGAAAACTTTCCGGGAAGTAATAATTTTTAATTAAAATTGACTTTAAGTGAGAAAGGATAATAATTCAGAGATTTGCTGTAAACTCATATTAATAATCCGCATACTTAATAAACGGCCCTCGGGCAATGTCGCCACATATTTATTTAGAAAACAATTTAAACTTTGCACATTTGTTTCAAATATGCAGCCGCAGGACGAACCCGAGCCGGGGCTTATGCAAAGGCACACCGCATCGGCCGAGTGGCTTAGATTTGGGCTGTAAGGACTACAGGGATACAACTGAGAATGCTGCCAGCCAACCTTACCTCCTCGTGATGTCCTGGATAAACTTTTCTGCCCGAGAAGGTGGCAAGAACTATGCGGGATTAGACAATTTGTATGGCAGCGCTCCAAGTGGCGGCGAGGGTGGTATCTGTGAGTGTATGTGTATGTGTGTGTGTGTGTGTGTGTGTGTGTGTGTGTGTGTGAAGTAAACCACTGGCAACGCTATCGCAGCGCCCGCTTCAAGCCACAACTGATGTTTACATTTTTAACTAAGGCAAGACAAAGTTTGTCCTGCCAGCGTAGCAAAAAACTCCTGCGTTTGCCTCCTGCCTCCCCTCCCCGCCTTCCGACAACCATTTTTACTGTCCGCCCAACCCGCCCACCACCCACTGAGCCGTGGAAACGGCATAAAATTTAATGCATATAATATTGGCTAATGATGTTTACAGTGTGCACGGGGTATGAACGACGGCGGTGGCGGCGGCGGTGGCGGTGGCTTAGAAAGGGCATTAAAATTGTCGAGGTACCGCAGCTGCGGCACCTGATGTCCTTGCCACTGCCACTGCCACTGCCACTGCCACGGCTGCTGCTTATGTAACTAAGTTAGCAATTAGGACAACTCTGCACTCAATACACGGGGCAGTTGTTTGTTAATTGAATGCCAGCCACCCCAACCATCCACCTCACCACCACCCCCACCCCTTACCTATCCCGCCACACCGCATAGTCCTGTGGTGCGCCCAGTGTTGCTCCGTGTTGTGCAGTGTAAATGGAATTGTGTATCTTAAATGCTCATCAAACGCTTTTGCCCCAAATCCCATGAACTTGGCCAACAGATGCGAATGTGCAACAGCTAAGCAAATTTTAATAGCATACTTTTTGGGGCTTGGGGCGGCCGGGCGGCTGGGCGGCCGGGCAGGTGCCTCGGCGTAGGACCGCAAATTAGCTTTTGTTTTGTTGCCCAGAGAATTCAAAGAAACCAAACAATTTCAAGCTCATTAAAAATTGATTGACATTCACACACACACACACACACTCACACACACACACACACATGCAGCTAGGCAATGAAATCTGTTGTGACCAAAAATCTAATTGGATATTTTATGGCCAACGCCGAGCAACAAAACTGTGTACCCAATGGGAGCAATTCCGGCGCATGTTTGATGAATTTTCACGTTGATCTTCCGGCAGCAAGCGCACCGCTCCGCTCACATATGTCAGCAGCAACATGACACCCTGACGAGTCCTTTCGCAAAAGGACAACGGAACATAATTAAACGACACCAGAAACGTTGCGCTTCGCCCCTTCCCTCCCCCTGTTGAGGAAGCGTCAGCTAATGAGCTCATTTGGTTAGTCCTGCGTATGCGTGTGTGTGTGTGCGTGTGTGCGTGTGTGTTGTGTGTGTGTAAATGTAGGTTAATGTGAAATCACAAGCTGTTGTCTTTTTTGTATCCTGTATCCTGTGTGGTTGGGCATTTAAAATACTTAATCTTTATTTTATAAGAACATGCATTTACAGAGAGTCCTGCATATCCTTTTCAGTGTCCTTGCGTGAACCAGAGAGAGAGAGAGAGAGGGAGCAGAGGAATCCGTTGCCTGATGAGCCAATTTTGATTTGGCAAGAGGAAAGCATTTGGCTGACCCTAATGACAGGAAATTGTGTGGTTACGAGCACCAACACACACACACACGCACACACACACACACATACACACACATACACATATACATACGCATAAGTGTTTGGCAGCTTCAAACTGCAAATGCAGCCGCAAAAACAAATCATTTTGACCACAAAAGCCATCAAGCAATCACATGGCACTCACTTACATGCACACACACACACACACACACACACACATATATATATACACACACCGGATAAGCTTGACAAATTGCGTTTAATTTGGGCAAAAGTCAAAGCACTTCCAACTGTAAATTTGCATAATTGAAAATCAAAACAATTGAACAATCCGAAAGTTGACTAAATGACAAATTTATGAAAAGGATATGCCCAATGACAGGAGCTGAAAGGAGGCCTATGCCGTATGATGGCAATATTTCTGCCAAAGGACATTTCAATTGCAGGCATTCAACTCAACTTTACTTCTGCCTTTCCTCTTTCCTTTTTCCTTTACAACAGTTGCCTTATCCTTCGATATCCTTGTGGCTGTCTGGATTAATCTAAGGATTAATCTAAACGACACTCGAAGCTCGTGTCATTGTGCACATTATCGAATCGAATGCAATGCAATTAATGCGCACTTCAAGCCAAGGATTCATCTCAAAACTGAAGCCAGACAATTGCATCATCCATCTTCTGCAGCCATTTGTCCTGCTCACGCACACATCACAGGATAAAGGGTGGCCAGGACATGGACATGCACATGGCGGTCGCCTTTTGTCACTGCGTGAGAGACAACAAACACATTTACTAAATTAAAAGTGAATTTATAGCGCACTAAATGCAGCGCCTGCATGTCCTTTGCCGGAGAAATTGCCCAGCATGCATGCGTGTGTGTGTGTGTGTGTGTGTGTGATGTCCTGGCACATGCCAGCGTGTTTGTTTGCTCGCTTGGGTTAGTTTGCTTAATCTTTGACAAGCAGCCAGAGGTCGTCGCCTCGCGTGGCAGTCCTGGCAATCACGGCTCACGTTGCAGCAAGGACACACGTGCCACAGCCCGAGGCGTGTGTACATGCGACTCTTTTTCCTTCGCTTGTTGTTCCTTTTGTTTACATGTGTGTGTGTGTGTGTGTGTGTGTGTGTGTGTGTGTGTGTGTGTGTGTGTGTGTGTTGACTAATTAATTATATCATTAAAATGCGCAGCGCAATTTTGCACCTTTTTAGAGAAGCGGCGGAAGGGGGTCGGGGTTGGGGTAAATGGGTGGGTGGGTGGCTGGTGTTGGGGTAATAAAAAATGCAGAAAAATATATCAGCTGCATTTCCCGTATCTGAAGGACCAACTCCAGGAACTGTTGCCAAAACAAGCGCCAGCCAAACAAACCAACAAGCCAAGAAAATAAATTGGTAATTTGATGTGGCAGAAGGCAACGGCTGAGGCTCGTTTAATGAAGACCCCCAACCCCCCACACACACCCCCATCCCTCCTCTCTCTCTGAAGCACATGTAAAATGGCAAATGGGGCAAATCTCTACGCTGTGCCACACACACACACACACACATGCAGAGAGAGGGAAAACAACAGGACGGAAAAGTTGTTGGCGAAACGGTGACATAATGAATAGGATTTTGGGCTTTTGCGGGCAACAACAACAACAACAATTGGGAGGGGGATAGCAGGATGTGGCATGCAACAACATGCCTCGCAATTTGGGGGCAAGATATGCAAAGGATATGCAAACCATGAAACAGATGTTGCATCTCTGTTGAAAAGCAGCCAATTTGGTGGCGGGCGGCAAGAAAGGCGCATGGTGCAAGGTAGAAATGGGAATGAAGAAGAAGCAGAGGGAAGAGAGAAGAGGGAAGAGGCAAGAGAGAAGAGGAGTGAGAAGCGAGGAGCGAGTGGAAAATGGGAGAATGAGAATAACGATAGACATGGCAAAGTGACAAAAATTTAATATGGAGCCCGCACCACATTCTGCCCAGGCATTCACTTCACCCCAGCCCCAACCCCACCCCCTCCCCATCCTCCTCCAACTCCTTACACACACAGTCACACGAACAGAGGACACACGAGCAAAAGAAACGCGCACAAAATAAACGGCAAAATAATCGCGCACAATGCATTGGCAATGAGCCAAGGCAAAGGCAGTGTCCTGGCTGCATCCTTAATGCCACAAGGTATGTCTGTCTGTATGTGTGTGTGTGTGTGTGTGTGTCCAGGCAGTGTGAGGGGCAAACTTTGCGCTTGCTATCGATGAAATTGTGGCCCACACCGAGGACACCAAAGGATGCTGGACACAGACACAGATACGGACACAGTTATGCTTTCCATGACGGCAGCAACGGCAACGACGACGACGACGACGACGACGGCGACGACGACGGTGGCTGCGACGTCAACTGCGACGGTGGTCGCGATAAAGCCGCTTGCCAACAAACGTGGCGAGTGGGCGGACAGGTGAATGGGCAGCAGTTTGTGCACTGGCCGATGGGCGTGGTTGCAGGTGCATTTACATCGACGCTGCCCCCATTAGGCCACATGGGGCACTTATAAAAATTAATCAAGCATGCGATCAGGCAAACAAACTGCTTTTATTGCCAATATCAACGCATTGCAATCAAATACTTATTTCGAGTCCTTTTAATGTCCGAGCCAAACTTTCAATTACTGCGTGTCAAAGATCGCTCGAAACACAATAACAAAAATAACTAGAGTCCTGCCCGCTCGCTGGCCCAGCAAACATTTCAATTTTCCTGCCGACAGGCGCTGCACAAAAGGCAAACATCGGAATCCGAAATAAAAGGAGTCCTACAAAAAAGGAATCCTACAAAAAAAGAATCCCCAAAAAGGAATCCTAAAAATAAAAACACACTGCCAGCCCAAAAGGACAAACAAAAGTCCTTCACAAATCGGACAAATGGTGCACAGAAAAACGTTGCTTCATATCCGGTGGAAGCGACGGAACCGCCAGGCAACGGGACTTTGTGAAACCCAAAGCTCGGCTCTGTCATGGCCAATGGGATTAGAAAAGCCCCACCGCCCCCTTAGATCCCACCCACATATGGCAAACGGAATTATTCACGCGAATCACGCAGCTCAGTTTGATACTAATTTTGCCTGCATTTGTTATTTATTACTTTTTACTGAATCATAAAATATGCCAATTTAATCAAATGACTTAAATATATACACTATTTTCATAATCAATTAACGATTTAAAGTCACGTTAAATGAAATTTCAATAATTGCAATCTATGGCGCTTCTTCCCAAGGAAATGCTTCATTTTTCACACGAATTTATTTCACAATAAATCAATTTGAATTTAATAGAAATCTCAAACTGTACGAGATAATTTAATTAAACTCACCACTTAAATAATTTGTTGCATTTCACAGACAAAAACTCAACGAAGTTATTTAATTAAAATAGACAACACTTTAATTTATTTAAAATTTTAAATGTCACTTAAAAAAAAAAACGCGTGATGCAGTTTTTTCCATAGAAAATCAACAACAACAATTCACATTGCGAAAATATATTTCTGTCTCTTTTGCCCTTAGGTAAACTGCCTAGCTACAAAGCTTTTGTATGTCAAGCCAAGATGTGTGCTTTGCTCTCTACAAAGCTCATTTGTAAGCGACTTATCAGTGCTTGCATCTTAGGCATCTGATGTGTGCGAGTGAGACAGCAAGCGTGGGCTCTCATTTGACTCTCACTGCGCGCACTGCAATGTGAAGATCAATGCAAAGAAGAGAAAAAAAAGAAGAAAAATAACTGCAAATTGCATTCTGAGATAAGAGATGTGCCAGCGATTAGGCAGGCAGGCGGCTTATCTGTGTTTTGTTTGTGTTTTGCTTTGAGCGAAAACTTTCAAATTTTCTCTTTAAACGCAGCGATAAAAGGAAATTAATTGTCTTTTCAAACGCAATCAATAAATATGATATATGTATGGCAATGAATGCAGTCCCTAAGCTGTTGTGTCGATATAAGTTAAGGCATTCATATACGCAGAATTTGTAGCTCTTTATCTTCTGCTCTCTCTCTTTTCCCATCCTTGGGACTTGATTTGGTTTTTAGCTGGCGGCTTGGCATGTAAAGCGCAAATATTTGATAAAACGCTCAGGTGTTCATATCGTGCTATCAAAATCTATACAGCCGCTAGTAGCAAATACTCTGCAGCAACAGCAACGGGAGAGGCAGAGGCAGGAGCAACGTGGCAAGGCAGCCAGGCAACAGGAACGGCAACAATGCGGGCAGCCGCAACCAGAGCCAACCGAGCAATCAAAATAACAAAATCGAAAAGTGTTCACCACACTTTGCGATATTGTTTTGTTTGTGCCACTGTGGTTGTGGCTGCCACAGTGGAGCCAACTACAACTACAGCAGATGCAGCTGCCCAGCGCGCAGCGAGGTGGCAGGCCAATTGCACCGTTATTATGGTCCCAGTCAACAAACAGCCTGCGAACACTGAACAAATACAACTGCACAAGCCCATCTCAACCCTCACCCCGCCCACCGCCCATCGCACACCACCCACCTTCCATCACACCCAACCAAAACCCAACGCAAGGCCCAAAATCATTTTCAAATACATTTTGTGGCAGTTTTTTGCATGCGAAGGTCCTGCCATCACTCGTTTAATTGCGAATGTTGCACTTTAATATAAAAAAATAAAAAGGAAGAAAAAAGGACCTCTGTTTGGAAAACGTTTTGATTTACTGCTTTAAATAAATATATGAATAACAGTGAGGCGATACGCTGGCCATGTTAATGTTTCACTCATTGCAGGGTATTCCTGCAAGGATATCACGGACATCGAAATATACCAGAAATTTTGGTATTTTTATTCCATCCTTCGACTTGGCAATATTTGAATTTCCTTTGAGTCAAATTTTCACTTTCGAAGTGCAGGAACATTTTTTAATTTTTTTAATTTTTTTAATATTTTTAATATTTTCATACCTAACTCCTGGTCAGTCCTCTCGCAGGATATCTTAACGCCTGCCACACGCTCGGAGCGGTCCTGCACGTGCGTTCGTTTTGTTGGTTTTTGCTTAGATTTCTTTTTGTTGATATTGAAACAATATTTTATAAAAATTTGCTGCTGGTCAGAGGCAGAGGCAGAGGCAGGGGCAGGGGCAGAGGCAGGGGCAGAGGCAGGGGCAGAGGCAGGGGCAGAGGCGGAGGGCAACGGCGGCGGCGGCGGCAGCTGCTGTTTCGCATTTTGATGGATTTATTCATGCGAAAAATTGCATTAAAATGCAATGCATACAAGGGATGGTCGAGGGGTGGGTTGGGAACGGGGTGGACCAGGCATTAGTCTAGAGTATTGACTGTGTCTGCCATGGCCAACGCTGCGTATGAGCAACAATGTTCCGCGCGCCGCAAAGTATGCAATTAAAAAAGGAAACGTGTAACAAAAATATTTGCAGCTGAGGCGTTAATTCGATTGCGGTTAAGAGAGGAAAACTATGACAGGATACACTCAATGCACGAAAAAGGATGCACGTGCAAGCTTTAAACGTCCTGCAAACGTCCTGTCTGTAAGAATAAACGCAGAAGTTCTTATAAAAAAGAACCATTTAAGTTGTTATTGAAAAAGGATACACGTTTAAGTTGAAAGTATGGGAAAGGATACACGATTTCTGCAAAATATCTGTGAATTTTTTATTTGACTTCAATTTTGGCAGGACACGATAAGCGATCCACATCCTACCAATAGATCAGGAGCAGGTAAAAGGGACCAAGACTGAACACAAGCAGAAACAGCAAAAGCTTCAGGGTCAGGCTCCAGCTCTGTATAAAAACACAAAAGGAAGTCACAGAAAGTGAAAAAAAGGATCCTTGCGTCGATAAGGAGACTTACAACATCTTCCGCCTTCTTCTTTGTGGGAATGTAAAAAGGATTCTCAAGGCTGCTTCGGCAGACGGGACAAAGATCGGCCGACCAGTTGCGGGCCTCGCAGTACAGCTCCAAGCAGATCCTGCAGAAGGTGTGACGGCAATGGAGCTGCCAAGGATCATGGATCTCGTCCAGGCAAACTGCGCAAATGTCCTGTATTGTATCCTGAATTTCATGACTTTTGCTGCACATCTGCTCAATTTTTCGATTAATAAACATGAATAAAAACGCGTGTTGGTGTGTGTGTGTGTGAGTGTGTGTATAAGAAATGAAATTAAAATGAAAAAAAAAAATATTTTCTATATCGATTTAAGTGACATTAAAAAAAAAAAAATAAGATATAAAAAAAGGAGTTAAAAAAAGGAGCTAAAAGTCAGGGCCAAGTCTGTGCGTGATTTTCCGATTAGGTTTTAATTAAAAGTCCTGGCCATAAATTGGCGTGCCACTAACTTACGGTCGGATAGGGGGAGGGGGCGGGACAGAGTTGGACAGAGTTGAACACCTTGGCACTAAACGATGTCGTTGTCCTCGACATCCTTGAAGTCGCAATAAAATTTAATTATATCAACGCCGCCTCAACTCAAGCGGCAAGCATCGAATGCAATTAGTAGTAGCCTTGTACAACTCAATTAGAGCTTGGCTTGGTTGGGGATAACAACTAAGTGTTTGTCACACACACACACACACACGCACACATGCATAAGCCTCGAGACGTGGGCACATCCTTGACTCGGCGCGACTTGCAACATTTTTCGCAACATTCGGCGAGACGAGAGAAAAAAAGGACAACGATTTGCACTTTGAGTGCAGGAACCGCAGAGCAGACGCGATATAAATCGAACTTAACAACTAGTTTTGGGTAGCGCCAGGACACTGGATGACGCGGCAAGGATAACGGACCCCAGAGCAGTGGTGAGCGTTGACTGGAGGCGGGGAGGGGGAGGGGAGGGCGATGGCAGTGACGACGATTATTTCTACAAGGTTTTTAATTAAGTTCAAACTCCAAGTCTGTCTGGCAGGCGCTAAAAGTCACATCATTTCTTATCCTGCGTCCCAGACCCTGCCACCCCGTTCCCTCCAAGGTTCGTCCTTATTTGTCCTCGCTCTATTCCCCCTCCTTCGCCTATCCCTCCTCCTTCCTATTTTTAGTTAACAAGCTGACAAATTGAATCACTGACGTCAGCTGTGCGCCAGTCAGTGCTTTGTTATTTAAGACACACACACACGCATCCATACACACACACACACACACACACACATACCCACCCACCCATACCAACGCACACCCACGCACACACACAGTCTATAGCACACACATATTATTAGTGCCTCGATCCGGCCAATTACGTGACCATCTAGACCCAAGCAAGGACATCAACAAGGACATCACTTGCCACTTGATTTGCATTCGCAACTTGATTAAAAAGTTGCCAAATGCTCGTCCTTCCCCCATCACTTCCTTAGCTGCCACGCCCCTAAATACAACTTGATTGTTTATTGTTTGCAATGAATAAAAATTTGTTATTTTCTCCCAATTTCCATTTTCCATTTTCCATTTTCTGTTTTCTATTTTTCTTTTATTTTTTTTTTTATTTTTTTTTATTTTGTTTTTTTTTTTTTTTTTGTTTATTTTTTATTTTATTTGCGTTCGTGCTGAAAGTTTTGCCTCTCGCAGTTTTGTTAAATTTCAACTTAAATTAATTTGTGAGAGTTTCCTTAATTATCCTTATAAATGGCACTCAAATTGTTGCAAGCACATTTCGCGCCGCCCGAAGTCCTGCAACTCCAACTACAGCCTCCTTTCCTCCTTCCTCCTTCCCCCTACCCCGCCCTCTTCAGCCTTTCGCCATTTGTCGTTGCAGGTTGTTAAATGCCAACGGTAAAACTTTTCAAACATCCCTCTCACCCGCCTGTCCCTCTCTCTCTCTCTCTCTCTCCATCTCTCTCTCTCTCTCTCTCTCTCTCTCTCAGTGTCTCGCCTTATCCTTCCACCAAAAAGATAAACAACATCAATCTGTAAGTTTCAACCAAAAGTTAAGCGATTCAAAAGGAAGAAAAGGCGAGTCAGAGGCAGGAGACCGGAGACCGGAGGCCGAAGGATGTGTAAGGAGGCGCTGGGGAAAAAGATCAAGGATATAACTTACAGAGCATTCAAAAAGTGATTCACCAAATTCTTTACTTAACAAATTACAAAAGTCAACGCAAATTGATATTAAGGATACCTACGGAGGTTAATCAAATCAGGATACGGGAATCAGGAACTTCAACAACAAACTTGATGAACTACCGAAAGAGCAGCAAAATTGTCAACAGGACTATAAATGTCCTTGCTATATATATATATACATTCTGCTGACTATGAAAATAATCCAAAGGATGTCCCTGCATGTTGATATCCTTGCAAATCAGAAATTCAATTTTCAAATCGTCTTAAAAGACAATAAAAATTCATTGAGGATTTTCTATCAATTATATCCTTATATCCTTTAGCATTTTGGACAAAAATTAATTATTTTATCCTTTAAGCACATTTGAAATTCACTTTCCCAATCACCAAGGATTAAGAGCTTATTTAGATATGTTCATCATTTTGGAAAACTTTCATAATCCCAAACTGGCTGCTACTTAATATTAATAGCGATTTAAAGTCTCATATGCGCAAGGACGAAGGATATTTTAGATTTGGGGATTAGGTTGGCAGCATTTCCTGTGGCTTACCCATGGGAGGATTGCATTCTGCCGTTTACAGATTTACAGAGATGGCAACATACAACATGCAACATGCAACATGACGCAACATCCTTGTGTCTATGTGTAACTATGGACTTTGTATTGCAATGTTCTAGTATTTCCGGTTGCACGGCTCCGACCCTAGATGGCGCTCCTTCGCTAATGAGCTTTGCAACCGGACACACGGGCAACCAATGTTGGAGCGGGGTGGGTGGAGTGGGGGCAGCGGGAGGCTGTCCTCATTTATGCTAAGCTTTTTGTGCATTTATGCCGCAACAGCAACAACAAGGATAACAACAGTGTAAGGACACCAGAACTGTATCTTGTGCTTAATGGGTTAACGTGACGCTAAATGAATCATGCCCAGGAGTCAGCGGCATTAGTGGGTTAATATTTCAAAGCGGCCGGAAAAAGGGAAACGGAAATGGGAACGGAACTACCAAAAGAGTGAGGAGTGCGGTGGGGGGCGGGGCCGGGCTGGTTACTCTGAGCGACATGGTTATCCCCCAGCGCTGTTGCTGACTCTTCCTTTCTTTCGCTTCTTCTATTTCCACTTATAGCAACATTTTCCATTTTCCATTTTCCACAAATAGACAATGTTATCATTCGCAGGGCCTCTAATTAAATGAACAGCCGTCGAGAACTCAACTCTCTGCCCCCTCTCTCCCGCTGCCCCTGTCTCTCTGCCTCTCAATGTTAGCTACCTCTCCCTCTATCCCTTTGCCTGGGCCTCTTCCGCTGCCTCAGCCTCTTCCTCTGCCACTCCTCTGCCTGCACTTCTGCCTCTTCCTCTGCCTGTCCCTTTACCTCTGCCTGTCCCTCTTCCTCCGCCTCTGCCTGTCCTTCTGCCTCTCCTTTTGCCTTTCCCTCTGCCTGTCCTTCTTCCTCTGCCTCTGCCTGTCCCTTTGCCTCTCCCTCTGCCACTCCCTCTGTTCCTCAATCTTAGCTACCTCTACCTCTGCCTCTCCGTCTGCCTCTGCCTCTCCCTCTGCCTTTCCCTCTGCCTTCTCCCTTCTGCCACTCCCCCTGCACCCGCGCCCCGCAGCTCATTTCATTTCAGTTTAGTTCGCAATTAGCTGAAGTTATTGCACTCACTCACTAAATTTTCCAACTAAATGTACAACTAATTAGCATCCAAGTGAGGAAAATTATGAAAATTTTATTCAATTTATACGCACATTCAAATGGAATTTACTGCAGGACTCGTCTTGGCTTCAGGACTCCAGAATTGCACCTGTAACTGCAGCTGCAGCTGCAACTGCAACTGCGACGGTGGCTGAGGCGGTGACTGAGGCGGTGACTGAGGCAGCGACTGCGGCACCTGAAGTGAATCCTAATGCTTGCATCCTTTGCAGACTCTCAGCTTTTGGCCTTTGGCCCTGGAGTACTCCTTTGCCCGACTCTTGTGGCGCCACTTGGGGTGGCATTGAGTGGCCCGGCGTATTATAAACCCGAGGAGTCCGCTCCTAAATAACAGACAATGGCATAAAAGGCGCCTCTCGCCTTTAGACATGTGCAGGCCTTCACCCACTTTACTTCACTTCACTGCACACACGCTCCACACACACACACCACACACACACACCACACACACAGCATACACACAGCACACACATACTGTACACACAGGTGTGTAAAACAAGAAAGAGAGCAAAAGAAAAGTGGGAAGTGGGAGCAGACGAAGGAGCAGAGGCAGGAGAAGCAGCTGGAGCAGAGGCAGAGGCAGGAGAAGGAGCTGGAGCAGGGGCAGTAGCTGGAGCAGATGAAGAAGCTGGAGCAGGAGCAGGAGCTGGAACAGAGGCAGAAGAAGGAGCTGGAACTGGAACAGGAGCAGGAGCTGAGGCAGAGGCAGGAGCTGGAGCTGGAGCTGGAGCTGGAGCTGGAGCTGGAGCTGAAGGAGCAGCTGGAGCAGCTAAAAAGGAATGGGATCACGTGTGCCCGGTTAACCCTTGAGGTGTTTGTATGCCGAATGTTGGGAAAACGCAGCTCGAGCTCCGTAATTCAGCTAAATGCACTCAGACACACGGCCCCGGGTCCATTGTCGTGCCAAGGATCCTTTGTCTGTGCTTGTCTATGCGCATCAGAGGAATCTCCTGGTGCGGCTTCTAGCTTCTAGCTGCAAGTTGCATGCTCCTCGTTGCGGTTGCTGCCGCTGCCACTGCCGCCGTTGCTGCCACTGCTGCATGCGGAGCGTAATTGAAAAGTAGGTTGCACATTAAGTTGTATTGTTTACTGTTTATTGTTTGTCTCCTTGTTGTCCTGTCGCCCGCTCGTGCTCTCTTCCTTTGGTCCTGTTCTGTTCAGGTCCTTTGCTGTGTGTTGCTGTGTTGCACCTGTGCGCAATGTGCGACCCACATTCTGGCTGCTGGCCCATAAATCATCGAAGTGCAACTTGAAAATTCAAACTAATTTGTCCAACGATTTGCCACATGCCACATGCCACATGCCACATGCCACATTAACAGTGCCCCAACAATTTGTTTTTGCACAAACAGAAATAGAAATAAATTAAATAAACATTTTTCCAATGGTTGCCAAGGATTTGGAATTGTGCACTCGAGCGGAAAGCCTGTGATATCTACAGGAGTTTGACAATTGAATCTCAAGTCTACAAGTCCTGAAAGTCCCTTTACCCCTCAACCCCCACCCACTCCACAGAATCACAAAACTCAAATACATTTTGCCAATAGGCACATAAAAGATTGTTGACAACACCAACAACAGCAAAGGCATCAGGAATGGCAACTGCAATGGCAACGGTATCCGGCAGGACCTCTTCGGCAAAGGATGCATCTTGGCAAAACTATGCAAATGACATGACTGCTAAAACTTTGGCCTGTCCCCGCAAGGACAACATCCGCAATGACTCATCCGCCTTCACTCTCTTCCCCTCTTTCTCTCTTTCTCTCTCTCTCCCTCTCTCTCTCTTCCTTTCTCTGTCTCTCTTGCCTCAAGTTTGGCCAAAGTTCTGTGCAAATTTCCAAATAGCTGAATAATTTTTCCCAATGACATTATGCAAAGCGGAACGATTTGCGATTGCTTTAAATGATAAGCAATATGTTGATGCGCTTGTCGAGGAAAACTCCTCCAATTTTCCCCATGCATCCTGCAAGGAGTGGCAACAGCAAATCTATCGATGCTAATGCCAAGCACTGAATTTTCCTCTTCAAGCAATTTTCGGATTTTACAAAGTGTTTTCAGGCTTGGCGGAAGTGTCACAAATCTCAAGGACCATCATGATTACAGCAAAAAAAATAAAATAGAAATAAATAAATAAATTTTTAAATTATATTTCAAAAATAAATAATTAAAAATAAATTTAAAAAAAAAGTAATTATTAATAACTAAAAATACTTCAATATCCAGAGGATTCTTTTAACAACTTACAAAAATAATTAGTCAATTTTAAAATTAAATTTAAGTAACTTAAATTATTTAAAAATTAATAATAAAAAAATTAAAAATAAATTAAATAAATTTTCAATGGAATATCAATTAAAAACAATAGTTAAACTAATAAACAATATTATAAATATTAAGATTAAGTCAAAGCTTCAAAAGGAGAGGCTTGCTGTCAGTTTTAGCTGATTTAAAGCTAAAAATAAAGCCATTATAAAAGAATCTTAGAGGCAATATTTAAATTCAAATCAGGAAAATAATAAATATTCAAGAGTTTTACAAGGCTAATTTTAGTTTTAATTTAATAAATGTGACTTGGATATATTTTTAAAAAATTATTGAAAAAAATATATTTTATAACACAATAATTTTCATATGATTTATGTGACTTCAATTTTAGCTTTAAATAAAAAAATGCATACTAAAAAATATTTATATGATTTAACTAATTTTATTTCCCAGTAGTATTAAATTTTAAATAAAAAATTTCAAATTATAATATTCCTTTAAAAACACTTCAAAACTTATGCAATTTTAAAATCAATTTTAAGCTCATTTTAAGATTTATAAAAAAAAAAACATTTAAAGTTTTACAGTTAAATTAAATTTGAAAGTTTTCTGAGCAGAAGTTTTAGGTAAAGGATTCAATTTTCATAAAAATTTGAAATTGAAATCCTTGAAATTTTCCTAATATAAAATGCAATTTTTCTTTCGCTGCGAAAATTAATGAATTTCCCAGCAGAACTTGAAAAGTAGCAAATAATTGGGACAAAAGGACGAATTCTTAATTTCTTTTCAAAAGATGTGAAGCTTTTATTTGAAATATCAAGTTGTTTTCTAGAGTTCAGATATGTTTGTATATATCTTTATATATATGAATTTATATATATATGTATATCTGAAGCTTCTGCGATGTTTTCTAACTTCACTTAAAACTTAAACCATAAAACAAAAAGTCCAAAAACTGGCTGACAGACACTTCTATGGGGCATTCAAGGCGCCGTACAATTTGAGGACAGTCGACGAGGAGCCAACGAAAGGTACCTATCCCCCTTCTCCTCTCCCCATCCCTCCTGTCCCCTGCTTCATCCCACTCTTCATGCCAGAGGCATGCTATTCAGTTTTGCGGCACTCACTCCTCCTTCAGCTCTATGCATTAATTCCAACCTTTTATAATGCAAAAATGAAAGAAATAAGGTGCACTTACGAGTCAGTCCCCCCTGCCGCTGTCTACGCCCACGCCCACCACCTACCGCCTACCGCCCACCGCTGAGCTGCCCCCAACTGCCAAAGGAAGAAAAAATATCCAAAAGATGAAGAGACTGAGCGACTAAGAGAAGAAAGTAAAGCATAAAGCAAAGCAAATTCCAAACATGCCACAGCTACGTTAAGGACTCGCACTCAACAAGGACGATGATGATGGCGATGGCGATGGCGACGGCGATGGCAACGAGGACGACTACGTCAAGAGCAGCCAAAATCACAAAAAAAATATACAAAAAATATAAAACAACAACCAAAAAAGAAAACAGCAACAACAGCAACAACAACAACAACAAAAACAACAACAGCAGCAGCAACAACAACAGCAACAAGAAAATAAGTAAAATGTAGTATATACCTTTTTGAAGGAAGCAAGGAGCATTTTTTAGCCAAAGACGCGGCAAAAACAAAAGTTGAACATTTTGTTGAAGTTGGGCAACATTTTTGGGCGTTTTCTAATTGTGGCACAGTGAAGAGCAACAAGGGGAATGGGAGGGATGAGGGATGGGGGGTGTGGGGGTGGGCTTTCGAGGAGTGGAAGTGCTGCACGCACTCGACTGGCTTGGATTACTTGGCTTGGCTTGGCATGGCTTGGCGTGGCATGGCTTGGCTTACAGTTGCCTATAAAAATGGAGTGGCTGGCAGGATCCTTGTTGGCGGCACTGTAGTTATGCGAAGTAGCAGGACGAATACAATTGCCATTGCACTTGAGCAGCAGTAAGCAAAGTTTACTTTATTATCGCTTAACAGACGAGCGGTGGATGGTGGAGGTGTGGGGAAATTCTCTTAGGTTGAAAATAAACCCCGTTGTTATGGTTCAAGTCTTGGCTTATTCATTTTTAAGCAACGCCGCAAAGTTTTGGCTTTGATGCGAATTTCTCTCAGCTTCAGTTGTTGTGGTTGATGCTGAAAATCAGACAAGTACACCTGGAAAATTAACGCTAAGGAAGTCCTTTTGGCTGGGCACGCCAAAGCAGCCACACAATAAGTACAAGGACATCAAATTGACGTTGCCTGATAAGCTGTCAGATATATATTCAAGTACTCACCACTCAAACACTCATATAGTCATATTTTCACACACCCGCACACAATAATTCACACTCCGGCACACTCACACAACCATCCACACACACACACACACCCCCACACATACACAAACACTTGCATATTTGCAATCATAACACACTGACAGCAGTTCCATCATAGAGAAGGAGCAAAATCTGCTCTGAAATGCAATTTATATTGCCAACATGGCAGGACACTCAAGACCAACCGAGTACCAAGTTATAAGTAAGGCAAGCAACCGCACACACACACACGAAGAGTAAAGGAGAGAGAGGGGGCGAGGGAAAGATATATTCACCACATAAATACGAAACCACTAGAAAATCTTATTCAAGAAAGATAAATTTATGATGCCATTGAAAAGTTTTTATATCCTTATTATTAATATTAGCAAATGGTTACATTCTGGAAAATTGCGGAAAATTTAACAATTACATTTATAAATTTAACCCATTTTTAAGGACTCGACATGAAATATTTCCTTAATTTCAAATAATAATAAGGACCGCAGGATAGCAGAACAATTGCAATTATATTTTACCAAATATTATCCTATAAAGGATATTTTCCTCGCATTAAAATGACACACACACACACACCCAATAGAACCGAAAAATCTTATCATCCAATGCCAGGTCCTAGGACGAAATGGTATACGGCATATAGGACATTTGTATGCCCGCCAGCCATCAGCCTCGAGTTACTGATCCAGGCAAGTCCTGCAAGGGGAATGCTTGCAGTTCAGTGACTGAGGATTTTTCATCTTTTCCCAGCAAATGGAACAATCAGTGGTAGCAGCGGAGGAGGCGAAGGATCTTGCTCCCAATGGAAATTTTCCTTCTACCTTCAACCTCCCAGAACCCTATACTTCTTATCAACCATAATTAATTTCAATGTAAACAATACAAATTTAATATTATTTATGAATTTCTGTTAAAAAAAAAAGCTCAGATTAATCTCAGGTTTCTTGCGAATTTCGAATGACTCACAAGTCAGAAGGAAAGACAAATAAAAAATTCAAATAAAATAAAAATAATTGTGAATTTTTTTGTTTGTTTTCTATGAAATCTCATTTTCAGTGCCATCTTCTTCCAATTCATCCCAACTTATCCCATCTTATCCCATCTGATCTCATCTCATCTCGGGCCAACTCATCCGATGATGGGACCATCACATATTTTGAACCGCATCGCAATTCTCGTAAACAAATTGCCCAACTTTGTGTCTTGGCCCAAGAAAATGTCAAATGCAAAGCCAAAAGCCAAGCCAAAAACCACTTTATGCTAAGTCGCTTACACTAAGAAGAACGTGCATATGTGTTGGTGTGTGTGTGTGTGTTGGGTAGATCTCCCCACTTTAGCCTCTGTTCATGTGTGCAGTGCAAAGCTAGAGACTGGCTAACGAAATAAATTGCTGCATCAGCTCCGAAAAGTAGTTGCCCTGAGCACACAAAAGCGCACACACTCACACACGCGCACCCATTACAGTCAGTGCCACACCAATACACATACACAAAACACGTGTAGGATAAACAAAAAAAAATCTGATGCCCAAGTGCTATGAACATTTTATACACTTGCCGGATACAAAATACTAAGAAGTTTACAGAACAGAAGTGCAAAATTATTTATTTTAAAAAATATAGTAATTGAATATAATTTATTTATAATTAAATATAATTATTTATGTTTTTTTATATTTATTAAATATGCTTTACAAAAACTAAAATGTTTAACAATTCGGGACTCAGGCCTCAAAAGAAACTGCGATCTTTTAAGAGCCTAAGCAAAGCACCTTAAGCAGAGCTCCGCACCTTAAATGTAGAATGGGGAATATCAGAATATCAGATTCTTAAACCACACGATCTCAGTTTTCACCTCTGTTAAGCACTGCCAACAGAGGTGAAGAGTTAATGGGATCGTTTTGTAAGGGTATTAAAGAAGATGCCGATGCTCGCTGTAACCACAAAGGCCGCCGACACACGGTGTGTGGTTTGTTTGGCTGACTGGCACCTGGTTTAAGGATGCGGCCCTCGGCTGTGGCACCAAACAGAAGTTGGAAAGGTGAATGGTGGAGGGGGGGTGGAAGGCGGGGTGTGTGGTATCAGTTGCTTGGTGCCACGTTGCAGTTAATATTTTCTGCTTCTCTGCGCTGTAGTGCATAATTTATGCACAGCTCGTGTCTTTATATGTGTGTATGTAATTGTTGGTCATGCATGCGTTTCCCATTTATGTATGAATATATATGCATGTGTGTGTGTGTGTGTGTGTGTGTGCCTGCGTATGAGTGTATACGGCATGCTTAGAGACTGGAGAAGCAAATGAATTTACAAAGCGCAAATCTCAGCGGATAGCCATGTCAGCTCCGGTTGACATGGACTCTGACTGCAAATTCTCTAAATGCCACACACATGACCAAACACTGGAAAAACGGTGTGTGAGTGTGTATGTGTGTGTGTGTGGAAAAACTGTGGAAAACTGCTGAACATGCACAAAGCGTTTTGGTCAGGACTCGCATGGCTTTGTCTTTGTCACCAAATACGCATTTAAATAATTCGGAATTGCATTAAGTCTAATTGCTATGGCAAACACACACACACACACACACACCTACAAAAATATACACACCTTTAATTTACTTGGGAAAGTCTTTTATTACTTCGCCACGTTAAGTGCAATTCAAGTGGAAATGTGGCTATTGATGGTCTGGAAATCTACGGGAAAAAAAGGGAGTTTTAATGGCGGGCGGAAACTGAAACGGAAGAGAAGCGAACAGCGAAGAGTGAAGAAGTTTTGGGTAAGGGGCAAAAAATATCCTGCACAAAAATTGTGGCAATTATGCCAAAAAGTTTGCTCACTCTTCTCTGCTCCTTTTTAGAGTCTGGGCACACAGTGCGAGTCAAACTGAAGGCAACGCACGAATAATTAACAAAATTTGCACTTTATCGTTGCCAGTGCAGGGACGAGTGCCACGACATGAGGACACAAGGACACAACATAAAGCCAAAGCGCCAGAATGCCGGGCAGGACGAAGGCAAACTTTAACGAGCGCCTGCACCCGGGCTGCTCCTTTCACTAAGAGTCACGGCTTTCCGATTCTCTAACTTTGTACTTCGTAGGACGAGTCGGTTAGTTCCCCGATGCAGGACATCAGGTGAGAAGATTGACACAGTTAGCCGGGATATACACAGGTACAGTCAGGGGATATCCTTACAATCGTATAAAAGCATTTCCACATACGTGACAGCAAGGATATTCAATCGTCGGCTTTCCAATATTATTTATTCTAGTTTATGCTTCCCTCGTCTCTTACTCTCTCCCTCTCCTTCTCTCTCTCTTTCTCTCTTTCTCCTTCTCTACCAACGTTTTTATAGTCGTACTTTCTCTCTCTCCCTTTCTCTCTCTGTTTTACTTATTCGTTTTTATTTTTGCCGCTTGGCATGTGACGGAAGCTGATTTGAGACCAAACACAGTAACACATTTAGCGAGGACGAAGGACGAAGGACGACGGTGCAAAGGCAAGCCATATGCGGAAACTCTGCAAAGGCATTTGGCATGAAGGGAAATCGGAAAATGAACGAAAATGTCAGCGGAAAATGCAGCAACAGCAACAGCAGAGGCAGCCGTAGAGGCAGCGATGGAGGCAGAGGCAGAGGCAGAGACGGAGGCAGTGGCAGAGACGAAGGCAGTGGCAGAGGCAGCAGCAGTTGGCAGAAGGCGCCAAATCAACATTCACAGAAAGCGCGTTGAGGCTTATGGCAGTCAAGTGCAATATGTGAGCAGTGGGTGGGGGATGGGGGATGGCGATAAGGGGTAAGGAGTGGGCGGGGGTGGTAGCTGTTGTTTGTTATGGCGGTTGTTTGAGCTGTGTAGATGCTGTGGGTGCCCGATGGCTGCTGGCTGCTGGTGGATACTGGTGGCTACTGCGTGACTGCTGGGTGCCTGATGAGTGGTTTGTGGGTGGTTAGTAGATCCTTGATGGGTTGGTAGCTAGCGGGTGGTGGGTGGTGGGTGGTGGCTGCTGGTTGAAATGGCTAGCGTTTGGCATTAGTTCGACCGCTAGGATGGCAACTAAAATGCAATTAAGCCAAAGCCGAAACAAGGCTTTTTGCAGCAGCTGCAACTGCGTTAAAGCCTCGACTTTGACTCGACTGCAATGCAATGCAATGCACACACACACACACACACGCATGCTCGTCTATGTGTGCCGAGGCGCTGCATTAGTAAGCACTTTTCGCAATTATTCACATTTTCCTTTTAATTGGAATTTAAAGTGCTGCACAGGAATTTTGCCAGGATTTTCGTTTCATTTCTTTGTTGTTAGTTTTTTTTTTTTTATTTTTTTGAATTTGGTTTCCTAATGAAAGACACCTGATTGTGCGCACACATTGACCCTTAGCCTAACTCCCCCTGTTTCACCTGCCACACACTGTTGTCCTGGAATGTCCTTTGAGGACGTCGCTTAATTACAACTCTTGTTGCATATTTCACGCTTAACACATGCAAATAATATAAATTGTCCTTTGTTCCTTTTTATTAAATTAATCGACTGGACATATAAATTACACTCTCAAACACCCACACAACCACACACCCACACACCCACACATACACACACACCCACACATACTAGTGCATATTTATTGAGCGATTCATTCATTGGAAGTGTCGCCACATTCACATTATTCATACCCATCGCCAGTTTAAACTTTTCAACAAATGAGCCATTCGAATGAATAATCATATGAAAACAACAACAACAAAACGTTGTTAATTATTATTATTTACTTTTTATTAATTTGATTGACATTTCATTTATTTTTGCATTTTGTTATTATTTTTTTTATTTTATTTTTATTTTCAACAAATGCGATAAATAAATGTAAACTGGAGGAGAGTTTTTCCTGCTCGCTTTTAGTTTATTTATAGAATAATTTATTGGATTCATTTCAAGGATGTTGTTGGTTTAAGTTTATGCAGTTTAAATATTTAAAGCATAAATTCATTTATCATAATTATGGATTAAAGAATTTACATATATATGAAAATACCATTTAAATACTTTTTACACATTTCCATGTAAATAAATTGTTATTGTTGAAATATTATAATTTCCAGAGCCTTACAAATTGATAGCTTATATATTTTTTTTTAGTTTTAATTAAAGGAATTTTTGATGTGTTTGGCTACCTATAAAATTTGTTATTTAAATATTTGTAATAAATATATATTTTTTTTTAAATCAAATAAATGTGTAATTGATCAATAAATATATAATTTTTAAGCTGGATTTTTAATAACAAAAATTGACCCCAATTTTGTGGGAATTTAATTCCTCTTTAGAAATGAAAGGGATATATCATATTAAATATATTATTTAATTTATTTTGCAGAATTTTTAGTGCATCATTTAAATTTGTAATTTTTGGAATATTAAAAAAAAATATAAATCTATATTCATCTCATGTGTAGATTAAAGTCTAGAAACAAAACCGCCTCAAAGCCTAACAAATTTTCTGTTTTCACAGGACGCGCTGGAAGAGGCGCGGATCAGAGGATTAGAGGCCCAATGTTCAGATGATTTAGTTCTAATAAATTCCTGGGATTGTTATACAGATCAGCTATATATATAATTTGAGTCAAGTAGGTATATAGCTGGATTGGGAACTATTATAAAGAAGCCTCTTCAAGGCATCAAAGCTTAGAAATTTTGGAGGAAGGCAAAAATAAAGGCTGCCCCCTTGAAATAATTAAAATGACCGCTTGTTTAGTTAGTTAACAATTAAAAAGTTAACAATTAACTTTGATAAGATTCTTGAAGAAATACCTAATATTCACTTTGATACGACTTGGGCTAAAATTGATTGTTAAGGCTTTGCCATGCCCCCCACTCGGGGGCTGCGGTTGGCGACTGAAAATGCCAGAAATATTCTGACAGCTGGGAATTTGTTGGATGTGAATTGCAATTAAGCAATTGTTTTATTTAGCATAAACTATTTTACAAGGACAACACAAAATGAATGGCACACAGGTGTGTGTGTGTGTTGAAGGATATTGTGTGTAAAGGATTGCAGTTAACATACAAATACACAAACTGCAGGATATTCAAAATTGTGGCACTTAACGGACGACTAACTACAGCAGAAAATTGATGTTCTCTCTGTGTGTGTGTGAGTGTATGCCTGTGTGTGTGTGTGTGTGTGTGTGTGTGTTTATTGTAATATGCAATTTACATGGAAATGTATAATTAATGCCATGTTCTACGACCTGATGATATTATTTAATGAATTTAAACGAATATTTATTTGCTTACCTCAAATTTGGTGCCGCTTCCATCGAGTTGAGTTTTACAAATTTACAAATTTACATATTTTCATGATTAAATGATTTTCAATTGAATTCTCTCTGCGTGTTTTGTTTACATTTCTTTTTTTTTTTTTACAGATTAAATATTTATATATATATATATAAATTTACATATTTTTTTTTTTTACTCTCATTCTTAATTTGCTTCTTTTTTTATACATTCGCGCATAATTAACAAAGCTGTTCAATTGCAGTCAAATGTCATTTTAATTATTTTCCAGGCTTCCTTTTGTTTTTAGTTATTTTTTAATTTTTTTTATTTTTAATTTTTTTATATTTTCATTTAACGAGTTTTATATAAATATTTATCTTTGCGATTCTCTCTGATAATTACATATTCCTACACAGCCTCCCAGCTACCAGCTTCCAGCTACAAGTAACCATTTCCCAGTTACCCGTTCCCAGTTACCCGTTCCCGGTTACCCGTTTCCAGTCACCCGTTCCCGGTTACCCGTTTCCAGTCACCCGTTCCCAGTTACCCGCTTTTCCAGCTTTCGAATTGATTCTCACTTTACTCTCTATTTACCTGTTAATTGCCCGTGTAATGTCCGTGTTAAAGGTGTGCAAATAATTTAAATATATTAAAATGCAATTGTTTAAATCAAATAGAACGAATTTTAATAATTCAATTCTCAGGTGAACTTTGCATTGCCCTACAAATACATAGACAAATGAATACCAAATGAATACGACTTTCTTTGGTCGTGGCCTCCGCTTCCTTTAACTGTAGCCTCCTCTTTAGCTCTTTCTACTGTCTGTCAACTTGTGCTTCCTCTTCTTCTTCCTTCATTTTCCATATCTCCTACATTAAACTGATCATTATTTATCGTATTCATTCTGCACGAATTCATTCTGCACGTATTCATTCTGCACGTATTCATTCTTCATGCATTCATTCTGCACGTATTCATTCTGCACAAAACGCTCGATCCTGAACTCAAACGCTAAGATCCTTTGGTACCACAAGTCTTCACCAATCGAAGCTTTATTTTTGAGAACTTTTACTCACAATTCAAGGTGTCAAGGATCGCTAAGAACCTTTAAGGATCTGAAATATTTCTGTGGCACAAGATCCTTGATCCTTTGAATGTAACTCTCTTCACTACTCTATGAACAGTAGCGTCTTTTTGGTACAGGATTCACATGCTTAGCTGGAGATCCGATCTCCTCTTAGACACAGCAATATGCCCGCTGAAGGATGCTACTTTACAGGATATTCTGTAATGCCTCGCCCACTAATTATGCAAATGACTTTTGTGCAATGAACTACAAACATAAAAAATGGAAGTGCGTATTAAACATTTCAAGATTTAAAGCAAATAAAATGCAACAACTAAAATCACAGTCCGAATTATTAAATCTCTCGCTAAAGCCGCGTTGCTTCCTATTTATTTTATTTTTGTTTTTTTAATTTATGATTTTTTATTTGATTTAATTTTTTACTTTGATTATTTAGTTTAACATTTTATTTTTTTTTTTTTTCACTTCTTTTGGAAGTATTTTATTAATTTTTTCTCAGTTTATTTTTTATTTGAAATTGTTTCACTTTGTTATGCCAAAAATCGCCTCTTGTTGTTGACAGCGTGTGTCTGTGTGTGTGATGTGTGTTTAAAGGTGTGTGCGTGGCAATGCGTATGTGTGCGTTTCTTGACGAACGTTGCGAGTGATGTGGCAACTGTGAAGGATACACAGGACACAGGGCACACACTGGACGCAATGATATCAACTTATGAGCAACGAAATGCGTTGCGGGCGTTTTTATACTGACGTCGTCGCTGGCACCACGATGAATTTTCCGGGTGGGGATATGCAAAAAGAAAAGCAACGCAAGACGCACGCAAAAAGGAAAACTTCGCTTAATGGAAAGAGTGCGCGAAAACTGAAGAGCACAAAGACATTGACAGCATACAAAAACACACACACACACACGCATACACTCATACATAGACATCATCGTGTACATGATACAGATGCAGAGATAAGCTCGGCAGCGCAGCAGGCAGCAGGCAGCAGGCATCGGGCAGCAGTCATCGGGCAGCACTCATCGGGCAGCAGTCATCGGGCATCAGGCATCGGGCAGCAGGCATCGGGCAATAGGCAACAACTAGCGGAGGGGAAATTTTTTAACAGTTTTGCAGCGTCCGCTGCAGCATCAGCAACAGTAACGGCAGCGGCAGCGCAGCCTGCGCACGCATCGTGAGCAAAAGAGAATCGGAAGCTTTGCTCGTGTCCCAAAAAGCTCTTTGGCCAACGCGCTTTGCACTCGTCACGTTCGGCTTCGGTCGCGCGTTTGTGGCTTCGTGTTTCGTCGCGTCGTGTGCGTTGTCGTCGTGCGAAGTTCATTTTCATCGTGAGGCGTTCATTTTGTCCTCTGTCGATATTTCCCCTGCGCTGCCGTCAGGGATGCCAACGCAGATGTCGCCGCTGCTGTCGATGCTGATGCTGCTACTACCGCTGCCGCTGCCGCTGCTAGCATCGCTGCTGCTTCTGCTGCTGCTGCTGCTGCTGCTGCTGCTGCTGCTGCTGCTGCTGCTGCTACTGCCTTCGCTGGTACTGTTATAGCTTCAGCCACCGCTGCTTTTAGGCGTCGCTTTGATTATGTTTCCCGTTTTTCTCTTTATTTCTTTTTGTTTAGCTGCAGTTATTATTATGCGCTGGCTTTGTCTCACCAACCCCACCCCGTACCATTGGCCCATCCGTCCATCCTTTCCCTATGTCGCCCGCTCTGTCCATCAACGCAGTCTCTAATTTACAGTTTCATTTAACGGGAGGTCAGACTATAAATAGTCGGCATTAGACATTGGCTGCCATTTGGCTTTCCATTTCGCAGGGACGTGCGCCGCGAACAAGTCCCTAACTCAGCAACACCTACGCCTTCTCCTACACCAACGCCTTCATCTACACCTACGCCTTCACCTACACCTACGCCTTTATCTACACCTACGCCTTCATCTACGTCTTTACCATCATCTCCGCTTTCGTCTCCTCCATTGAGACGCTCAGCTTCTGTTCCTGGCTCTTCTTACGCCCCAGCAGCAAATCAAACACGAAAATCAAATTTGTAAACAGCACCAAAAGTGTCGCAATTTCACAAACACACAAAAAGCTATGAAAATTTTTACCTTACACAAAATGCATAAACTGAAACGTGTTTGTTGTTGTTGTTGTTGCTGTTGTTGTTGTTGCCATTAAAATAAACCGCTAAACGGGCAATTTTCGGGCACGCCCCAGAGGCAACACAAGTCGAGTGGCCCATCGAGTGGGGGAGTCAACTGTTGAAGTGCCTGCCTGCTGCGTCATCGCTTTTCACGTCCCGCTGCTTTGCATATGAAAGGCAAATCTGTGAAATCAAAATCACTTAAAGGCTGCCACAGCGAACAATGTCGATAAGCGGGCGAATAACGGCAGTTAGTAAGCACACCCCACTCATTCCCATCCCCTCCCCTGCTTTATATTAACAACAATTCGGCTCTTACTATCAACACTCTTCACATTTCATCAGCGTCTGCCTTCGGTTCGCTGCCTCAACGAATCCACAACAAAAGCGACTCGATACAATTTTTTGCACTTTTCGGCTGCGCCTAAAAGCATGCAGCAAATTATTTGCCAGCCATTCAATTAGCTAGCAAAATGGCAATCACAACAGCAACAACAACAGCAACAATCATAATCGAGTATTGATATTTACAACAACAAAGTTGTTGTTGTTGTTGCCGCTGCAGTAACAATGATTTCTAATTTTGATCTGTCAAACGCAAGGCCAAAGATCGATGGCCCCGATAAAGAGCCACAAACATTTGGCAATAACAAAAATAAAATACAAGAAAAAAAAAAAAAAAAACTACAACAAGTAACAAACGAAATTTTCGTATTTTCCATTCATGTGGAAAATTTCATCTAGTGCATTGTGCACGAATTTTATGTTTATACTACAAACTGGCCGCAGTCCAATGGTCAATGGTCGAAAATTCACTTGCAGGCCATAACTCGGTGCCCCGTTAACTTGCAACACGTGAAAATCGCCGCTACACACAGCTGCCTAGCTGCCCAGCTGCCCAGCTGCTAGACATTCACATGCACACACATGCACACATACACATGCACTCATACACATACACACATATAGAGAGGCACTTGCATACACGTGGACTCGTTTGTTGCCACTGTTGATGATGACGTTGAAAGTCCGAACAAATGAGGCGCACATCGGATGTCGACTGATGCCCAATGGACGGAATAAGGCAACTGATGTGTGAGCTTAAAGAATGAGAGAGAGAGAGAGAGAGAGAACGAGAGAGAGAGAGAGAGAGAGAGAGAGATAGCAACAACACATGGGACAGTGAATGACGTAGAGATAGAAATGAATTTAAGCGCAGCTCAGCAGCAGCAGCAGCAGCGGCGGCAGCGGCAGCAGCAAAAGGGATTCAAAACGGAGAGAAAATTGCAAGCTGATAAGCAGCTCAAAGAGAATGCGAGAGAATGACGGATCAGGCAAGGGAATCTATATTTAGAAATTGAACTGCCACATAATTGGCAATTGAAATTGAAATTGAAATTGCAAATGGAAAGGGCTGAAGGGGTGGAGGAGTGGAGAAGCGAAGAATTGAAGGGGTGGAGGAGTGAAGAGTAAGAGATAAGAAAAGATAAAAAATACTAAAAGAGAGGGAAAAAGAAATTGTGAGTCAAAAGTTCTGAGTGAAGTTAATTTTCTGATATTACAGCGAGGCTCAAACTACCGTTACGTGCCTTACGATTTTTTAAGTCTTATCGCATGCGATAAATGACAGCAAATAAAATATCATGATATTGAAATAAAAGCTAGACGTTTGACTGATCTTTGAATGTGACAAGAAGTCAAAAACAAAGAAAAGATAAAAAAAAAACTAAAGGAGAGGGGAAAACGAATTGTGAGTCAAAAGTTCTGAGTGAAGTTAATTTTCTGATATTACAGCGAGGCTCAAACTACCGTTACGTGCCTTACGATTTTGAACTCTTATCGCATGCGATAAATCCCAGCAAATAAATTATCATGATATACAAATGAAAGCTAGAAGTTTGGCTGATCTTCGAATGTGACAAGAAGTCAAAAGAAAAGAAAAGAAAAGATAAAAAAAACTAAAAGAGAGGGGAAAACAAATTATGAGTCAAATATTCTGAGTGGAGTTCATTTTCTGATATTACAGCGAGGCTCAAACTACCGTTACGTGCCTTACGATTTTTTAAGTCTTATCGCATGCGATAAATGACAGCAAATAAAATATTACGATATACAAAAAGGCTAGACGTTTGACTGATCTTTGAATGTGACAAGAAGTCAAAAGTTTATCAATTTTATTTTTTTAAATGAACCGTTAGGCCACATTAAAAGCTCATTCATTGATAAACGCATTTGATACCCAGTGAATTATGTAACTAAACCCGATTTTCCGGATGATCAAAAACCACTTGATATACAACATTTACAGTTGGAAATGCAAATGCATTTGTTGCGGTCTTGGCCAAAATGGAGGACGAGAATGACTAGGAGGAGGAGGACGAGGACGAGGACGAGGACGAGGACGAGGAGAGTTGCCGTTGGCAGCGATTTGGATTCATCAAAAAATCACAAATTCAATTTGTTTGACACAATCTAAGCCAATATTTTAGCAGCGTTCGGTACGTTGGACGATGAGCCAAGTGCCAAGAGTCCAGGGGGGCGGGTGGCAGAGCAGGGCAGGAGTGGATGCAGACGCAGAATGCCGTGATGGCCAAAAATGCCAGTGCATGCAGCTGGAGGAACAGAAGCTGCCGGCATCGGCAAATTATGACCACAAAAATAAACGAGTTACGCAAAAGCAATAGAAACAGCGGCAGCAACAGGATGGGGAGGACCAAGAGGAGGAGGAGGAGTGGGAATGGGAATGGGAGGAGGAATAGAAGCTGCAACAGGGGCACAAACAGAAGCAGAAGCTGGAGCAGGAGCAGAAGCAAGAGCGGGAACGGGAATGGGAACGAGAGCAGGATGCAGAGTTGGGATAAGGAGTAGGGCAAGGACCGAGAGAAGTAACTGCATCAGAAGGTCTCCTCCCATGGGTTGGTGGTTGGGATGGTGGTGGCTCGACTAGAGCTCATGGCCATTGCCAGTGGCTGACAGCAGAAACCAAAAATTTTGATTTATTGCTGGGGCATAAACTGCATTTGACGCAACACTGCCGTGGCAGGTTGGAGGTGAGTGGTAAAGCGGAGGGAGAGGCACAGCAAGCGAGGGAGTGGCATGCGGTATGTAATGTATGTGTGTGTGTGTGTGTGGCACGTTGGCGTGGCACGGTGCATGATATGGCTACATATATAATCAAATACCGCTGGCAACAAATGCGAGGTCCTGGGAACTGGCTATCCAGCCATGTGAACGGTGACATGGCAGCTCAAACGCACACAAGCACACAAATACAAACACAAACAAACACTTCAAACATTGCCACACACCACACACACTCACACACACTGACACACACACAACAAAAATTGCACGGCGAATGCCAATTTTTCGGCTGCGATTTTTATTTTCTACGTAACGGAAGTGCGAACGCAATATTGTAAATGTGTAGCACACACACACACACACACACGCATCCATATATGTATATGTGTGTGTCTTGTGCTCGCATTTGCATTAGTATTTGTGCACTTTATAGCCGTAGTATAGGGCGCCGGGATGTAATGATGATTAAGCATTGTAATGAAATTGCAAATTGGCGCCGCGCGCAATCCCGAACTTTAGCCTGAAAATGGGTGGAATGGGGCGGGGTGGGGCAGGGCGGGGCGGTGCTTGGGCAAGGATTTGATTTGGCCCCTTACAGTTTCATTGCCAAAAGGCGTGCGAGAAGCAAGTGTGTGTGTATGCGAGAGTATGTGTGTGTGTATGCGAGAATATGTGTGTGTGTGTATGCGGGAGTATGTGTGTGTATGCGAGAATATGTGTATGTGTGTGTGTGTGTGTGGGTACGTAATTGTATTGTAGTTGAGTGCCAACAGCGAAATAAACCCTCTAATAAGCCAAATGATGTGCATTTGTCATGGTCCTGATTCCTACAGAATGTGTGTATGTGTGTGTGTGTGTGTGTGTGTGTGTGTGTGTGTGTGTGTGTAAGCAGGAGTATGTCTTGTATGTGTGTCATATAACTATTATTTTAAGCGCTTGTTAATTAAATTGCACGCCAATCGATTTTTGCTCTCAAATCGAGAATCGCTTCAGGCCATTGGGATAACTGTACCTCCGCTCCCTCCCACCGCCAAAATTAAAATCCTTGCCCAAGGATTTAACTTCAAATTGTTATTCCTAATATATATATATATATATATATGTATATATATTTATTTTCCTATGAGATTCCTTCACATTGGGAAAGTCTCTTGCAGTTCGCAGGCTTCAATCCTTCTGATCCTCTCTAGAAATTTTAAGGTTCGTACGCCTCCCCAGACATCATTGGGACATTGTCCCCGTTTCGGTGCAGCGAGTCGCGAAAATGGACCCTCCTAATGGCCCTCATTTAATTTGGCTAAAAATGTTCATACTAATTCCGCGCGCTGCCTGTTGACGTGTCCTGTTTGGATTTGAACCTTTTATTTTCCGGGTCTGAGCAATGAGTTTATACGACATTAGAGTCCTGGCATTTCTATATTATTATTCCAGCATATTTTTTTTTATTCTTTTTTTAATATTTTAAAAGTAAATTCGAAAAAGCCAACAAAACGGAGGAGGCACAACAAAAGATAGACAATGACAGGCAGGAGAAACAGAGAACAAATAACAAAAAAAAAAAAAAATATTATTAAAATAAAAATATCATTTATAATGAGAAGGGAATGAGAGAGGGGTCGACGGAGGGGGCGGGGTGGGAGGAGATGCGGTCAGGTGAAGGCAAATGTAAACAAACTGTCGAAAAAAAAAAGGGAGCACAAAAGTTACATAATCAAAATAATGACTGCTGTGGATGGGAGAAGGGGAGGGGCGAGGAGGGGAGGGGGTGGTTGGGCAGAGAAAAGAAAGGGGGTGCAATGCGGTTGGTAGGTGGTAGGGGAGGGGGAGGGTGGGGTGGTTGTGCGGTGGTAGGGGTAAAGGTAAGGTTACAGTTTCGGATAGGGATGAGGGCAGGACTGCGGGTGGGGTGGTGGTACGGGTGAGGGTGCGGGTGGGGGTTGGGGGTGCTGCGTTCCTAAGCCAAGAAACAGACAATAACAATAAAAATAACAAAAATAAATAAAAGGAATGACAAATTTGAGGTAGATGAATGTCAGGGGTAGAGGGGGGGAAGCTGTGGGGGCTGTGGCGGCTGTGGCAGCAATGTTTCGGTTGCAGGCTAATCTCTCAAGTGGCAAGTGCATTCAAATGAATGTCGTAATATTGAGGTACGTATTAAGGGTCGCTGGCTTAGCACAAGGATGAGAGGGCGTGGCAAGAGGAGGGGGTGGGACACAGAGGAGGCTATGGGACAGAGAGGAGGCGGTGGGACAGAGAGAAGGCGATGGGACAGAGAAGAGGCGGTGTGGCAAGGAGGAGGATTTTGGCCAAGCAGGAGAAGGTGCGGAACGAAGGCTGCCTATATTTTGCTAATGCTGCAAAAGACAAGGACAACAATTCAATGGCAGCCACTGCCACTGCCAGTGCCAGTGCCACTGCCATTGCCACAACTAGTGGCATGCCACGCAAAAATGGCAAGCGACGACTGGCGGCTTAACACATGCACTTGAAATTTAATATCGCATGCAGGCCCAACGACTGACGACTGACGACTGACGACTGTGGACTGATGACTGCCGACTGTGGACTTGGGACTGCGGACAGGCGACTCCGGACTGACGGCTCCGGTCTGACGACTCCGGACTGTCGACTGACGAGTCACGAGTCCGGACTGTTGACTGTCGTCTGACGACTGTCGAATGTCGACTGTCGACTGTCGACTGTTGAGTCTCGACTTAGCTGCATTTTATTATAACATACTTTTCAAACAGAGCGCCCGCCCACCAACCACCACCCAACAGCCACCACCCACCGCCTACGGCACACCGCCCACCGCCCACTTGCCAGCACAATAATCCCTCATATTTATTTTTACAAAATTATTTGCTTTGTCTGATTGCGGATTTGCAGCTGCAACGTTTGCACAGTTACTTTGCCACTGCCACCGGCGGCCATAGGGGCCTCCAGGTTCCAGATTCCATTTTCCACTTTCCACTTTCCAGTTTCCAGATTCCAGAATCCCGATGCCTTTGCTCCAGAGCAATGAATGAAAGTTCTTTATGTGGCGTCTCCAGCCTCCCAGCACTGTGACGTCTCTAGGCAAGGTATCACACACACACACACACACACACACACCCATATTATACACACAAATACACACACACACACACACTCTACACACAAATACACGGAGATCTCGCTGGCTACTCATTTAATATGAAAGCAAATTGCATAAAATCACACCTGCAAGCCAACTTAGCAGCTATCAGTCTCTCTCTCTCCCACTCCCACTCTCCCTCTCTCTCTCTCTCTCACACACCCACTACTACTCTCTCTTTCTTCCTCACTCTCTGTGCTTGTCTCTGTGCCGTGCCGTGTCCGTTACCTGGCAGCCAATCCTTGGCGCTTAACATGGCAAACAAGTCCTGGCAGCAGACCAAGGCAGCAGCAGCAGCAGCAGCAGTCACTACTAAAGGACAATCGGACAGGACAGCGCAGCGTGCAAATATCGACTACATTGCCAGGCGCAAACAACATGCTGCCCATCTGCAGCTGCCAACCTCTTCACACCTCCCCCTTCCCCTCGTGCTCCCAAGCAGCCGCTACTCACCAGTGGCCATGCTCCCACAACCCGTTGTCATGGTGGCTATAAAAACACCTTTACGGCTCTCCCCGTACCCTTTGCCTTTACCCCTTAACAGTTCCTGTTCTCCCCTCTCCCCCTCCCCCTCCCCCCACCCCACTGTGACACTGGCGCGTGTTTGGGACCACATCTTGACTGCATGCCAAAATATACTGCAGCCCAAGCGATGGGAACTCCATTGCTGCACTTCATCCCTTTTCCTTTTGACCTCACCCACACCCACACCCACACCCGCTAACCTGCCCCCTCCCCCTACCACTACCTCACCACACCACCGCACACTAGTGCGACACTTTTCCTGCCACTGCCACTGCCACTGGCACCGCCGGCCGCAGCAGGGATCAGTGGCACAGCAAAGAGCCGCAAGTTTATGATGTCATCTTCAGTTTTATGCGGCACACAAATAAACTCGCCTAATGGCCAGGATACTAATTTAGTCAGTCAAATGTAAAAAACATTGTAAACACACAAATTGAACAATTTCCCTCATTTCTGGCAATGCACCACCCGAATGCCAGATGCTTTTCCCACCCACCCAACAGTTTTCCCACTCTCAAGTCTGGCTAAGCATCAGGCTAAATTTAAGGATTATTTTTATTTATTTATATTATTTTATTTTACTTACATCAAATATTAAATTGAAGGATTATTTTAATTTATTTATTATATTTTATTAAATTTGTTTTTTTTTTTATTTATTTTATTAAATTTAATATATTTTAAATATTATTTTTTTTTTAATTTATTTTATTAAATTTATATTTTAAATATAATTTTTTTTTTAAATTTATTTATTTTTTTATTTGTTGTCTTAATTTATTTTTTGTATTAATTATGACATAATTTTATTTTTACCATTTCTTGCTGATATTTATTTTATCATAACAGACATTAATTATAATATATATATTTATAGTTTATATTATTTTATGTATTTGTCTGTATTTTAAAACGTTCCATTTAATCGTTTATTTCTAATATGTGTTATATTTAATTTAATATACATCTTATACAAATATAAAATATATTTGATTTAATTTATTTGAATACAAATTATTTTTTTTTTATTATTTATTATCATTTGAATAATTTATTTTTATTTAATTTAATATCATTTGATTTAATTTATTTGACTTTAAATTATTCATTTACTTTTTTATTTTTTTATATTTAATATCATTTAAATAATATATTTATATTTTTTGATTTCTTTTCTTTATTTTTGCATTTTTTATTAAATGCATTTTTTTTTTTTTAATATTTTATATGGCCAAATTTAATCATTCACTTTTGAAAACAATTATTAAAAATTTTATTTTTTATTTAATATTTATTAATTTAACGTTTTTAAAACATTTTATTTTTTTTTCAAGTAATTCATATTCTAAATTAAGTATATAAAATAAATTTGCACTTATATTAATTTTAATTAAGTTTTAATTCATTATCTGTAATTTCTACTATCCATCCACACATATATTTTTTTTAATTTCATTTTATTATTATTATATTTTTATTTTCTTATTATTTATTTTTTTTTTATTTAGCAATTTTGCTTCTTAATTTACCTCAAATATCATAGTCCCATTAATATTAATATGTTAAGTAGATTAAAATTTGAATTTAAAATCATTACAATATTAAAATTAACAGAAGCTATGCATAATAAAAAAAATAATAAGGCTGAGAATATTAATAATTATTATTATTAATATTATTAATATTATTATTGTTCGCTGACAATTAAAGAATTAAATTGAATGAATTAAATTGGAGAAATTAAATTGAAGGAATTAAATATTAATTTAACAATTAAGCTGATGTTAAATGTTGGCTTAATAAGTATAATATTTAATTTATTAAATGTCATTAAGTGCTTAATTGTTAAGCCTTAAATAAAATGCATTTTTAAAGCTTAATTTCGTGCTTGGAGCTGCTCGTAAATAGCAGCAGATTTTCAATTAGGAGAAGCTGAAATTTAGCTGGCTACGAGCCACCCATCCAACCACCCAAACACCCAAACACCCACCACCCAACCACCCAGCCGCCCGCAGGCAATGGATTGCATTTCGCACCACCAATGGACCCATATGGACTTTAATATGAAGTGTGTGCGTCTCGTGTTGCAGTTGCAACTCTCGTGTTGATGCAAAACAGTTGGGGCACTGTTCTGTTCTGTTCTGGGCTGCATGTTGCATGCGCTTTGGGGCGACGACTCTTCTGGGCGAACTTTATGCAGGAGCTGTCAGGACCACGCCTTGTCGCAGTTGGCACTTTGCAAAACGCCCCCGATGCAGTTGCATTTCCAGTTGCAGTTGCAGTTGCAGTTGTCGTTCCACATCCACAGCTGTCTTTGTTCTTGTTGCTGTTGCCGTTGCTGTTGCTGTTGCTGTTATTCTTGTTGTTGTTGCTGTTGCTGTTATTCTTGTTGTTGTTGTTGCTGTTGTCAACGCTTCGATTTTGCAGTTGTAGACAATAAATTTGTGCCCGCTCATTGTCAACTAAAATCAAAAACATAATTCAGAGACGCACATAGGCCACAATGGCTCTGGTCTGCCTGTGTGCATATGTGTGTGTCTGAAAGTGAGTATGTGTGTATGTGTGTGTGTGTGTGTGAGTGAGTGGCACAACAACACGGGCATGAAATTAACACAAAATGCCAAAACACCAGCAGCAGCAGCAGCCACAGCCACAGCAACACCCACACACACACATTAACACTGAGTATGGGCGTGGCACTGAAAGGGCTGACTGTCTGACCATTTGCGAAGGCTGTGCAGGATTACCAAGTTGCAGTGTTTACGCTCGCATTTAATGCATTTGCAGTCCGGCCACAAATCGACAAATCCATCTAAACATGCATGCAAAGACCACTCGACCAATGCCCACCTATACACACACACACACACACACATACACCACACACACACACCTACAGCCACAACTGAGCTGTGCATGCAAATGACTTCCGGCATTTGGCAGTTGTTTGTTTAAAGCAAATAAACGGGCAGCCAATGTTGAAAAGGTTGGGCGGAGGGGTGGGGGGCGATTTGGTATTAAATTTAGCACAATTGCCAAATCGCTAGATGACACGCCCCTCCCCCTCAACGCCCATGCCCATCTTATCGAGAACGAGCCACATGACAGCCACTAATCTGCACCTCCATTGACATTACATGGACATTTGTAATTTCCGGTCACGGCATTTTTATAACCTCTTTGGAAGGATCATAAAAGGAAATTTGCAACAATGGTTAACAATGAGCCGATACACTTGACCAAAAGCAAAAGTGAAGGGTTTTTCCTTGGCACATGGCTACTACCCGCCGCACCAATACACACAGGCCAAACAGGCCCTGGACGCCTGCCAGGATATGCGCTGCCAATGGCAACACAATGGGCGCCAAGTTTTGAAGCTCGTTAACTATTAAAAAGGCAAAAGCAAATGTGTTACAGCCACATGCACAATAATGCTTACAATAGTTAGACACACACACACACACACACACACACACACACAGGCACACTTAGTATGGGTTGGCAATTCAAGTCTGTTTACGAGTGGCCATAAAAAACTTGAATTTTATTCTAACGCCCGACGTCAATGCCAAAATGTGTGTTGTCGTCTAATGAGGCGATGCTCAACCCCCAAATGGAAAGTGCCAAAAGGGTTGCTAGACACACATAGAGCACACACACACACACACACACGCACACAGAAGCATCGAATGGGTTATGAAAATATTTGGCTTATTGACCATTAAGTACATAAAACTCTGAAGTAATTTGAAAGCAAACTGCAAATGTTCATGAAATGAAATTATGTTAAAGGATATTCACACACACACACACACACACACACCAGCATACACACACACACACACACAAGAAGCAAGCACACCTTTAGCTGTGTGTGTGTAGAGGTAGAGCTGTAAATGTATATGTGCACACACCTGTGCGACCATAAAGCAATTAACCAAATTGCAGTTTAGCTGCCGCCAGGCAACAGCTTGTGGCAACTTTGAAGTTGCAAGCACATGAACTTCTAATTGGAATTGCAACACAATTTGTTTATGGCTAATCAATTGAGGCGTTGATTAAGACTCTTCATTAGTCAGTAATCGATATCTGCCTAGATGTGTATATATGTATATGTATATGTATATGTCGACTCCTGTAGGGCTTCGCCTGGCAGCCCGCATGCAACATTGAGGCAAGCAAATTGGCAGCAGCGTTGAGGCAATTGTCTGGGCATTTTGTGTACTTGTCTGGCAAATAACAAACAGATTTTTCTGCCTCTCTTTACCCCCTCTCCCCCTCTCTCTCTCTCTCTCTCTCTTATCGCTTGGCACAGGTGAAAAGTCAATATTGTGGCTGCAACTGGAAAATATTAAATGTCTTTGCTTGCTGTGGATGCAGGGGCATGCCGCAACTATTTGCATACAATTTGTTGAAAATAGAAAATAATCAAAGCAATGTGCAGCAGGGCGTGCAACCAGAACGTGCACCAAGGATCATCGACAGACAACAGCAGCTGCAGCAGCTGCAGAAGCAGCAGGAACAGAAGGAGCTGCAGGAGCTGCAGGAGCTGCAGGAGCTGCAGGAGCTACTTAGCAAACATCAACACCTGTTCGTTCGGTTTCCATCCACAAAACAAGAGCTGTAAATTGTTGGGTTACTCGGGGCAACAACTAAGTTAAACCGCTAGTTACCTCTCAGTTACCCCCCTCAGTTACCCCTCAGTTACCCCCCTCAGTTACCCCTCAGTTACCCCCCTCAGTTACCCCCCTCAGTTACCAGTTGCCGGCAACGACCAGTAACCGGCAGTTGGTGGCCGGTAACAAGGGCTTATCAATTTTCCAGATTTAGTTACCTGTAAATGGAGCAGAAGCAGAAGTAAGCAAAGAGCAAGGGGGGAAGGGGGAGGTGGCAGGGTTTGCATACTGACCACAGGCACCGTTTGTACTCGGTATCCTTTCCCATCCTGCCCGCTTGTGGGTACCTAACTTCATTATGAGATTTGTGTAATTGTTAACCAATTTACCGTTACGGACCCTCATTGCAAAGCATCTTCAATGGTTTCTGCGCTCCCATCCCCGCTCCCCTCACATCCTTGCCATCCTTTCCATCATCATTGCTTGGCTTTTGTAGTATATCATGAGAATTATAATACCGGAAATGTAATTAATTCAAAATTCCACTTAATTTCTGTACAAATTGCAATGCTCGCTCTTTGTTGCAGTTGTTGTAGTTGTTGTTGTTGTTATTGTTGTTGTTGTAGTTGTTGTTGCTGTTGTTGTTATTCACCTGTTAAATTGTTCACCCGTTCACCTGTTTTCCACTCTATTTCCGAGCCCTTTCCACATGCCCCCCCTTCCCCCACCAGTCGCTTCCATTACCGCAAATGCGCACTGATAACCAAAGCGCTGAAAAGTATGCTACAAAAATTTTCAATGCTCTTTGATAACAACAACTAAAAAATACCCCGTAACTGCAACATTTTGGGGGCATTTCCTATCACATACTTTAGCTATGATGTTCCTTAGTCTCATTGCCACAAAATGTTGCAAGTTTCACTTTCGCAGCTGCATCCGCCATGTGGCAGCTGCATCCGCTATGTGGCAGCTGCATTTGTGTTTAGCCTAATTAAAATGTGGCCCCAATATGTTGCAGCCACGCCTAACGTCTGTCCCCCAACCTCGTTTTGCTATATGAGAGAGCACATAAAGTGCAGCGAATGCCAAAGGATAATAATGAGCATCATTTGTTTTTTTTTTTTTTTTTTTTGGGGCACGCTGATGTGGCAGCATTTGATTGGCCTTTAAGGAGGTAGTTACATAAAACTTGTGGCTCTTGTTGACCTTTAATTATTTGATGCCATAAACACTCGGACTCTCTCGCTCACTCCCATCGGGCTGTGGCATTTTATCTCATGTTTTTTTCTTGCAACTTGGGGCACGAAGCACTTTCGCTTATTGAAAACATCGAAAACTGCAAGTCGAGACGCAGACATGAATGTTTATTGATCGCCAAGGCGATGCTTTTAAGGCCATAATAAAAATAATAATGATCCAAAGGTATGGCGGGTGTTAGTGGCGGGGCGTAGCTGTGGGAGTTGGTGTGGGTGTGGCAGCGGTCGCGGGCGGTGGTGGTGGTGGTGACTCGAACATCGAAATAAATATTTATATGCCCGCCATCTATAAATTGAAAGGCCATAGGAAAAGGGTTGCCCGCTAATACCAATTCCGAGCGACAGGTGAAACGACAACCCCAAGGACATGCCAGGGGTAGCGGCTGGTTGGGGACAGAAGGATGAGGCGACGACTTATGAGCTTTGGCCCACAGCATTTGGACTTGGACATTTTACGATGTGATTTCACATAACCACAGCAGACGTGCAGACAACACACACACTCACACACACACACACACACACACACACACACACACACACACACACACATACGCGGGCGCGCGTACGCGCACACACACAAGCTGCAGACGCTTTGGTGATAAAACTTTGAAATTGCTGAGAACGTATGTAGTATGTGGCACAAAGATGCCGCTCAATGTTGCATGTGGCATGGCGAAGTGAAGAGGAGAAACAAGAAAAAATTTATTACACTCCAGCGGCACAAACGAATTCTAATAAGCAAAATGCGGCGTTGAGCCGCGCTAATGTCCTGCCACCGAAATCAAATGGAATTACAGGGCGCATTACGCATACGCCCCCCTTTTTTTTCCCTGCCTCCCCCCGCCCATTCAGCAGTCAGCATTCAGCATTCAGCACTCAACATTCCCCCAACCCCTCAACTCATTTCCCATTTCCCATTCCCCACTCCCCACTTCCCATTCCTCACTCCCCATTCACCATCCCCCTCCCCCACCCATTCCAGGAAGCAACAAAAGGATTGAGCATCATTTGTATGATATGATGCCCGCCTCATATATACTTAATATACTTTAGTTGGATTCCAATGCCCGCACATGCATGACACAAGCCATTCATTTGGACGGCACACACAGACAGGATAAAAATTGGGCGTGGAGTGGAATGGAGTGACAGGATATCCATAGTCCTGTCCCCCATATTTGTGGGCTTGTCGCACTTCAGTTGATTTAATTCAATTCATGGACAGACAATGATTGCGTCAATTGCCTCATGTTTGTCATTGTGACAGAGCCACGTAGCTGGCAAGGATTCCTAGCCAAAATCTTCTTGGCACGAATCTGGGCCACAAATTCGGTCCTTTTCTTTCTCTCAACTCATTCCCAGACACTCTCTCTATCTTTTTCTCTCTCTCCCTCTTTCTCTGTCTTTCTCTGTCTTTCTCTGTCTCGCTCTTTCGCAGCCCTTTCACTCGGTGGGGCGACTAATGAGGAAAACGAGCAGCGGAAGTTGTGGAAATTGTATGTAAGCGTTTTAGTTTCCCGATTGTCTGTCTGCTCTTGAAAATGTCTACAAATTGAGCGCATTATTTGCAACGCGACAGCTCGTTTTTTCTCGCTTATTTTGGGTATCCTTTTTTGGCTGGCCAAAGGGTATCCGTTTCGACTCTTGGCCGTGTTTACATAATGGCCGAAAAGCGGTGTCAGTGTCACACTCAAGTGTAACCTTCTGTCTTGGCAACAACTGTGCCAATTAGTTGGCCACCATCGAATCGTGGCCCTTGGGTGCAATATCATTGCAGGTTTTCAATTACACATTATGGCCGACCGAAGGCGGCAGTAAAAGAATTGGCCCAATCCTTGGCCACAGAAATTGGATTTTTGACTTCGTTTGTGCCCTGTAAATGAGAAGGACAACAAGCGGGAATAACTTGCTAGACCTAAAGAAGACAAAAGTAAGTGGATATCTGTAACTTGAATATTAAATTTAAAATTAGAAAAAATTAAAAATAAAAATTATTATTAATTGAAAACTAATTCTGAACGACTTCAAAAATTAAAAGAAATAAACTTTCGGCGAATTCGGGACTCAGGACTTTAACTGTTCTATTTATATTTTGAGCTCCTTTTCTGAAACTTTTTTTTTTTCTAATTTAAATATTTTTTATTTATTTATGTTTACACAAGTAAATTTAATACTTTAAGCGAGGTGAGTAAATTTATTTTATAATTAAATATATTTTAATAAATAAAATTAATATTAAGACAATGTATATTGGGTCAAAAATTCATTACTCAAAACGCTGGTTGCTTAAAAAAATATTAAAAACTCCTTTAAAAAATTTATAAAATGTTAATATAAAATAAACATAAATAAATATAAATAAATAAAAATAAATATAAATAAATATAAATAAATATAAATAAATATAAATAAATATAAATAAATATAAATAAATATAAATAAATACAAATAAATACAAAATAATTAAAAATAAATGTAAATAAATATATAAATTTAAATTAATATAAATAAATGAAAATTAATACAAATAAATATTAATAATATATATAATATAAAATAAATAAATAAATAAAAGTAAATAGAAATAAATGTAAATAAATAAAAATAAATAAATATAAATAATATATAATATTCTTTAAAATATACCCTTAATCCTTTCCCAGGGTATTTACCTTTCAATCACTTCCCAGGACAAACACGAGTTGTTTTCTTTGACGTTCAGTTGCTTTTATGTCGCCCGAAACTCGTCCCCCGCTCGTTGAGTTTTATGAACTTATAAACAACAGGCAAGGCACTGGCTAACAGGATGTGAAAGGAGTATTAGATGTGAGAAGGGGGTTGCAGGGGGATGGAATAGCAACTGCAACCCTTTTGTCAGCTGTTGCTGTAACTGCTACCGACTCTCCAGCTGCTTATTATGTGGATTATTAGAGGGATTTACTTGGCTGGCATGCAGAAATTCATGTGCTACGAAAATCACATACTGAGTGTGTCTGTGTGTGTGTGTGTGGGTTTGTCTGCTGTGTCTGTGAGCTTGTTTGTTTGTGTGAAAATGTGTGTGTGGCATCAATGACATAAATAAAAAGATTTGCCAAGGATTTGCCAGTGGGTAACCGCACCCGAAAAACAACTTCAGCTTCAACTCCCACTCCCACACCCACACCCACGCCCCCTTCCAGCTTCATGGACAGGAGCAGAATAACATCAGCTTTCAGCAATGGCAAAAGGTGCCGTCAAAATGTGGCAATGCCGTAAAAATCCTGTCCTCGTCCTGTACCTGGCATTGGGTTCGTCTTATTGCTTGTTTAAAGGGTTCAGTGTCTTTGCCTCCTCTCCTCGAAAGCCCAACACATTGGGGCTTTGGGTGATTCACCTGTGGGTGTAGCTGTAGCCAGGTGAATACCTGGCGTCGCACTGTTTGGGTCATAAATTGATAAACACCTAATCGCCCAATACCCGTAGACCTGTAGACCTGTAGACCCGTAGACCTGTAAACCTGGAGACTTGTAGACCTGGAGACTTGTAGACCCCGAAGCCTGTACCCCCTGTAGACCTGTAGACCTGTAGACCTGTAAACCCGTAGACCTGTAGCCCAGTAGTCTCGTAGACTCGTAGTGCCACAGACAATGTCGCATGTGGGGCAAATGTTGATTCACTTGCCACTGATAAGAGATAACGAAGAATTCCATTTGGAATTACAGCCTCACGATTCGCAATTCGCGTAAACAATGACGTGTCTCGAACTTTCGCTTATGTCATGTGTTCGCTGCTACTCGAAACGAGTGATGGACTAGGTAATACCCTGTAATTGAAATAGGAGAAATAAATAAGGAAAAATAAATAATAAAATGAAATAAAATATCAAGGTAGAAGCTTTTTGAAGCGTGGATTTTCACAAGTCTAATTTGAGGGCTGTCTTAGGATAACAAAAAAAAAAATAATATAAAAAAAAAATTGAAGCAAAAAAAACAAAAAAAAAAAATAAATATAGTATATGAATAAATTATATATTATATTTACATGCAAGAATAAAAACAAAAATATAAACAAAAATATAAACAAAAATATACACAAAAATATAAACAAAAATATATACAAATTTATAAACAAATTTAAAAATATTGATAAATTAAAAACCTTGAAAAAAAAACAAACATAAACACACAGACATCGATTTTGATACATGTGAAAGTTCAGACGATGACTTCGGAAATCAACAGAAAATAAATATATAATTAAATAAATTAAGTAAACAACTTTTCAGATTTTAATGAATGAAAAATTAAATAAAAATAATATATATTTAAAAATTATTTTTGTTTGCGAGCAAAACCCATATCACAGTACGTTTAAAGCTAAAAATTGTACTAATTTAATTGATGCCATAAAATCTCTTGTATATTCGTTTAAGCCAAGACACAAACCTTAAAGAGAAAAGCCTGCACTTTGTGGGTGTTTCATTTATTACTATAAAAATGATTGCTAACATACGAACTTAAATTATGCAATAATAAGAAATTATAGGATATCTTCTAGTCGGCTACTCTAGTGAAAATACAATAATGTTTGACGATGAGCATATTTCCTGCAGATTGATATGGTGTCTGGGATCTATGCTCCACGTCTGGGCTGTTATCAGCGGTTGTGCTGGGAACCTCAGCTTGTCGAGAATCACGTGTTGGCTGCTGATAAGGAAAGGTCTGATAATTCGGGGAAATTACTTGGTCTTGCCCATATCCCTGTTGAGGACACGCCAGCGAGAGTATGCGATGTCCCAGTCGAGGAAAGCGCCAATAATGTGGCGCACATTGCCGTCCGTGTCATCGTATCCGGTACGTCCGTGCACCATGCGAACGTTGTCGAAGGTAAGAACGTCGCCGGGGGTCGTCTTGAAGGTGCATGCCTGCTCGTTGGCCAACCGGATAAACAGGGCCATCGCCTCGTACCAGGGACGCACTTGCTCCGGTGGCACGCTAAAGTGGCTATCGCGCTGTGGAATGCTGTGGTTGATGCGCACATAGCGACCGTTGGCGTCCAGACTTAACCCGAGGAGAGAGAGAGAGAGAGAGAGAGAAAGCCAAGGATTAAGGCAGAGTCCCGTGGGCTTGGCGAATGTGTGGTACTTACTTAATCACTGGCGCACGCCAGATGTTGTGAAACGTGAGGTCCTTGTCGCTGCCAATGTCCGCCCAATCGACTGGTGTTTGGCTGAGCACTTGGAACGCCTTGGGATGTTGCTGCCGCAGCAGATCTGCCACATGGAAGGCATCGGTAAGCAGATTCCAGCCGCCCGGTGACTCCGACTGCTCCAGCGTGTGCAAAAGTGTCACTCCCGGCTTATACTCAAAGTACGGCATGTCCGTGTGCAGCGGCAATGGCGCCGCCAAATATGCATAGTTACTTGCTCCTGGCTGGGCACGGACACTCCACTCGTCCCCGTAGGTGGTGCGTCGCATGAAGCCCACGCGGTTGCACAGATTGCGTAGAACATCGGATTCCAGTGGTGCCTGCCTAACCAGCGCCAGGCCATAGACCGCCAGATGGTGGAGCCACGCCAGGAGTGCCTCATCGCTGTCCATTAAATCCTTGTACTGGAACTCTCGCTGGATCTGCTGGAAGTTGTGGCCGGACCAGTGTCTGGGCTCCGGACGGTAAATGTCCTGCAAGTATCGTGAGCGATTCGCCTGCGAGAAGTCCCGCTCCTTGAGCCAGGCTAACGTATAGCTGGACTGATGATCATCCGACCAAAGAATATGTACCATTTGTTCCTTCGAGCACCAACTTAGCTCCAGGACATGCACCGTGGTATCCAAGTAATTCCAACCGTGGGGCAGGCGACTCTTCGTTTGTTGCATGTAGCAGTTGGGGCATTGACAGTTGTCGCGCAGCCAAATCTCTGGAAACTTCCATGGCGTCTGCTCAGCACTAGGACGCACCAGGACCAACTGATCCTTTAGACTTCTGCTAACCTCTACCATGACGAACAGCCGACGGTAGTGACCACCGATTTCAGAATGAGACAAGATTCGAAAGCCTCAGCATTTTTAGTGCGAATAACGGCATCAGCTGATCGCGGCATCAGCTCATGGCTAGCGGAATGAGATACGTGGCCCTCACAGAACGTAGCTAGAGATTTATAGACTCGCATGATGCTACTCGAGGTCGAGCACTTATCAATCCTTTGTGATAGACGAGGAAGCGGGGGGCATTTCATATTTACTTTCTTGTTGCTGCCTCAGCTTAATCACCATGGGGGGGCAAATATTTTAAAGGCTTGACGCTAGTCTTAAAGTTTCCGCACACACACACACACATGCACACACACACACACACACATGGCATCTATGCTTTGCTGGGGTACAACCCTCGCTCAAAATTAAAAATGCAAAATTAATTTTGCACAAAATTGCAAACGCCTGCAATTCTGCATAATTGTTTGTCATCAACATGCAGTGCATTCCGCCCACACCCACACCCCCACCCACACCCACACCCACAGCAACACCCCGACCCCGTCCCCCCTTTTCTGAGCTGAGCGGCCTTTTCATGCTGTCTGTCTGCCCCAAAGCTTCTCCCCAGTCTCGTTACGCCTTCTCTCCCTATTTGTGGCCCCTTTCTTTGGCCACGCCCACACTCCCCATTGAAATGCCGTCAATCATTGTTAGGAGCATTGATCACTTCATTCGCAATGTTGAGCATTCGTATGCGCATTCACACTCACACACACACACACTCTCACACACACTCACACTCTCACATTCCCATCTCACATTCATATCCACTGCCGCATGCCACCTTCCCTTGCTGATTGCAATATTCAACTTCTGACAAGAAATACAGAAGCACAATAACCATTTCCCATACACGAAACAACAACAACTTTAGCTACAACAACGACAACAACTTTAGCTACAACAACAACAACAACTTTAGCTACAACAACACAACGAACAACAATCTATAGCGCGATTTTTAATTATCACTTTCGCGTTTTACGTTCTGTGATTGTCGTAGTTGTTGTTACTATATGAGCGCTCAACACACACAAACACACACACACACACACATACACACACACCGACAAATTCACACACATGTACGAGCTTCTGAAAGTAAGTGTACGTATCTATCATCTATCGCCTGGTATCGCCAGCATTTCCATTTCCATTTCCATTTCCATTTTCATTCAGCTCGCTTTCACGCTTGAAACAAAGAAACACAATCCGTGAATGCTCAGCTTTTAGCATGCCAAGAATATTTATACTCTTCACAGAATTAAATGGATATGTCAATTATGTGATTGACTTGGTTAAAAAATAATAATTTAATATTTTTTTCTAATTTTTGTAGCTTTTTAAAAATTTTATAAATGCCATAAAATCCAAGTTGCCAGCCTTTGCTATAATAAATTTTATCACCTTTGCTTCAATACAATAATAATGTGTGTGAGCGAGACAGCTAGCTATGCGCATCAGTTGCTTAAGCTGACAATATGAAAATGAAGATCAACAACAATGAACGATAGATGGCGCTGCTGTCAGTTTAAAGCAAACTTAATGGAATTATAATTCCATATTTTATGTTTTTATATAATTAATAAAACTTAATAATAAAAAAAGAGTATCAAATATTCATTTGTATATAAATTTTCGCTTCACTTGCGTTCATTTGTTTGGCATTTTATATTCGTATGGAATATTTTGTGCACTGTAGCAGCATATGAAGCAGCGGCTGATGCAGACGCAACAGCCGAAAGCCAGAAACTTTATTGTTTTCAATTAAAAACATTTTGCATTCAAAATATACACATCTACGCAAAAATGAATACGTCACAAGATACAGCAACGCACAATTGCAATAAAGTGAAACGTAATGAGGTGTAATGAAAATGCATCAAGTGCTGTGTTGCCTGTCAGTTTTCCACCTGCACTTAACAATAATCACAATCAACGTCAACGACAGTAAACACACACACACAAACACAACAACAAAAGGAGACACAACAACAACAACTTTTACCTTTTAGAAGTGAAAACAATCTGAGAGACATCAATGCAAACTCAGTTTAAACACACAAGTTTCCAGTTAAGAGCCTCACACATTAAGAGCCTTTCAAAATTCAATCCAATTTCTGCTAATGAAAGTCACTACCATAAGGTAATGCATCATTAATTTAATCTACTCAACTTAATTTAATACTCTACATTAGGTGTGCTAATTGAGTTAACTAAAATTTGCTTAACATAAAAGTTATTATGCGAAACTCTCTCAAATTTATGAATGACCGCAAATTCAACCGAATTTCAATTCACATGAAAGTGAGACACTTATTAAAATTAAACATCGTCCTTGTTGACAGATAACCAACAAACCAAAACATATTTATTTAAATTAATTTAATTTCAATCGAAAGATATCCTGTACAAAATGAACCCCTTATATGTTGCATTTTTATATCAATTACAGTTTCTGATCGACGCTTTAACAGAAACAGAAAGAGTGCTTAACATAAATACAGCTTAACAGAATTAAAGGTATCCTTTTATTTTTTTATTTATATATAGTATAATAGACAATCTTCTGATATCTCAGAGACAACTTATAATAATTCTAAGTTGTCTCTAATATTTTCCTATCTATGTTAAAGCTTTAACAGAAATAGAATAAGTGCTTATCATAAATACAGCTTAACAGAATCCAAGGATATCCAGAGACTACTTATTATATTATATATATAGAGTCTAATTTACCATCTTCTGATATCTCAGAGCAAGTTCTAATAATTCTAAGAAATCTATAATCATATAATAGAATATAATATAATCATCTTATCTATGTTAACGCTTTAACAGAAATGGAAACAGCTTAACAGAATCCAAAGGTATCTAGAAACTACTCATTATATTATATATATAAAGTGTAATTTACCATCTTCTGATATCTCACAACAAGCTCTAACAATTCCAAGAAATCTATAATATCATCAGAGACAACTTATCTAGTTGTCTCTGATATCATCTTATCTATGTTAACGCTTTAACAGAAATGGAATCAGCTTAACAGAATCCAAAGGTATCCAGAGACTACTCATTAGTATCATCAGTATATAATATGATACCATCTTCAGACATCTCAGAGATCACTTATAATAATTCTAAACAGTCTCTGATATCTTTTCATCTTTGTTTACTCCTTAACAGGAATCGATTAGGAACTTAACAGTATCAGAGACAACTTATCATATTATAGAATAAGTTGTCTCTGCAGTATTCAAAGTAACTCCTAATCTGTGTAAATACCCTGACCAATATAAAAAGTAGCCACTGGAAATGAAATGAAACTACGTCTTATATACCCCACATCCTTTTGTATGCACAGGGTATGCGTTGAGCACTAAACAATGGAAAATAAATTGGTTTATATTTATGATTATCAAATCGAATTTAAGCCCCAATATAAATCAAAACATTTGGCTCAGTGGGAAAGCCATTCAACTGTTGACACTTTGTGGGTTCTCTCGATGCTCTCGAATTTGGTTGAATACTTAAATTATTAATGAACTGTAAATGGGAACTGGGCGGAAGTGTGGCTGGCAAAGAGCGGCTGCAAATGGAAGCCGTTGTGCTCACAACAAGGCCGCAACAATGACGGCTAACGGGCGACATTGCAACGGTATCCACAATGGGCGCGCTTAAGGCCTAATTAGCCTCGTGGACACCAACCAACATCCAACAGCCAGCGCCCAGCATCCAGCATCCAGCATCGGGGCATCAAAAGGGCCAAACAGATGCCGCACACACACACACACACACACACATACACACACACACAGGGCGAAAGGCAAACGAATCGCCTCTATAAATAATAAACCTGAAACGCATAATTAGGCAATGTTTTTGTTGTTGTTGTTGTTGTTTGTTACCTTTGTTGGTGTTGTGGCTGCCACTATTGTTGTTGTTGTTGTTGCTGCTGCCGTTGTAACATACTTCAAATAGCGCAAATTGGCTTACTTTGAGGCTTAGGGCCCACGGCCACGCCCACACTTGAGCATTGCGACTGCACTTCCGGATTGCGGCTACCGGAAAGTCAGAGCAAAGAATCCAAAAATCCTTGAGTGTCCCTTGGACTGGCTTAAGATGAGCCTCTGCCACTGTGGGACACATAAATAAATGCGCAACAAATCCGTAAATATGATTAAGTACCAAATTTATTTACAGCTCCCCGGCTGCCTTTAAAAAAAAAAGTGAAAAATAAGGACCCAAAAAAACAACAAAAAAAAATAAGAGAAGAAAAAAAAGCAGAAAAAACGACAAATAAAATTAAATTATTTTTTTTTCTTGTTGCCACCGCAACTCCTTTAAAATAAGCCCGCGGGGCTGTCGTAAGCTGCGACCACCTGCCGGAAGCCGCGTGGCAGCCGCAGTCTCTTTCTCAGGCTCCGTCTCTGTCTCTGTCGCTGGTCCTGCCTCAGGAGCAGTCGCTGCCGACTGCCGTTCGCCGTTCGCCGTTTGCCGTTCGCCTTTCGCTGGTGACTGGCGGCTGGCGGCTGGCGGCTGGCGGGCAACTCGATTACAATTACGTGCGCTAATTGCACTTTAAACGCGTCCGAGCTTGTCACGGCAACGCTTCGCATCCGCCTCCCGCATCCTGAATCCTGAGTCCTTAGCTCCCAGCTCTCAGTCCAGTCAGTTCTCAATCCTGCACCATGTACCGTCTTCTGCCCGCACATTTGCTGCCACTTATTTTCCATATTTTTTACGCTCTCTCTCCCTTTCTCCCTTTTTCACTCTCTTCCTGGCTTCTTTCCTCCCCCTCCCCCACACCCCACCCCACCCTTCTATGCTTTTTTATGACATTTCCTACAGCAACAACTTACAACTACATAAATTTGCAAACATGATGTCGCCGCTGCCAAGCATATACATAAGTTGTTAGGTTTCCAGGTATCCTGGCTGGCATTCACTGGCAGGACTACTTGTACTATAATAGCCTGCCACAGCGCGGCTCGCCCCACAGCTGCCGTAATTCAAAGTGACGCTAAATTTAGTTTAATACACATGAAATCCACCATGGAAACAAATGTGGAAAATACTTATGCGAAAAGGAAAAGGAAACCCCAGACCCCCATTGTATCCTTTATGGAAAGCCCTCGCCGCTCATTGAAAGCGATTGAATTAAAGCTCAAGTTTATTGGAATAAAAAAAGTTGAATAATTATAATAAAATAATTATAAACTAATAATAAATAATATCTAACTAATTAAGGATTCATATTTTAGCTTATTGAAAGGACACTCAGTCATTGGCAGCTTGAGTTTCGTATCGATCCGATTCACCACAACTCAAGGACCATTCAACTGGCACCAGGCACTTGGGTACAAGGAATGTCAATCATTCCATTGATATTATTTCTGCAGTCAAGTTGGTAATCACTCAATCGAATCCCCACTGTACCAGCCACTGGCCATAAATAGCCCACCTGGCAAGCATTCTAACGGCATCAAGTGGCCCCTATAATGGCCCAAGGCGTAAGTCCATATCCGTCCATTCGTCCGTCTGCTACGTCCCTACGTTCCTCCGTCCATGTGACTATGCGCCTGAGTGCCTTTGCCACCGTCTCTGCACACGTTCAGGACACGCATCCTGCACACCATAGCGCACACAGCCCACATACGACTGTTCTATGCTCATGTCCTGCAGCTACGTCCTGCAGCTTCGTCCTGCCAGCCTGTTGGCTCTTTTGCTCATTTACACCTTTTATTACGTATGCGTGCGTTGGTGGCAAAAGCAAAGTTTGCAGTTTAGTTTGCCATTAACGTGGCCATAAGCGTTGGCCAGACCCTGGCTGCCTGTTTGCCATTCATATGCTAAAACCCTCAGCGAGGTGTGCCACCAAAGTTTCCGGGCAACACATAAAGAACTTCACTCAGAACTTCACTTTTAACCGCCGCAAAATCAAAATCAAGCATTTATGGCTCAATGCATTGTGAGCCAAGGATGCATGTGTCTATGTATGTGTGTGTGTGTGTATGGGTCGTATGTATGTGTGTGTGTTTGTGTGCTTGTACTGTCAGAACCGAAGTTCAGTTGCCACTACTTCGTAGATGTTTCTTAGCCGTCTGCTTGCGGGCAAAACTTTTTAATGTGAAAAGTGCAAAGAAAGTGCACCCGCCTCAGCAGCAGGACACACACACAGGCACACACGCACACACGCACACCTTCTTAGGAATCCCCTGCGCTGCATCCCCTATCACTGAATGTCACTGCATTTTAATTTACTGCATACCTTGAGGCGATTCGCCTGCGTCGTCCTTTCCCCTCACACCCCTTGCTCTTCCAAGTGGCAAAAGTCCAATGTACGTTGACTTGTTGCCTTCCACACACACACACATACATGTGCATACATATATACATACAGACATATATATACACATACACATATTCAGTTTTATTTATACACACACACACACGCTCCACTCACGCACATGCTGGCTGGTGACAAAGTGGCGCTGCGTTTTGCATTTTACTGCAAATTAAAGGATTTCTTTTGCCTTTTACCATCTGACAACTTAAGATACTTAGGCATAAAAAGCCTGTCATAGCCTGTCTGCCCCTTCATGTGTGTGTAAAGGGAATTAAGTGCGCTGCGCTTTGTTGAAAATCACTCGAAACAAAGCCAAGAGAGAGAAATGAGCGAGCTGCGGGCTCTGATTTCAACTCCTCCCCCCCCTCCCCGCTTTATGCCGAACTTCAAGCACTTCCTCCCCCGCCCCCTCCTGCTCCTCCTCCTCCACTTCTGCTTCTGCTTGTGCTTCTGTTTCCACTCCCCCTGTCCATCTCCGTCTCAATTTCGAGGATCTACTCCCGGCCTCAGCCTGGGCTTTGGTTTGGCTTGCCATGCGGCGGGGTCGTCACCGGGACACATTGCGCCCTGCAGTGCGTCTCACTCATGACCACGCCCACTGAATGGTCTAACGGTCTGTGGACCATTTCTTATTGCTGTTGCGTTTGTTGTGTTCTATTTGTTGCATTTGTTGTTGTTGTTGTTGATGCGGTTTTTTCTTTTATTTGTTGGCAGTGCCAACACCTTTTCGCCTGCGTCCATTTTATTATTTGTCTTGATTATTATTTTCCATTTGCGCAAAATTAAAATACAACAAAATTGTGGATCCACAACAACAACAATGGCAGCAACTACAACAGCAACAACAGCCACAACAGCAACAACAACAACAACAACAATGAATGCAAGCGCCATTCAACCGCAAAAGCCACCACAAGCAGTGGTGCAGGGCAGGCAAGCAGACACGTGGGTCGTCGTCGGGCAGTCGGGCTGGGGTTGGGGATGGGGTTGGGATTGAGGCAGGGGGCAGCAGGCAGTCATACAACTCTGTATGTGTGTGTGTGTGTGTGTGTGTGTGTGTGTGTGGGTAGGGTGCTTGAATAATGTGAAACTGAAAACTTTTCATCAAAAATCAGCCAGGGGCTAAACTGGACGTGGAACAGGCAGCGGCAGCGTTGATGCCATGCCTTGGACAATCATTGGACCAGGCTACCTCCCCTTCTCCGCCCTTCCCACTCCTTTACCACCATTCAACATCTTGGCCCATCTTGGCAGCCGCAGATAGAAAAACTCTGACAGGCTGCCATGAAAAGCCGCTTTGGTGTGACAAATCAAAGACTAACACAGCGCTTTGGTTAGAGCCCAGGACGCACGCTCCACTGAGTGGACGAGCCGTCCAAGACTCCACAGGACCCAAGCAGTGGGAGTGGGAATGGGAATGTGAATGGGAATGGGAGTGGAAATGGATACGGATGCGGATGCTGATGCGGATACGGATATGGGTGGCATGGCTGGCCAGACCACGCCCCAGCCCACCACTCCCACAAAGGATCCGCGCTGACAGCCACAGCTACAGCTGCAGTTGCAGTTGGTTAATGGCAAATGTTAGGCGCAATCATCGCTCTCCTTTAAGCAGGCGGCAGAAGGACATGAATGTGTATCAGGTTTCGGTCTAACTGTCTGACAAATGGCGTTGAAGCAACTAACGTTATTTGGCGACAGGATTCACAGGACAAAAGAAACATATTATATTCTTAAATCTTCGTTTTTCTCTCAAGGATTTCCTCTGCCTTTAAATAATAAGAATTTTTACCAAAAAAGGGCTGTATTTTTTAATTGGTTATTTAATCTAATTTAAAATAAAAAAAATATTTTTATACATAAGAAAATAATTTTAAAAATAATTTTAAAAAAAACTTAAAGTTTTAGACAGAAATTTTTTCTTTCCTTTTTTTTGGTTGTGAGAGAAAAAATTTTATTATATTTAAATTAAAAAAAAAAATTAAAATAAAGGATATGTTTTACTAGCAATGCTTAACTATTTTAAATAATTATTTCAAACTTAAAATAAACAAAAAAAATATCTTTTTATTTTCTCAATTTTAATTATTTTTTAAATTTAAAATTAAATATAAATTAGTATTAAATTTTATCGAAATTAATAAAATACTTAATTTCCACTTTTTAATAATTTTTTAACACATATATATAATAATTTAAATTTTAAAATGTTAAATTAAATTTTTATACATTTTTTTTTATTTCTATTTTATTATTTAATTATTTGCATTATTCATCAAATTAAATCATATTTTTTCAGCTTTAATATTCTAAAAAAAATAATTGAAATATTTAAAAATTAATTTAAGGATATTTTAATTTTTTTAAGTATATTTAAAATTTAAAAATTTAACTAGTCTAGTATAAAGTGATTAATTTTTTATTGATAGATTTTTTATAAGTTTTTATAAGTAAACATAATATTTTTTCCCTTAGTGGTGCTCTCGATGTTTCGGGTCTTTAAAAGGATATCTCACTTTATCCATTTGCAGTTGCGATAATAAAAAAAAAATAAAACAAACAAAAACAACATCGAGCTGCATACCTTTTGTGAATGGGCCTCGTCTCTAATCAGAACGCGCCTGCAGACAATGGGAGCTCAGTAGTAGTAACAGCCACCCGCCCACCCAACCACCCGACCTCCGAACCTCCCATCCTCCGAACCTCCCTGCTACCCAGTTTCCCCTTCTTCCTTTTACTCATTCACCCGACCAGGCAACCAAGCAGCCAGGCAAAGCATCCAAGCCACCAACCAACCACCCACCAGCACCACTCTAACCCTCAACCTCAGAGCAATGAGCACAAGGAAAAGGGGTTAGTGGTGAGATGTAAGGAGTGCGGGGTGCGGGGTGCGGGGTGCGGGGTGCGGGTGGCGGGTAGCGGGTATTGTAATGAAAAAGGGGACAGCCGCTATGGCACAGGGAAAGAGTAAGCCCAGGGACAGGAGCAGGAGGGGTGAGAGATGATAAGGGGATGGCAGGGAAAGCGGGAAGAGGGGGAGGGGGGGAGGGTGTGGATGTGGAGATGCTGCCGCTTGCTGCTTGTTGCTTTTGGCATTGTTCCTGCTGTTGCACATGCGATGCTTTATATTTTTGCCATATATTTTACTCAGCACAAATTTATTTGCGGCTGCAATTCCAATTCCCGCTGCACCACCCGCCGTACGACTATTCCCCCTCCTCTCTTGCCACTCCCCGCTCACCGATCCTTGCTTCCCATTCCCCACTCCCTTCCCTTTCCTTGACTGTTGTACAGTCTAATTCCAAGTGCATTTGTTATTGTTGCGGCGCAACTTTGGTTAATGCTTTGCATTTTGTGGCCACAACGAAAGGATGCAAAGGATTCAAAGGATCCGACTTGGTTTTTTTGGTTGCCCCTCCCTTTAATAACTTGAGCAATTTGTCATGTTCTTTAAGGCGCTTTAAACGAATTGAAGAGCTACCCCCATTTTTGGCAACTACCCACGTCCATTAAACCACCCCCACCCCCGCCCCCAAAAGCCACTCCCCCTCCAACTCTTAAACTGTGTTAATTGTTTTTGTTAAGTTTTTAATAACTGCAGGCAGCTTGACAACCCTGGCAGCCAGCAGCCAGCAGTCAGCAGCCAGAAGTCAACACTTTGGCCTGCCATCAGTCTCATTATTTATTTGTAATTCAATAAACCAAACGAGAGTGGGAGTTGGGGCCAGTGGGCGGGGCAGGCAGGAGCAGAGGCTAAGGCGGAGGCGGAGGCTAAGACTGAAGCTGAGGCGGGGGCGGAGGCTGAGGCTGACGATGGGTTTGATGGCCGGAACTGCCTTTGGCCAAATGCCAGCGATACGTCAAAGGATTGTTGGCAGCTCCTACACTCGCACACTCGCACACCCATACACTCACACACTCAAACTCCTCATTACTCCGTCTGTCACCTTTTTGCAATTGATTTTATGTGAAAAGTTTTAGATTTTTATGAGTTTTCGGCTGCCGCAGGTCGCGTCAAGATTTTTCGGTGCCGTCAGCTTGAATTTATTTGCCGTTGTGCACATTTTAATGAGGCATTAAAGCGTGATTCCGAACACACACACCAACACACACACATACACATACACTCGTAATTTATGAGCAACTAAATATTTGCAGAACGAGCGGATGGGCGGTTGTGGGCGGCTGTGGGTGGCATTCCCTGTGTTTGCCCTTCGCCTGGCCAATGTTTGCCTGCGTTTGCCGTTTTTAACACTCGATTACTTTAAATGCTTCCTCGTCGAGCATTTGACTCTTCCTGTCAATATTTGCCTTTGGCTTAACTAGCACACACACACACACACATACACACTTACATACATACAGTCGACCATTCCTCTCCCTTGCGTAGCTCTCAAAATTTGCTTAGTTGCCATCGCCAAGCATCAGCATATTTTTGCTTGCATTTGTTTGCCAAGGCTTCCCCTTGACTTATGTAATGAGTATTTGGTTACACAAATCTCGAGCAGGATGAGGCAGGATGTGCCAGTCAGGATGAGCCAGGGTGATACAGAAAGGCGGCAGTGGGGACCAAGCGGGGGGAGAGCGAAGGGTGGCAGCCACCAGTAACCAGTAACCAGCTACCAGTCACCAGCTACCAGCCACCAGCCACCAGCCACCACTCACCAACTTCCAGCCACCACCCACCACCCACCAACTACTCCCACCAGTTACCATCTGCCAGCTGACCCCCAAACGCTTATTGAAATGATCCTTAAATTACTGAGCAAATGGCTCATTTATCAAGTGGCCTTCGGCGCTGTTCAATCCATTGACAACTTGGCCAACAACCCAATTATGCGTTTACAGCCGCACGAAGTACGACACACGACGCAGAAGGCAGGACACTGGAGGCAGGACGCACACAGGAGGCAGGACGTAGGACGCACAGCGTAGAAGGCACAACGCGACCTGTCAAACTGTGACAGCAGCACCTAAACATACACACATACTCGTACCACACACACCCACACACCCATACACCCATACACACACACACACACCCACACAACCACACAATCACACATGCCTCAACTGCGGATTAGCCGCGTTGCATGCAACATGCCCGTGGGTTCAACTGTTCCGCCTGTGCGATGGAAATTTCATTAAAAATGATTTAAGGCAATTTGCAGGACAAGTTATCCAACGCCCCCCTCCACCTCTCACCCCTTTCCCCGGATCACAGCCACTGCAGTCAGGCATTCGCCTATCACCCGCACATCAAGTTGCCACATGCAACGCCGACGGGCGCATAAATTAAAATGTTTACGCGATGGGCAAAGTGTTGATGCGCCTGATGAGGCACTGCATCAGCCACGTCCAATGTGTCCACATCATTGTTATAGTTGTTGTTGTTGTTGTTGTTGTTGTTGTTGTTCTGCTGGTTGTTGTTGTTGCTGTGTCTGATGTTCGATAATCGAGCGGCAGCCAAGATTTAATTGGTATCGCTGACAATTTGATAATTCAATTTTTGACTCTTGATTACAGTTAAGTGATAGGCGTAAAGGATAACAGATAAATGAAGCGACCGACAGGATAATTATGTTACAGGATATGTGTGTATAAAAAAAATATATATGGCGGAGCTTATCCTTATCCTTAAGTTCTGCTTGAGGCCATCAGATCTGTCAGCTGAAGTTACCCAAGGCAGGATCCTGTCAACTAATAAGAACAGATAAAGGATAAGAGTTATAACAATAAAAATATATAATTTATTTCATGGGCAGCCTTAGAAACTAGTAAACGTAACTAACTAAACTCGAACTAACTCTAAGGTAGTCACTGCTGCTGTTAGATTTTCATCCTTTTCAAATCCTTGCAACAAATCTGTTTTAGCTTTCGCATGCAACGCACGCCTGTCTTAAGAGGTCTAGACCAGGATAATGCACCCTGTGTACGCACCCCACAGCCACACCCACCTTTCCGCCTTGCTGCCTATCCTGCCAACATCCTGTGCTTGACTTTATGCGCAGCTGCAGCGGCGACAAATATTAATTTTATGTGTTATACGAAAAACAAATTCCCTTCAGGACGCGCATACACAGGATACAAGGATACAAGGCGGACAGGTTCTTATTTGTGTATATTTGTGTGTGTGTGTGTGTATATTTATGTATGTATGTGTGTGTGTGTACTTAAAAATAAATCGCAGCCGCCACTTCTGTTGCTCCTTGCGTTGATCCTGCGTCGGCGTGTCCTAGTCCGTCCTGTCATATTTATTGTTATATGCGCTGCGCGTTTAATGTCGCTTGATTTACATTAGTTTCTTAAGAAACAAAGAAAGAAAAAGAAAAACTCAAAAACGGCAAATTGAATTTGCTGGAAAAACAAAAAGAAAATCTCAAATTTCATGACAAAAACAAAAAAAAAAAAATATACTATATATATTGAAAGGACCGACAGAGCGAAGGACCAAGGCGAGCGCCCAAGTGCGCCTCAAAATATGCAAATAATCTAAAAGTGTGTGTAGGCTTTTTGTTGGTGTTTGTGCGGATGTTGTGGATGCTGCGGATGTTGCTTTGGCATCGGTGGCAGCTGCGACTGCCTTAAGTTTGAGTGGCATGCGGGTAATCCTGCTTATTATCTTTTATGAACTGAACTTCCGTTAGATTGGCTTACGGCCGTAGATTGTCGCTGGCTACGGGTCTTACGCATGATTGATGCGAGGCATGTGTAAATGTCATAGTCTCTCTCTCTCTCTCACACACACACACTTTCTAGCCTACTCTCTAGCCTACTCTCCAACCTTCTCTCTTCCCCTCTCTCTCTCTCTCTTCTGCTCCTTCTCTCTCGCTGCTTCTCAATCGCTTTCTGGGTAAATGAAAGACTTGACATTTCTTCAATTCTTTCCTTGCCAAGGTTCATTATGTGGCATGTGGTATTAGTGTATGTGAGTGGGTATTTGTGTGTGGGTGTGTGTGGGTGTGTGTGTGTGGGTGTGTGTGTGGGAAGGTGCCAGGGTGTCAGCTAGAAAGAAAGCGGGAGTAAATGAACAAGATTCTGTACATGTTCAAAATCCATTAAAACACTTGAGTCCCTGGCAGACGCGACGCGGACCACTCCAGCAGCAACAACAGCAACAACAGCAACAACAACAATAGCAACAACAACAACAACAACAGCTACAACATCAAAATGCATTTCCCGTTATAGTGAAGGCTGCTTTGAAGGCTGCAACACTTAGGAAAAACAGCACTTTCAATTGTTGGGCGTGGTTACCGCCCCCCTCACCCACCACCCACACAGGGGCAGGGGCGCAAGGGGGCGGCATCGTTGGGTTAACTGAGACACGTAAAATGTTATTGATATTGCATGAAATTTTCCTTGTTCTTGTTGTTGTTGTTGTTGTTACAGTAGTAGTAGTAGTAGAAGTAGTTGTTGTTGTTGTTGTTGTTGTTTGCCTGTGTTTTTTAACATTTTGTAATTGCGGCAAAAAATGTAAACGTTCGAAGAAATGCTGCTCGCACTTATCACCCGGACCATCAATTGTCTGGCTAAACTCAAAGGTCGCTTCCTTAGCCCTAACGGTAACCGTATCCAAGTCCTTGCCCACCCCCAGCACCACCGCAGGCATCGGCGTTGCTGTTGTTGCTGCCATGCAGATAACTGTCTAAATGACACTTAAGCATGTGTTTAAACATGCCAAGCACTTGGCTAGCTCAAACTATGCAACAAGCAACAGTAGCAGCCCCAGCAGCAGTCCCAGCAGCAACAACAACCATACCCACAACAACAACAACAACAACAACTCTCGCATAGAGCTGACAACATCGCCAAAGTTCAGGCAAAAGCTGATGCTCCTGTCGATGCGCTGATAAGTCTCTAGTCTGCCCCAAACTTGTGGCACGCGTGTGTGTGTGTGTGTGTGAGTAGGGAAGAGGGGTGTATGTGTCGGGTGTTGGGTGTTGGGTGTTGGGGCTGTGTATGCTTTGCCACCCACAACACATCTTGTGTCTCGTCTCGAGCACAGAGCAAAGGCAAGTGCCAATGTTGCCAATGTTGTTGGGTAAACTCATAATTGGAATTAATTATGCATTCGCACTTTGCGGACAACTTTTCGAGTGGTTTGAGTGGTGTGTGTGTGTGTGTGTGTATGTGTGTGTGTGAGAGAGTAATGTGTGTGCCGCTTTAATTGTCCAAAGGAAGGCGCTCAGTGGCTAGATAAAGCCACAAGAAGATTGCCTGGCAAGGGTTAAGTGCAAATCGCAGTTATCGTAAGTATTTTTCTACGCCAAGACACCAATACCACTTGCCTGAAGCACATCAAATTAGTAGATTACAGGATTAGGTATTAAAATAATACCAACTATTAGTTTTGTATATGTTAGATTTAGGCTATTTGTAACATCTTTTAACTTCTTTAACTTCGATTAAAGCTTCTCAGAAAAGAAGCTGCTGATGCGACCAACCTTAAGTATAAAAAAAATACCAATAAACTCTAGTACTTTATATAAGCTACTTTAAACATCTTCTACCTTCTCTTATTTTGATATAGACTCCTTTAAAGAGGGCCTGCTGATGCGACCATCAATTGAATCGCTTCAAGCTTAAGTATAAAAAAAAATACCAATAAATTCTAGTATTATATGTTGGTTTTTTTTTAATATCTTCTACCTGCATTTACTTTAATGAAGACTCCTTAAAAAATGAGCTGCTGATTCGACCATCAATGAAAGTCACTTCAATTACATTTGAATACCAAATAATACCAAATAAAATTTAGTATTAAATAGGTTAGTCTTGGTCTATTTTGAATATCTAAAAACTGCTTTAGCTTTCAATTAAGCTACTTAAAAGAAAAGCTGCTGATTCAACCACTAGTTAAAGTTTCTTTAAGTTTAAGTATTAAAATAATACCAAATTAAAACTAATATTAAATACATTTAAGTCTTCGGCAATTTTTAATATCTTTTAACTTCCTTAACTCTGACTTAAGCTCTTCAGAATTCGACTTTTAATTGAAGCCGCTTTAAGCTTAAGTATTGAAATAATACCAAAATAAATCTGGTAATTAAATTTAAGCTTCTACCTAAATTACCTTACCTTAAATTTGCTAATATACTACGCTTCTTTCTAAGCTTGGAAACTCTTCTTAGTTGCTAGAGTTTACTTATTTACAATTCACTCCTCTTGCCCAGCTTTGAGGTTCATCCCAGCTCCGTCCCATTATGGACGTAATCCCCATAAACGGTATATACTGTGCGTATTTCGGGCTTTTGTCTCGATGTGTGTTTTTTACGCCTTTGTTCGAAATTTTTATGAAAATATTTCCCAGATAAAGCATCTACTTACATGTGTCCTCACATCAACAGGATTGACAGCGGCAGGAGGTGTGCTCCTTCCAGGACATGCTCGAAGTGTAGCCTGAGCCGTGACAAGGAATTAAGGCGATTGCATAATTCAGTAAATGGAAACTAATTAAATTTTGACAATGGAGAAGTGGACGGACGCATCAACGATAAGCGCTAATAAAATGCAATCATCCGATGGAGGACATGGCAGGACAATGGCAAGTTGTTATTCCAAGGACCATAAAAACCCATTGGGCATTTTCACTTGTCAGTTATTTCAACGCTTCATTCCGTGTGTTTTGACAAGCCCAAAGACTTGAATCACAAATGACTTATGAAAAACCCAAAATGAATGAAAGAAAAGCTGAAAAGCTGGACGAGTGAAAAGCTGGACGAGTGAAAAGCTGAACGACTGAAAAGCTGAAAACGGAAAAAATAGAAAAACAGAAGAAAACAGAAGAAAACAGAAAAAGTGTAAAATAAAAAATGACAAAAGCCGCAACCAAGCAGCAAATTCGCGAGGAACAAGCCAAATGCCGATGGAAGACAAAAACCTCCTTCAAAAATGTCGAGTGAGAATCGCGAAGGAATCGAAGTCCAAGTGGAAGGCGGAATCGGAATCGGAATCGGAATCGGAATAAGACTCCAAGTCCAAGTCCAAGTCCAAGTCTGAGTTGCAGTCGAGGTCAAAGTGAGGGGCAGGGGTATGGGTGTGTGTGTAAACACTGGTAGGGGTAGGGGTATGGGTGCGGGTGAGGACGCTGCTACGGACAAGGATGGGGGTTCCGGTTCCAGTCTCTAGGATCTGGTTTACTGCGTCGCTGCGGCTTTGGCGCGTGTCGTGGGCAAACAAGATAATATTACAGTGAACGCAAATTGAGCAGCAGGACGATGATGACGGGAAAGCGAGAAATGCATCCAGTTATTAGATACCCTGTAAAAAGGCATCAACAAGGATGAGGCTTAAGGATATGTCTGAACTAAAGTAGTAAGAAACTCAGAGCTTATTAAATGACTCCTTTTGGCCAGAAATTATTATGTATCTCGTATATCATATATCCAATGATTTGTCAGATATTCTATATACTATATAAACAATGTATTCTAAGGACTAAACATAGCAATCCTTAAAGGAATAACTTGATTAAGCCTTAAAATAAATCAGTTATTTTTTGGATACTATTTTAAAGCCTCAAATCATAGATAAATATAATATATAATAAATATATATAGTAGATAGATAATTACTATATCTAATTAGATTATAGATAAATATCATAGATAACATATATATCCCACAGATAATATACAAGTCCTTAAATACCATTATCTGGAAAAAACACAAGTCTTAAGAAACAAACTTATTTTAATTGATGCTTTTTTATTTATTTTTAATTTATACAAATATCATATATTGCGGTATATACTGCATATACCGTACGCAGCATTTATAAGTAAATATATACCATATATACCACAATATATAATAACCCTGCAAATCATGTCCTTTATAGCTTCATCTACTCTTCAAAAATCAATTCATATCCATCGTATTCTATGTAATGTTTTCCTTCGCTTCATTTACAGGATATCAAGGAGTCGCGCACTACTTTGGAATAATTTCCTTTTGGAACGGAATGCAAATGAAAACGTCTCAACTTACGTCCAGGCTGGGCAGCAATATGCGTCCACGAAGTCCCTGTGGCTGCGGGTCTAAGGATGTGGGCGCCCGTGGCGGGGGCCCAGCGGTTAGCTTCGGTCCAGCATACAGCCAACTGTGGGGCAAAATGGAAGTGGTGCCCCATTCGCTGGCACATCCTGGCCAGAAGACGGGCGATATAGTCACTGACCAAATGATTGATCACGGGCATCAATTTTCAACATTATTGCGTTGCCTTCAACGGAATGGCTTGTGGATGTGATGGGCTCGGGTGGGGAGGAGGAGGAGGAGCTGTAGGGCTGGAAGGGGATGTACGTCTCTCGCAGTTGAAAGCCAAACTTTAAGAAAATTAAATCAATGAGCCAAACTCATTTTGTGGATAATATTTTCTTTTCTTGTTGCAAGTTGGAGGCGGAGGTGGAGGCGGAGTCGGAGCTGGCGTCAAAGCTGGAGCTGGAGTCGGAGCTGGAGCTGAAGCTGCGGCTGAGGGGGGCTTGGAGGCGGGAAACGTTTATGGAAATGTCTGGAACATGTTTCGGGTGCGCAAACAGAATGCGAGTGCAGCAATAAAATTCCATTACAGGCGCTTGACTTAAAAACTTGGCCCAAAAAATTTGTTGCACACACGCTGAAGGCGCCACAGCTACAGCTACAGCTACAGCTACAGCCACAGTCGCAGCCGCAGCCAGCGGCAAGTGTATTAAAAGCTACTTCCCATTTGGCACTACGTGAGTGCATGAGTGTAGCTATGTGTTTGCTGGTGTGTGTGTGTGTGTGTGCTGGTGTGTGTGTGTGTGAGTTTGCTTTTGCATATTTTATGAAACTTGGCGAACATTTAACGCCCTGCCGCCCCGCCGCCCACGCTGCGTATGTGGAAGTTTCGTATTTGCAGTCGACTGGCGGCCATAAACGCTGCAAACTCATTACTTGAATTTATTTTGCACTTAAACAAAATGTTTCATTTGCCACCAAAAGTGGCAGCAGCGGCAGTGGCAGCGGCAACAACAACTGCAGCAGCGGCAGTAGCAATTCCGATTCCCGGTGCAGCTGCAGTTGCGATTGCCGCCGCTTTACATCTGGGCGGCTTGATTAGAAGCGCATATCCTTGGCCTCTTGCTGGCATCAGCACAAGCAATGCATTCAGGACAGCCTTCATAACATGCAGCTCCCAGTGACGCAAGAAGCTTCTGTGTCTGCCTCAAACGAAACGGGCCTGGATAGCCAGCGGGAGTGCCTCCTGATGAACAGCAGCTGCTTCATAATTTTCACGTTCAACTTGGCCCTCTTCTGGCGGCACTGGTTGGACGGCTCATGATCCCACTCGCCGTCCAAGGATATTTCCTCTAACATCTTTTCAATAGTTTCGTCCTTTCTGCACGGACAAATGGTGGTCGCGTCCAATGAAATATCCACACAAGGATTCTTCCTAAAGTGACATTCATTTACCAGACATTCGCATTTTCGCGGCTCCCCAATGTCTGCCCTCCCCTCAAGCGTCTCCCTGTACACTTGCTCCGCCTTCATTTGCCGCGACGTCTTCCTGGGGGCATAATATAAACGCGTGGGATCAAAATCTGAATTTCTTCTTGGCTTTTTGGGTGGAGCCTTATTGAGTGGTGATGTCTTTGATTGAGTATTGAGTATCTTATCCTCCAGACGCTGGAACATCTTCTCTCCATCGTTCTCGGCAGTTTCATCATTGACGAAGAGATTGACATACTTCATATAGATCTTGTCCAGATTCCGCCTAGAGTATCGATCATCAATGGTCATTAATTTTCGAAACAACTCGGGATCGATTGACCTTCGAAAACTTTCCGAATCCTGTGAATCCGTACTGTCTAAAGAGTAGATCTCACTGTCCCGTCGATAGTCCTGCGAGAACTGTACTCCATATTGTACGGCCCGATTGATCAACATTAAGTAATACTCCTTAATGAGCTGTTTCTTTTCGGCCTTTGACATTGCCAATGGATCTGGCTGATCATCCAATTCATTGGCCAGCTCCTGCCATATGGGATTTGCCTCCACAACCTGCAGGACATATGCATCGTCCTCAAATACATTAAATATGCTCGTTGCCTGCATAACTTCTTTGAGTAGATCCATAACGCGCTTTGACTTTTGTGGCTTTAGGGATCTTCTCCTGAAATGCTTGGACAACTGGAACTTTTTGCGGTCAATTTTCTTTGATTCTAGATGCCTTGATGCTATTGCATAGGAATCATCAAATTTCTGCTTGGTCTTTAAAATTGAGACTCTCGTATTATGAAACCGTTTTTGGGATCTCCTTTTCGGTTCAGGGGCCCTGGAATGTTCATGTAGGAGCCTTGCTTGTGCGCCCTCCATGTGCTCAGTGGCATCCATATACGCGTTGAATTTGGTTCTTCTTCTACTTTCTTTGTACCTTTCCTTTGATATCATAATGGAATCATTTAAGCTTGGCGAAAAAAGTGTCATTGATACTTCCTCCATACTGCGGCTTTTTTTTTTCAAGAAGCAGCGGGCGCGTCCTTAATCCTGATTGGTGTATTTAACAGTTTAGATCAGATCAGATCAGTTTTGATCAGTTTAGATCAGCTTAGATCAGCTTAGATCAGTTCAGATTAGTTCAGATCAGTTCAGTTCAGATCAGTTTAGATCAATTCAGATCAATTCAAACCAATTCAGATCAGTTCAGATCAGTTCAGATCAGTTCAGATCAGCTCAGATCAGTTCAGATCAGTTCAGATCAGATCAGTTCAGATCAATGCAGATCAATTCAAACCAATTCAGATCAGTTCAGATCAGTTCGGATCGGTTCAGATCAGTTCAGATCAGTTTAGATCAGCTTAGATCAGCTTAGATCAGTTCAGATCAGTTCAGATCAGTTCAGATCAGTTTAGATCAATTCAGATCAGTTCAGATCGAAAAGGAAATATAATTTGGATATTTTTGAAATAAAACAATTTGATTTATTTTAAAATTTTGTAAACAGAAGAAACACTGATTTTTGTTTTTAACACGTGTAAAACTGTTTTCACGTCAACTGAGTATAAAATGTAATGATTCAATTTTAACTGTACTCTGGGAAGGACTTGAAAGTGACAAATTTTTCATTTCACATTTCTCATTTCAAAGATAAACTCTTAAATGCCTCATTCCAAGGAATCTTATGACTTCCCAGATCACAGAAATTATGAAGCCCACAGGTAAGGCACTTGAAGAAGGGACACGTCCTTAAAATAGACTGGAATTCTTCCCTAAGCTTCAGCAGGCATCAACAGCAGCTGGGAGGATTACAGGATAGTCTAATCGATCTATGTAAATCCTTAAGCAGAATTATTCATCTCTATTCACAAATCAGGACCCACTTAAAAGCATGCAAGCACATAGCCAGGACATGTCCACATAGCTCAAGGCTCTGAGCAACAAAAATTTGTAAGCTTCTCTGGGATCTAAAAATTTAGAACGCATTTTTTTGCAGCTAATCTCGAATTGAACCATTCCTTGCCCAAGACTGAAAGGAATTAAGGACCAATGCACCTTTAAAAATGTATACACTTTAGATCCCTAAATTCAAATTAGGAGCGAATGGGAGAAAGTATATAAGGTAAAGTGTCTGATCCTTATCTCTCTTTCTTCAAGTCGACGCACTACCTTCTCGTGGTTCCCTCTGGATTGTTGCTCAGCACCCGTTGGGTAATAGACTTAAGAGCCCGGCGGGCTTCTAATGCTTTCTATTGAGGTTGTAGAACTTGGGATCCACCCACATGAAAAACCCTTCCTAAATGAAAGATGTCAGAGGAGCCTGGAATGAGACAAAAACCAAAGTTGACGAGAAACGCTTGGAGACTACTAGTGCGTTAGGCTGTGACCCAATAAGGATTGTTTTGTTTACGCGAATTTTTTTTTTTTTTTATATAAAATTAAATTGAAAAAAAAAAATTGGTGGAAAAAAACTAAGAAATATATCTTCCAGTTAAAAAATGTATCTGTTTTTTATTAAAAAAATAATTTAATTATTTTTTTCTAAATATAAAATTTTTTTACTTATTATTTTAAATTATTTAATTAAAAATTAAAAAATATAAAATCAGTTTTTCTTTTATTATCATTTCCCAGAGACATCCTTATTAAGTCTTTGTCTGCTGTGCGTTTACTTCCCTGCGAATCCCGTCAGCTGGAAGAGATTTCCCTAGAGCTTGGGAGCGTGTCCTGGCAGATCCTGGAGTTGAGAATTTCGTTGAGTGCGCTCCAGTGTATCGGACATTTTCTGTAAGTAGATGAGATCCAGGAAAAGAATATCCCGCACACCGGCAACCATCAGCTGCTCCTCCAGCGGCAGCTCCTCGTATTGTCGGAGCAAATTTTTAATCATCTCTGACTTCCTTTCAATGTTGGACGCGTCCAGGGAAGCAACTCCATAGGCCGAATTAAGGATGGGATTACGGGAGTCGAGTTGACGCTTCTCACGGCACAGCTTCTGCTGCTTGGCCATGGACTTGACGATGATGTCGTAGAACTGGAGCAGATCGGGTCGCAGGGGGATGCAAGTGCGCTCCCGTATTTGCTTGTCGATGATGCCGCTAATGGACTCCATGGCCTTTCGAATAAGGTCCTCCGATTGCTGAACGCGCTTCTTGTTGTCATCAGTCCGGATCTGATAGAAGTTCTTGGGTTGCTGGTGCGAAATCTTCTGATTTCGGGACAGAACCAGGAGCAAAGGATCCATGGTTGGATCATTGCTAATCGCCTCAAAGACTGCCCGCACAATGTCCTCGGAAGCCTTACCAGTGATTAAATTATCATAGCTCTCCGAGATGACAGGATGATCATAATCCTGACTACAGATTTTAAGCAGAGAAACAAAATGCGGGTTTTAAAGCTATCTTAAGACCAGGACTCACCTTCTGTCCGCCTTCAGTAACTTCTTCTTTTTGTTGTCCTTTGACTTTCTGGCTTTTTCCTGCTTCCTGCAGCGCTTCTTCTCTCTGTCCACTGTGTCCTGCTGGCGCCGCCATTGCTCCCTCGAAGATCGATAACCATCCTCCATGTTTATGTCGTCCATGTAGTACGGCGGATCATTTAATCTGCCCTTGCCCGGAAACGCACTCAGGGATCCATTCCCGTAGATTTGATTCGTGTTTGAATCGGCGTACAAAGTGACGTTCAGCTTGAAGGCTTCGGATTGCGGGTTGGAACCGTTCGTCATGGCAACTGGATATCCTCCTGTTGGTTGTCCCGTACATGTTCCTAAGGACATGGATAAGCAATCAGCTGATGGCTTGGAGGATGCACTTCCTGCTGGGGCGTTGGTTGTTGCTTCTGTGGCGGCACCTGCAAGAGTTCCCTTAGGACTTCAACTGATGGCGGTGGTCAGTTGATGGGCAGTTCGCGCAGCTCACCTGTTGAGGATGTCCTGCTGGGTCCTGGGTAAGATTGTATTCCAATAGCATCTCGCTGCTGCTCTTGGGCAGGAAACTGCAGTGACGCCTGAAGCTGTGCCTTTTGATGCTTCAACTTGGCCAATTCATTGAGCAGAAGCGTCAACTGGAAGTTCGATTTAAGATTTGTGATCTGTGGCTCCTGTGGCAGGATCTTTTGTTGCTGCTGCAATTCTGAGCTTAATAACTGCGTCTGGGTAATATTGTTACTCCGCTCAAAAGGTTTTTTGAACGAGTTCCTGTCTACGTCGCTAGGATTTGAGGAAATATCCTTATCCATGTAGTTGACCGGCTGATGTCTTGGGTACTTCCTTGACCCGCCATCAACGTCAACGCCTTCATCCAGACTCAGGAGGCCGTTGCCCAAGTCACCATAGCGCACGCGATTCCCATTGTGATCCTCGAAGTCATCCAACAATTTGTCAACTCGCTTGGCAACCAAATGAGGTCCTGACTTGGCTTCTGGCTCCAATGATTCCATCTGTGATTCCAATGACTGGGATTCCATTAGCTGCTTTACCTGTGGGGCCGCCCGTAACACCCCCGATGACTTAAGCTCTAAGTTCGTCTCTTTTGGTTGTGCCTCAAAATGGGGCTCGTCCTTTGCTCCATCCTGTGATTCTATCTGCAGCTGCTTCTCCGTCCGTACCGGTGGCTGATCCACGGAGCGTTTGCTTCGTCGTTTTCCACGTGGCGTCTGCTTTGCCGAATTGTCACCCTTTGCGATCTTGCGATGAATCCTGCTCAAAATCCATCGCTTTTCTTGCTCCTTTCGCCCTTCACTCGCTTCCTCAGGACTTTGATTGTATCCTGACTTGATATCCTTCTTCACAGGGACGTCATAGCTGCCACTTGGCTGATTGACACTTGACTTTGCGATGGACGCCAAACTTGCAGCTTCCTTAGACTTGACTTCTACTGCTTGTGGAGAAAATCCTTGCTTGGGACTGTTTAATGGGGCAATCTCATCCTTTGCATCTTGAAATCCTTCATCCTGTCTTTTCCTCATCCCTCTTACTAGTGACTCACTTTTGGCATCCTTACTAGATTCCAGCTCTGCATCGCCTTGAAAGTTAAACTCCTCTAATCCAAGTTCATTCCCAGTCATCTGCAAATCCTTGTCCTTTGTCGAAAAGCGCTTCATGCGATCCTCATCCATTGCATTGGCCGTGCTCTGTCCATAGTCCCGCATCACTGGCAGATTTCTACGGCTTTGTTTATGGAACTGACTGAACTGTGGCCTGTTAAGGTCATGGTGATAGGAACTGGAACCAAGCTGGGAATATTCAAAGGGAGTCCTTCGAGCTGACTGAGAGTTACTATAAGGAGCAATCCTCAAGTTGTTCTCATCCTCGCTCCTCTGGAGTCCCCGCCTGAAGTGCGTTTTGCGTTCCCGCCGTGTGAGCAAGTCATCCATGTACTGAGTGCGTAGGGACTCTGGAATCGAGTTGCTGTCCTCTGAGAGATCACTGGGCATTGGACGACTCCTGTCTCTGAGTTCCAATTTGTTCAAGGAATCGAGGGAGTCGTAGGGTGATCTTTGCTGGCGAAGTGTAATTAATCTTGGGGACTTTCCCCCATTACTGCCTCCAGCTTTCAGTTCGCCCTCAACGGGAAGGTGTACCTTGGACGTCCTTTCGGCAGCATCCTGTTCGATCTTGGAGAGCTTGTAGTTGGCCTCGTGCAACAAATTGTTGGGTTGATTCTGTTGCAGCTTCAGGCGTCGCATTGTTTGCTCGAAGACAATGTCCGGAATGCTGAGAAAGCCAAAGTTCGGATGTTTTTTTTTATCCTGCATGTCCTGAGTCCTGGCCCCGTTTAATCTTTTCTGATCCTCCTCCTGTTTATGCAGCTGCTGTTGCACTTGTTGCAACTTAAAGTCCAACATTGTGGAATCATTGGGGTCCTCCTCATAGGGTGACTGATCTGGAGCTGATGGAACGTCCTGCTTAGCCTTACTCAATTCCTCATCCTTCCTAAATTTACTGCCCTGCCTGGGAGTTGAACCTGCCGACTTCCCAGCTTCCGGAACGAGTGCTTCACGTTTGACCGCCGACTGAAATTCCTGGAACCAAGCATCCGCCTCCTGCGACTTGTTGTCCTCGGCATAGGCGGACACCGGCTGAGACTCGGCTAAGCTGGCCAGTAGCTCATCAAAGCTGCTAATCTGCTCCTGCATGTCCTGGGCATTCTTCAACTCCCCGTACTTGGAGTGAATCTCGTGGAGCTCCTCGCGTGCTCCATCCACGGCATCATGAAATTCGCGTAGCTTCGCGCTCAGCGCCGACTTGGAGTCCTGCTGTGTCATTGTCTCGGCGCTGGTGAACACCATAAATGTCCACCAGAGCTGCAGGAATATCATCCCGATGCCGCTCCCAATCAAAGTTATAATTTACTTAAAAAAATATAAATGATTCAATTGAAAACTTTATGGAAACTGACTCGATTGAGTTTTCATTAAGTTGGCAACAGGTGCCTGGCGCAGTCGTCTCTCTCTCATTGTGGCCTCCAACTTTTGACAGCGACTGATAAGAGTCGAGATCCGAGAATCCGCCCAGTCCCCCCCGTGTCAAGGGTTGAAGCTACAAGCACCGAGCACCGAGCACCAAGCACCGAGCACCAAGCACCAAGCACTGAGCATTGAGACGGGGATTCACATGAGCGACCAGTTTCCATTGTGGCAACTTGGCAACTTTTGCACGGAGCGTGTGTGCCGGCGGCTTCCGACAGACAGTGCCAGCTGTTTAACATGAAATGTTCTTTGTTACCCTATACAGAGCACACCCTCACCCACACACCCACACCCACACACCCACTCACACACACACACACACACACAGCATGCACATTGTTAGCTGCGTTTCCCCATGTAAATCAGATTTTTGTTTTATGCCAAAACTTTTACCCAACAGCAAATCGTCAAGTGGTAGGGGAGAGGGGGGGCTGCGGGATGTGGGCTGTGGGCTATGGGCTGTGGGCTGCGGGAAGTGGGCTGCGGGCTATGGGCTGTGGGTGGCTATGGGGGCGTATGCGCAACGACAATAACATTTCCTATTTCCGACGTGTATTTGTATGTGTATGTGTAAGTGTATATGTAAGTGTATGTGTAAGTGTAAGTGTATATGTAAGTGTAAGTGTAGGCATGTGTGTGTGTATGTGTGTGTGTCTCTCTTATCATAACATACGTGTGGCGGCTGCCTTCCACGCGTTGTCAATGCCAAAGTCGGCACAATGAAAGCCTCGAAATAATTGAAAATAATCAAATGTAATACCAACTGGCAACAGCAGCAACAACTACAACAACAACAACAACAACAACAACATCAACAATAACATTTATAACAACAACAACAACAACTATAAGCTCTCTAGTGTAAACTAATGTAATTAGCAGGCGCATTTGATTAAAAGTTTTGCAACTTCAGTGAAGCGCCAATTTATTGAGCAAAAGTCATCTAAATAATTTATTTTCTGTCCTTTGGGAATCCTTTAGGTGTGGGAGGACTCTTTAAGGAGCAATTGAATACATTATAAATATGAAAGGCTTCCAACTTCGTCCTTAATTACTTCAAATAATAAAGAAGATTTTCGCAATTTTAAAGTCATAGAAATATTGAAATAATTTGGAACTCAATAGCAAAAGGATAATCAAAGGACACTTTAAGGCAATCTACAATTTAAAAATAATTTAAATAAATTTATTTATTACACTTTAATAGAAATTAAACAACAATTTTGAAACTAAAAAACAATAATAATACTTTTAGCATGTAGCTTTAAATAAAATAATAAAATAAATATAAATTAATAAAAATATAAATTTTAAAATTAAATAATAAATTTTAAAATTAAAACAAAGAATTTTAAATATAAAAGGAAATTTTATTAATTCATCTAATTTTATTTATTTATCAATTTAAAAACTAAAACTTTAATAATACTTTTAACAAGTAGCTTTAAATAAAATTATAAATTAATTAAAAAAATAAATTGTAAAATTAAAAAAATTAATTTTATTTATTTTAATCAAGAACTACATAAGTCAGGTGTAAAAAAAGCCAAAACTAAATGAAAATTTAATTTAAAAAATTTAATTAAAAATAAAAATTCCTAGTCAATAATAAAAACCATTCGAAAATTAAAATTTTAATTTTAATTTTACTAAAATAAATAAAATAAATAAAAAATTTTAATATAAGAAAAAAATTAAATTTATTAAAAATCCTTTAGGGAGGCTCTTAGAAAAAGGATAGCCATGTGATTATAATATCCACTACTGAAACTTGTGCATTGTTCCAACTAAAAGTTGAGCACCCCCAACCACTGCTCGCCCTTCTCCATTACCACCCCCCACCCCCCTCACCTACCCAGCTTGTCCGGCCCCCTCTCTGATTTCCACATCGTCAACTTGGCGGCAGTTTTGAGCAAATGCTACAGCAATTTTTACTTATGCCTCAATACTTTTGCCTTGTCCACGGGCAGTGGAGGACACGCGGGTGCTATATAGGCGGAGGGGTGGTGGGGGGAGGGGAGGCTTGGAAAAAAGTACTGGGCGACAGGACAAAATGAAAAGGAATACTGAGGATACACGATGCAGGATGACGCTGGATGCTGAAAACTGGATACTGAAAATCGGGCAACGGGTAAAAGGGGGCGATAGGTGGGTGATGGGAGGCAGGAGACTGGAGCCAGGAACCAGGAGCCGGGAGCTGGACACTAGTCGCGGGCGTGCATCAAAAAACATGACATGGCACGAGCCATTCGTTTGTTTTTCTATTCTTCCTTTGGAGATATCTCATTCCCAGGGAAACTTTTCTTTTTTTTCTGCTGCTGTTGTTGTTGTTGTTGTTGTTTTTTATTCTTTTTTCTTTGTTTGTTATTTTCATTGTTTTTTATTGTTGTTTCTTTTTTATATACATTTTTTGTATATGTTTTCTTTGAGTAAAATATTATGTTACAACCCGAAAATGAAAAAAAAGGAGGGAAAACTCAAAAAGAAAATGGCATTTCTTGTAACAGCCGAAAATGGGGAAAAAAAGAAAATGGGAAATAGAAAATGAGAAAAGTAAATTAAAATAAAACTGAAAATTTAGTTAAATGCATTTCCATAGTTTTTCACTTATGCACATTCAAAGCGCCTGGGGGGAGGGGGGTCCGGCCAAACCGCACGGGCACAAACACAAGCAATTCATTAAGCGCAATAGAAAATGGAAAATGGAAAACGGAAAATTACTGGCAAAAGCCCGACCAATGCTCTCAGCTTTTGGACAGTTTACGAGCCGCAGACACAGACAACGGCAGTGGCAGTGGCAGTGGCAGTGGCAGTGGCAGAGGCAGAGGCGGAGGCGGCGGCAGAGGCAGAGACAGGGGCAGAGGCGGAGGCAGAGGCGGGGGCGGCGGCAAATGTCGATGGGCTGCATATTTACAGCTCTGAAATGTTTCATTTTATTGGTCTCGAAATGAACAAATGGAGCACCAACTTGCAGCTCACACACACTCACACACACACACACTCACACACTCACACTCACACCCACACACATAGACGGACTGGCAAACCTGGTGAGCTATAATGTTGACTCCAAAAAATTTTGCATAATTTATGAGCGATGCGCAATGGCGGCAACACACGAAGGACCTTAACTAAAGCGCACACAAACACACACAGACACAAGCTCAGCTATACACAAACTCAGCTACACACACACAGACACAAAGTCAGCTATGCTCACAGACACACAGACACACACATACAAGCATAGAGAGGCACAACGCACGGACAACTGATTTAAATGCAATTGCATTGAAGTATGTTGTCAGTTGTATGCAGTCGCAAGGATAATGCCATGTGGATGAGGATACGGACAAAGATGTGACTGTGAGTGTGTAGGTGCAGGTGCAGGTGCAGGTGCAGGTGAATGTGCCACTGAATGTGGCTATGCATGTGAATGTGAAAGTGAGTGAGTATGGGTGATATATATATATATATATATATAAATGTGTGTGTGTGTGTGTGAGTGTGTGAGTGTGGATGCAGCTCACGTGCCGCAGGCACACAAACGTCGAAATTGTTGCATAAAAAGTATCGAATAGCCGAAAGCTGCCAGTGTTGCATCCACATTTCGTCTCGTCGGCAATATCCTGGCAATTTCTTTTCATTTGCCAAGGTGTTGAGACGTATGTGCTACGTGGGCAGGTCAAGGAGCAGCCAGCAGTCAGAGCTACTGCTGGTCCTGGCCCGTCCACAAGTGTCGTCCATTTTCCCAGCTCTGGACATTTTTTTTGTCTACCTTCGAAGGCAACACAAGCGACCAACCGACCGGCCGAACGATCGACCGCCCGACCGACCGACCGACCGACCCACCGGCCGACCGAAGGACCGACAAATTTTGTGTCTTTTGTGCATTTTTAAAATGGACAAATTTATGTGACACGCTGCGCCAATTGATCAAATTAAATAAACATGAGGGCCATCAACTGAGAATCGAGAGCCGAGACCAGGACAGCCCCCCAGGTAGAAGGGAGATGTGGGGGGATATTTCCTCAACCTAAGCACTGCAGTTGCAGCAACAATGAAAATCGCTTGCCCCATGCGGCATGCATTTTCTTGTCATCCAAATTTCAAATTGAAAATTAATATTTGATGTCCTTCCGCCCCAAACTATGTCCTGCAAGGATACGCCAGAATATTTGCCACCATCTGAAAGGCAGTCAACTTAATTTCCATTTAATCACATAATTAATGCGTTTAATCCATGACTCGGATGCCAAGCACCCAAAACTCCGACAATCAATTTTGTGGCAGAAAAACTGGCGGCTAATTTCGGCGAATTACGCAAATGCCATGTGGCACGTGTCCGGCAGTTCATCCAAAGGCCATAAAGCAATCACATGCACTTGCAACAACTATTAAAACTCGCAGCCCGAGTCCAAAGGAAGAACTGAGTTTCCTTCCTACTGTTTGTTGTTGTTGTTGTTTGTTTTTATGCCTTTACTGTTTTTGGAGTCCTGTCAGGACATTACGACTTGCTACATTTCCTTTGGCCATTTCTTTGATTCACTCGCCATCTCCCTCTCTCTCTTTCTCTTTCTTTCCCTTATACTTATCTCCCTCTCTCTCAGTCACTTCCCCCTCCGCCCCATCCCCCGCCATCCTGCCCTAAACCTTTCCGACTTCTCTGTCTGTTCTTGGCTCACGCTTTTGGCAATTTTCCATATGCAACACGCAACAGACGTTTTTATGTTTTGTGTGTGCGACGCACATAAAAAATAAACGAGCCACAGAAGGAGTAAAAGGAGCAGCAGCAGCAGACGGAGAAGGGGCGGGAGCGGCGGCAGGAGGTGGCAAAACGTAACGCCATAGAAGCAACATCAACAGCCAAAAAAGGAAAAACCGGCCAAAGGGAAGGAAACGTGTGAAAAAAAATAAGCGGCCAACTGGCCGGCCGGACGGACGGACGGGCGGACAGTCAGCCAGCCAGAAGAGTGGAAGTCAATTATCGTATTAATTTAGTTGCTGATGACCCCTGCGAAATGTGCCCAACTAGTTGAAGTGTAGGGGGGAAGGGGTGGAGGTCCTTCGCATCCCTCGTGCTCTATATCCTTTATTTTGCCTTTTTGTCATCATAAATGTGAATGGCTTTGAGCATCGTCAGCTGCCCGAAATGGAATTCAAATTGTTTTATTTTTTGGAGCTCAGTCGAGCGGCTAGCAGTCTGATTGTAAAATTTGCAATTAATTAAATTACAACGTAAATGACATTTTTGCTGCTGTCGACGCGCGTTGCATGCAACAGTTTTTCTTTTTTCATATCCTTTTTTTTTTTGTTTTTTTTTTCTGCTTTCATTTAAATTCAACAGACACGCACACACACGAACAAATTTAATAAACACGATGTTCGGCTCCGGACTGGATACTTCTGCTTCGACACCGACACTGACATGGACACCCATGTCAGCATTGGTCCTGGCTCTGCTTCAGGCTCCGGCTGCAGCTCTGGATGTGGCCCTGGCTCTGCCACGAACTCTGGCTCTGACTCCGGCTTGGTCCTTGCGTGGACATATAATTGATGCGTTAATCCGCATATTGACAGCGGTTATTGCGGTGGCTTTGCCGCAAATATGCCCGGAAGCCCGGGGGCTTGCATTGGGAATGTCGCGTTTACGGCCCTTTAAAAAGATTTGCACACTGCACTCCACACACTGCATCCTGCATCCTGCATCCAGCATCCAGCATCCAGCATCCTGCAGCATGCAGCATGCACTCGCGACCCATCGGCTTAGTAATTTAATTACATTGCGGCAGCAAAATTATTGCAATATGCTTTATTGCCTGGCCAGGACATTGTCTGATTTTATTGGCTATGCGAGTGCATCGAAGGGATTAGCTAGACGGGGAATTACATTTTTGGAATTAATTATTTATTGTAGTTTGCCTTTTGCGCCGGCACAACATAACTGATTTTCATCAAAAGCTGAGTATTTGATTTACCGTTTACCAAAGGGTAAGGATCCTTTTGAACAACCCTTTCATAGGCCAAACTATTAATTCCCCAGGTAAAACTACTTTCCAACTGCATTATTCAAAGTTTTTAACTATTTCATAGCAAATCAAATATGAGCTAATACTTCTTTGAGGCTTTGAGATTGAGCCTCAGCCTAAAGGTATGCAACAGAGAATTGCCCTCGAACCTTTAAGCACCTCTTGCTCTTAGCTTTGGCACAAACCAAAGTTGTTCCACGCTTTGATTTTATAAATGTAGCATACTTTTATGCATATGCATTCTCATGGGCAGCAATGGCAGCTGCAGAATATGCGCAACAGTTGAACACACAAGTGTGCGGATGTGGATGTGGATGCGGATGTGGATGTGTATGTGGATGTGAATGTGGTTCATATGTATGTGTCATATGTTGCGCGCACTATTTTTCAATTTATTACGCGCACATAACAAAAGTTTATTGCAAAGCTTTAGCAGCGACTACGACGGGTACGCCAGGAGGTCCTGTTTCCTTTCTGTTTCTGCTGCCAGTTAGAGCTACGCTCATGCCAACTGTTCGATTCTCTGGGGGAATTTTCCAATGTGACGTGCCAATGTGTGCGTGCCAGAAAAATTAGCCAGCCACTGATCGGAAAAATGTGGCGTGGAGTCAGGGCAGGACGCATCACTGGGAGGGTATCAGGTGTTAGAGTCTTGTTAACGGATTTATGCGGTAATAATAAAACTTGGCAACTAACCAACCAACCAACCAACGAGAAATGTCGCGTGGGCCAAATTGATTTATGTGGCCGGAGAAACAATGAGAAGCAGCCACTGGGCAAGAACAGAAGCACTTGGCCAAAGTATCAGTCAAGTATTAGCCAAGTTATTGGCTAAAGGAAACTTTTAATTTTCAAAATGTATTCGGCCAACTTGATGACTCCGATACGCACATAAAGTACCTGGCCCAGCGAGACAGAGAAAGGGAGAGAGAGTGATAGAGAGAGGGGAAGGGGAAGAGATATCGAGGGAATTCGTGGGCGAGACGAAGAAAGGAGAGAACTAGAGAAAAGTTGCAATTTAATGCCAAGGTAAACGTAAAAATGGCAAAATTATGACCAAAATGAGAATTTAATCGAAATACGTGAGCGGAAAAATGAAAATTTGACTGCAACTTGGGAACGTCTGCCGCTGGGCCAAGTTACAGGCTACAGCATAAAACGCCAAGTGCAAGCTCATGCAATTTTTATCATGGCCACAAAAGCAGACGCAACATTGGTGAGTTTCTTCTTTTCTTTTTTTTTTGCTCCTTAGTCCTTGCCACTTACTTCTACACTTATTATCAGTGTGTGGCACTTGCAACCATCTTGTGCGTTACCTTGACGCTCCGCATCCGATGGCCAGCCAAGGCAATTGCACAAATTAATGCCATTGGGCGCTGACTGTTGCTTTCGGCTGCCCTCGACACTTATCTTCAGTTGCAGGTCCTTTCTCTAGCTCTAGCGCCACGTTCCTCATCCACTGAGCCAGCAAGCAGACAGACAGACAGACAGACAGACAAGCAGACAAACAGACAATTCTCAAATGAGTCAAAGGCACTAAAATTGTTTATTTTATTATCCTGGTAATACTTTGAATGCGGCAAGCGGTTAGACTCCTTCCAGAGTGTCCAAAGTGGCATTCAGAGATCATAAACACAAGCAAGGAAACCTTTAAATATGCTTGAATTTATCCCAAATTAAAATCCTTTCAGCTTAATCTAAGCATAATTTTTTTCCTTTAAAAAACAGTTTAAAATTATTTTTATTTATTTTTTGCCATTTGCAAGGAAAAGTCAATTTTCTTGACTCGTAAAGACTTACATCCTTTTTCCTTAGCTTTTTCAAATTATGTTGATCTGGCAACGCTGCCAGTGACCTGACCAACTTAGCGAAGAGCAAGCAAGCAGTCGGCGGCAGGCAAAGAGCATAAGTTAAGCTATGGCAATTCAGGTGAATAACTGGTGGTTTTAACTACCCACCGATCGAGCGTTACGACGGCTGACGAGCCACCGAACACGTCACGTTCCTGGTATAAAATGAAATGCGCGGCTTGTAATGCAATCAGTCGCCATTCGCCAGGTAAAGAGTTAACAGCAGTGGAGAGCAAGCAATCTGCAAGAGCAAAAACAGCTAAAAGCTAAGAGGAGATTACACCATAACACACCAACCACCAACCACCCCCCAACCCACCACCCATACTGTGCTGTGAGTGTCTGTCCGTGTGCTTTGAAATTGAAATTGTGTTGAGGCAGAGCCGAAATGTGTGGCCAGAGTCAATTGAAAGTGATTGGAGTGTTGCTGCTGATATTGGTGGCATGCCACGGACGTCCCATGGATCTGTACGATGATGTCAGTGACTTTTTCGACGCCATCTCATTGGACGATGTGGCCAATACAGGACGCAACACGCATCCCGAACAATTCTGCATGATGCCCGCCCGCAAGGGCGTCTGTCGAGCCTTGATTCCGCGCTGGCGCTATGATCCTGAGCAGAAAAAGTGTGTGGAATTCAAGTTCGGTGGCTGCGATGGCAACGAGAATAATTTCTCCAGCTACAAGAGCTGCATGGCCACCTGCGAGGGCATGTAGACCAGAGAGGAAGTACAGGGAGTACTGCTGGTCGGCGTTTCCGTTTCCGATTGGCAGACGTTGCCAAAGGCGCATGCTTTTCATTCGTATTTTACAAAATTAACGAATCAAAAGCAGCATTTAAATTTAAAAACAAAAAAATTATAATTTTAATTATCACTTGCACCCACACACACACGCACACACACACACCCATACACATTATCCATTAAGTAACTGTTTTCAATATTTTCTTTATTATTTATACAGTTTCTTATATATAAGTAATTTTCATCAACATAATCTTTAATTTTACAAAAGGTGTTCAACACTTTTCTAGGTCTTAAGTTATTGTGATAAATGTTCATAATGAAATAAACAAGTTTGTAAAAAACAACAACAACAATCATAAACAATTAAATTGCGGTTTATTATTGCACAATATAAAAGGGGGCCTATAACTCCATAGAACACAGAAGCAACAGAGGTTGAAGTACACCTTTCCCAAGACACACACTCACATAGCTTGGTTCTAAGTCGTCTGCGTAGGGCCTACTCAATCCTAGACTCAAACCAATTATATACAAATTCGCCGGCAGTTCATATTTTTTGCAGGCTAAGAAGGGAGTTGCTTAAGAGGCTGATGTGTATTGCATTTTTGACCTACCTTAATAAATTATTAATTTTAATTATTTTTTGATTTTTTATAGCTTTACAGAAATCTAGAAAAGTCCAGTTAAGTCTAGAAAAAAAAAACCAGTTATATAGAGAAAAAGAACTATACGAAAGGAGATCAGGAAAATTGGTGCTAATTCATTTCTATTGCCATGACATGATTAACAAAGTACTTGAAAGCAAATCATTATGAATAATGGGAGTGCTTGGGGCATAGCTGAGATATTAAAGACCAGTTCCAGTTTGAGTTCCAGTTGCAACTTTCATAGATTTCACTTGGAAATGGCCCAAGTCCATTGTACAGGTTCATTTCTCGTCTTTGAAAATAGAAAAAAAAAGCAACAAAACAATCGCCTGGTCATTCATGCAAAATGTAACTGTAAACAACAATTAAGAAACAATTGTACATAAACATGAATATATATATATGTATTTATATATATGTATATGAAACATATAGTAAACAAACCAGATCAGTTGCTGCAAAGGTCACCCAAAACAGATGACGATGACGAGGACCGATGTCTATGTCTATGAATGTCTAGTTGGGTCTAGGCAAACCACTCGTAGGCGACGTCAGCGGTAAAAATACGCACAGAGACAGAGGCTGAGACAGAGTCAGAGGCTGAGACAGATTCAGAGGCGGCGGCGGGCTGAGACAGAGTCAGAGGCTGAGACAGAGTCAAAGGCAAAGTCAGAGGCAAAGACAGAGACAGGCCCGGGACAATAATAATAATATTTTGCATGGCAAAACTTAAACCGGACCAACAGAAACAATTGAAAGGTGCAAATTTATGTTAAAACGATTGTCAATAAGCATAATTCGTATTGTTGGCTTAATGTGACGGTGAGACGAGATCTCAGTCAAAGTCTTTCAAGTGAAACCGAAAGCGAGGGCAAACCTCAGGGCATTTACTGGCCAATACATGAGGCCTGGCTGTGGGCCAAGATACTAATGTGGCCTAATCTGCAGCCATCCACATGCATACATGCATTAGCATATAAATTTTATTACACACACACACACACACACACACACACACGCATACACACACACACATGATTGTTACAAGTGATGGATCAATGACCGCTTGACAGTCCCGGGTCCAGCTGCCCATCTCCATGACGAATGCGGGCACTGTAAAAGTTACAATCACCATTTATGGATTGGTTGTGTGTATGAGTGTGTGTATACGTGTGTATAGTAGTAGATAGTAGTTTTGTTATTATGCTCTTGTTTATTTCATATTTGTTGTTGTTTCTTTTGCCAATATTTATGTCATAATATTAATTCACAATCGGGCAAACTTTGCACAATAATTTGCTACTTAGTACCGCTCATGGGAGCCCGCATGGCCCGCCGGCACAAGCCTCGTTTGTGTTGCGGCTCATTTTGTTGTTGTAGTGGAGCGGCAGCAGGGGCAGTGCGGCAGTACATATTTGGCGTGCTCACGTTTTGTGAGTCGTTCAATTATGCCGCCTGTTCGACTCCGAATCCGAATCCAAATCCGAGTTCGAGTCCGAGTCCAAGTCCAATCCAAGCTTAAATGAAAGACCAATTTAGTTGTTATTTTTATAATTTACTTTGTTATTTATTTTTTTTTTTCTAAGATTTCCTTTGATTTTCGCATGCGCAACGTCTCTCAAAGTTTTTCGCAATTGGGTTGTGAACTTTGCTAAGCTTCTAGCAAATTCTATGCGGCGAGCGTCATTTGTGGTGTAACGATGCTTCGACTCGCCAATAGACAGAAATTGGCAAAAACAAACGCATGCGGGCGGGCGATAGAAGTCAATAAACTGTTTTAACCTGCATATCGGCCAATAGCATTAACAACATAAACAACAACAACAATAATAATAGCAACAACAATTGCCACATGCTAGGAAATTTGTTGAAAAATTAATTAAAATTCACCAAACGCGCCCACCAGCTATGAAAATGCACAATAACAAATTTTCCGCGTTGTGCGGCAAAAATACAACAAATAAAACAACAGTAAAGGTAACAGCAACAGGAGAAAAAAAAAATAAATAAAATAAAAAATAAAGCACAAACTAATGAACAGCAAATAAATTTTGTTTAATGTTTGTATTTTTATGCTTTTGCAGTTGCAATTTATTTATTAAACTCACGTAGCATGTGAGAGAGAAAAAACAACAAAACACAACACAACACAACTAAACAAGCAAACAAACAAATAAACAACAACAACAACAACAGAAATTTCAGTCAAGCGACCAGCCGACCGACCGTCGTCCACCACAAAGCATCGAATGCCGCTGCTTAGACCCAGCCCAGCGGGTTTGTGTCCATGGTAAAGTAACAACGACATCGGCGACAAAAGTCAACGAACTTTTTACGTGGGCAGTAAAAGTCCCTTAACAAAGGTAATTTAGTCATTACCTGAGATATGTTATATATTATATATTATTATTATATTTCTGCTTTTTAATAATTTTCTTAAAAATCAATTGGCAAATAAATAAAGTAATTATTACGCTATAATTTGTCTCCCATACACGAGGGTATTGAAAGTTCCTCATAATGAATGTCTCTTCTTTTGTTTTGTTTACAAACATGACGAATGCACATTTTAGTTTTTTAGTTGATGCTGTTGGTTTTCCTAGTGTCAGTATGCATATTGAATCATCAATGGAGACACACATCATTGAAAGCAATTTCCTGACCCTCGAGCGAACCATGAATATATCCATTATGGCAAATAGACTTCAGCTGTTTACAGACCAAAAACTCCCCAAGTCACTGCCTTACATAAAACCCCCCCACCTGCAACAAGTCTTATGTCATGGGGAAGATAAGATAAACAATAAATCCCCCTTAAAAAACAAAAAAAAAAAAAAGTACCCAAGAGTTTGTCAACTTTAGATAATATATAATTTATCGATCTTCTTCAGGTTGCTAAATACAATAATATTATAATTATTATAACTAACACACACATTGTTAATGTATATGAATTCAACTTGTATTAACTTGTTGTATATATATATATATTTATATCTATATCTATATAGTTTATTTTTTTTTTTTATTTTTTTCGATCTGCTGACTTATAAACTAATAGACTGCCGGAGCTCAATATTTCAGCAACTATTCAAGCGGTAGCAAAATATTATATTTTTTTTTAATTTCTTTTCCTTTTATTTGCATCCTTTTTTATTGCTCTGCAGCTCAATTTTGTTTAATTAATTAATTAATTAATTAATCAATTAATTTATTTATTTATTTATATTAGTTCACGAATCGTAGTTAATTTAACGTTTACGTTTTTATTGTGTTTGCTTATTTTTGACCATTTTTGGCTTGGGTTTTAGATTTTCGAGGACTCTGATAAAATGCGAGACTTTAGCTACCTCGTTTGGTTAGCTGGAAGGGTGCATCGTAGCTATAGATAGGACATAGTTTGGAAAGCCGAAAATTGTACTCCAGAGACGAGCAAAAATTATAGGAATAAAAAAAAAAATAAATCGAGAACGAAGTTGGGGTGGCGGTGGCAATTATTTGGACTAATATTAGCAGGCAATGTCCGTGGTGACACCCTTAATGCTCTCGGAGCTGAAGTGCACGCATCCGTATTTACAAACCAGGGTCCAGACATATGGAATGAAGAACTCCTCGGGTGCATCCTCCTCAACGTATTTAAACTTTAGATCTGGGAATTTCTGCAAAAGGATAAATGGATACATGTGAACAATTGGATCATATGGTACATATATATCTATGGACTCACCCTCAGACGTTCGCTGGACCATTGGCTGGCGCCTTTTGATATCACTTCAAGCACTTCGTTGACACCAAGCTCACCACGCTGCTCCTGTACTCGTTGCAGGCGAGAGGAGAAAAATCCAACCACCTGGAAACCGAAGAGCATGAGAAAAAGAAGAAGATGTTGATGTGAAGTGAATACATACCATGTCAATATTTTGGATGACATCCTGGAACGCATGATGGCTTCGGAAGCCTTCAAAGACGCTACGCTTGTAAAGCAGAGTGTAAACCAAGTTGGGGCAATAGACCAATTGATTCGTTAGGCAGGAGTTCAAAATTTCTAATACCATGCGCAATACTTCCTCCAGCACACTTAGATCCTGCATCATGTCCTCGGGCGTGGTTGAAACATTCACAAACACAGCGCTATCGGCTGGTTCCTTGAGTTGTGCGTCCAGACGTGTGTGCTTGCGTGCCAGCGTCTCGAACAAGGATACCAAACGCTGTGCCACGTAAGGATGCAGTGCCCGAAAGTGTCCTGACATGTTGGCCAATGCCGCCAGGCAATTTGTGTGCAAATACTTATCTCTCATCTTCAACATGTTGTACTGAATCGTCCGTATGACAATCAGAATAAGGATGCCGCCCAAGGATATTTCAGATATCGTGCGCTCCGTGTACCAGCTAATGTTTTTAAGGATCTGCAAAGATGAGTCTTATAAGGATAATTTAATTATAGCTTTTTTAAGGACACTCACTATATTATGCACGTTCTTGTTGAAGCCCTCGTCCTCGCTAAGGATGAGCAGAACTATAAGCGACATGTAAATGTGATGTGAGTTGCTATCCGGTGCATTGTACAGTATCTGCAGTATGGGTATAACCAGCTGCTCCAGGTCTGGCTGTTGCATAACAAATCTGTAGAAGCGTTCATTTCGATGGAGCAGCAGATAAAGCAGCAAAGTTGCCTGATCGATGGTCACGATGTTACACAAGGTTTCGTAGACTGCCGAAAAGTCGATTTGAAAGGAGACTGTGCCTTGTTTGGGAGAATCCTTCGAGTCGGCGCAACCAAACAGACTTGTACGATAGGCATTATCCTGGGCGGTGCAATGGTTTGTCAGAATCAGTATTAGTAGAAGGCTTTGATTGGCCAACGGATAGTGAGTGCGAAATTGCTGGGAAAGCTCAGCACCCGTGGCATTGCTGGCCTTAAGCACATCCTGCTGCTTCCGGAACGTGAATATGGAGAGCAATGATTCCGCAATGCCCAAAACAAAAGAACTCGCTGAGCTAGAGCCAAACATTGTGTGTGGCACTGGAACCAAGCGCGCCACAAAGTGCAGCAGGGCGGACATCAAGACGTTCGTGTGCTGACACTTGAAGATGGTCCGAAAGACAATGGATTTATCCGTAGGCTGTTGTTGTTGGGAGAATAGATGCACTGCCAGCAAAGTGATCAGGGTGTTGACACACTCCAAATGTAGGTGATAGGTAAATTCCTTGACTGGTATGACAACAATTAAGTTAACCAGTGCGTCAATGAAGGTTTCAAACTTTGCTCCGTCCACAATAACCGGTACCATCGGTGCCTGCTCTGTGGCCTCGATGGCAATGGTTGCGCTCTCTGATTGATTCTGTTGCTGTTCAGCCGCCTTCATTAGTTCGGGACTGGGCAGGGCCTCGATGTTTTGCAGTAACTGGAACTCGGATCCCGTCTCATTGATATACTTAACTAATGTTCTTATGATGAACAACGCATTGAATGTCTGCCAGACGTGGGTGTTGCTTTCTTGATCCGAAAGGGAGAGCAACTCTGTGGCTCTCTCCAAAAAGACGGTAATAAGCGAACCCAAATTGCCAGTCTTTAGATTGTTGCCTATAAACGATTGACAAAGTGTTTCCAATCTCGAGTCCAGACTCAGCTGATCCTGACTGCAATAAATCGTATTAGTTGCTGACGTGTTGCAGAACTTAAAATTGATGTCATTCCTACCTGTTTTCTGGCATAACTATGTTATAATTGAGCAGTCCATTCCAGAAGGCTTCATCGTCGTGTGGTATGTGTTGTCGCCCAACAAATCGTAGAAGCCATTCATTTGACGCCAAGTCGGCGTTCCTGCTGACGTTTATGCCCATATTTTTTGTTGTTGCTCTTACTGCTCACTGCTGCTGCTGCTACCGCTGCTACTGCTCTCCTTTAAGCTTGCAATAGCCTAACACATTTGATTAAGCTTGCCAGGATGCTGAGCCTTTTTTAATCAACAAATAATAATAATTCTACGTGTTGGCACTAGGCACGTCACCCATTTATTTGTGTGCTTTTTTTTCATATGTTTTTGACGGGCTTTAACCGCGTTTTACAGCACTGCATAAAACGTAACAAGTGCTGACAAGTTCCGGACTCACGTCTTTGTCTCTAACCAAAAGCTCCACAATTTGATGCGAATATCATTATATGTAGAATTTTAGTTGAAATAATTAACCAGTATAATAATTAACAAATAAAAAACATTGTTTAGTAAGCACTCATATACTATATATATATATATAATTTATAGAAGGTGATTTTTGTTCGGCTCATGTTGTAGCAACAGGTGTGTTTATAGGATTAAATCAATATGAATAACTATCTTGCAGTTATATTATATAAATTTAATTATATTTTACAAAGTAATTTTATTAGTTTTTATTAATATACAAGCTACTTGAATATATTTAATTATTTATATGAAAATATTAAAAATATGGATACCCCTTATGTTTTTAGTTCAGTGTCGTTCATTGGAACTAGAAGTCTTCATGGACTGCTAATAACAGAGCACTGTTAAATATCTGTGACGTCAGTTTTGCTCCATTAAAGCGAAAATATTTTTGAAAATTTGTTTAAAATTATTGGAGGACAATACAATATCTTAATTATTAAATATGAATTGTGCTGTGGAAGATTGTGCCACTCCTAAATCAAAGTCACGATACTTTTCGTTCCCTAAAGATAACAAGTTGCGGCAAAAGTGGGTGCATTTCTGCCGTCGAGCGGATAAAATAAACACAAAGTTGGAAAAAGTTTGTCTTGATCATTTCCAGAATGAAGACTTTGAACGGGATCTTCCCTACGAATTGGGAGTATACAGTAAGCCTCGACCTCTTAGACTGAAGCCACAATCAGTGCCAAGTGTACGCAACAACGAGATATATGAAATCGAATATGAATTAAATTATAAGGGGGATTACATTGTCGCGGAAGCAGTGGATGAAGAAAAGAAGCAACAGGCCGAATCAAAGGCAATAAGAAAACAAATTGTGGATGAATTGCTGGCGGAATATGAAGACAAGCTAACAGAGGAACAAATTCAATACAAGGCTGATATTATAAATTTCGAAAACGACGAGATGGATGACCTGACCAGTGAAGTGTCAGAAGAGGAAATAACAGAAGTGGTGGTCAATGCAGATGCGTACCTAAAATCCTTAGAAGAAGAAAAGTATATGATGAATGCACAAAATGAAGGACAAAGCTTTAATTTACATACATTTTCTTGCAGCACTGATCTGAGGCGAGAGAATTTCAAAATTAAATTTGCCGCTCAAAAGGATGCCTCGGAAATAGATAAGCTCCAAAAGCAGCTGGACGAGTCAGAGTTGCGCTACAGTCAGCTGTTTGCGAGCTTGACAACGGTATTTTCAGAAACTCAAATAAAGAAACTACAAAACGGCAAACGGACTGTCTGGCCGAAGGAGGATCTGATGGATGCCCTTGCGCTGTATGCGACCAGTGCTTCTGCCTATGATATGCTGCTGCAGAAGAACTATCCGCTTCCATCCAAAAAAGTCCTCCAACAATTCAGTCCACTAACTAGATAGAAAAAAACTGTAAAGGAAAGCGTTTCAAGTTTTTTTTTTTGTTTTAATTTAAGTTTAATTAAGTGAATTTTATTTTTGTTTTTTTATAATAATGCGTTTATTTAAAAATTGAACTAAAACTAACACAATTGTGGGTTACAGCTGCGCACAACTGACTAATCCTTCGGTTTCTATAGTTACGTGTATTTATTTCTCTCCACTTAGTCGTTTCTTGCTCAGTGTTTGTTTTGGCTTTTCAAGTCAATTTTGAATCAATGCGTAGGAATCATAAATAAAAATATATATATGCTTTTTTTATATTAGATATTGATTACACATGTACAGTTAATATATATATGTATATATATATATATATATATATATAAATATATATGTATATTGAACTAAAAAGGTAGAACGATAACTGAGGACTCTTTCATCATCAACAATTCACTATCACAATCCTTTAAATCCCCCCACAGGCAACACGCTGATTTCTGTAGTTGTGTGAACCTGTATATAAATCCTCGAAAAACAATATATATATATTATAATATATATATATATATATACATAAAATATACAAGTGTGACTCCCTCTCTAATTCAACTATAACGAATCGCCTTCAAACAAATATAATATGGGAGCAACTGTCCAGGAGGGGGGGCCATGTCGCTGTTCTATTGTAAAATTTGGCTGATGTCTTAAACTAAATAAACTACGAATGAAAATTTAAGATGAATATGGCTCCAGGACATGGTGAGTTCCTCCAAGCTGTTAGCTATCCGACCAATTGACTGTGCATCTCCTTACAGCTTACGCAGTGCATTGTGTTTGTTATGCTTCTTGGACAGCAGCTGCTTCAGGCTGAACGACGACAGGGCAATCCCGAACAGAGCCAACATTGTTGCGGAACGGGTCACCACACGATTCGCCGACGATGAGCTGGTCGTAAACGCATGGCTGCCATGTGTCGGGGCATGCGCGGACAGCGGAGTTGCCTGCAAACAGAAAGTGAAAACAATACCGGATTAAAGCCAAAATAAATATTTAAAATAAAAACAAATCAAAAAATTTTAAAACAGGTAAAATTTGTAGCATCTTATCAATACTTAATTTTAGTACAGGTTTCAGTCTATTTTTGTTCCCAAAGGCCAAGCGGTCAGCAGTTGGTACAGCGCCAATAATCTTAGCTGGCGTCTCAATTCTCAACTACGCCGCACTTTTATGCCCTTGCCAACGAATCGTCAGCACAGTTCATGTGCCAGCCCCAGCAAACCAATCTAATCCTCCCACCCCAACCCTCCCCTCTGCTACCACAAGCCATGCATAAATTAGCCCACACATTTCCACGTTCATTGCACCGATTAGCAAATAATTTGCTGTGAGCCAATGCACTGCCGCTTCGCCCGATAAACAACTTTGTATGTGTCGTAATTAAATTCCTTAGTAACTAAAGTGGTTGATATTTTGTTGTTGTTTTACCGGCGGAATACGTATTTTTTTTTTTTAATAATTTTTAATAATTGAATTGTTGTTTGTTATCGTGCCTGCAATTTTTTTTCATTCAATGCAAAACTTACAAAGACGCAAAATACGGAGAGCGCGTGCTGCGTGACGTCAGAGCCGCACAGTGGTTAAAAATTAATGGAAAAATAAATAAATAAAATTTGAATGCATGTGCAGCCTATTTTAAGCATTGTCATAATATATACTAAGATAATTCTAGAAAATATATTTTTGGGATATTAAATGCTTTAAATGTCAAGCATGACTGTCGGCAATTAAATGTCTGCATCGCTTTTAGGTTATTTTAATTGGCCGACAATTAATTTAGTTATTACACTAATTAAAAACGCATCCTCAACTGTATCTAAATTTATGTAGGGTGAATGTAAACGACGCCTCGTTTATTGCCCATTTACCGTTTATCTTGCGTCTTATCTAAATAAAACTTATTTCCCGTTACTTTTAAGATTTTGCGTCGTTGTTTCCATGGGGTGAAGTTCGCCGCTTTCGGCATTCACTCGATCATTTGAAAAGTCATGCACCACTGTAAACAGAATTAACTGTTAATAATAGCACACCTTATCTGCTGGTGTCCAATGATCACTCTCTCCTCATCAAAAAGGGAACTTGCATACTGGGATGCTGTCCTATGACGCACAACCATCGTTTGATTGATTTCCTGAGCTGCTATCTATCTCCATGCATCGCCTCCTTCTATCATGCACAAAACGCGTGGCGCATATAAATAATCAGCGGGCAGTCAAGTTCGTTTTTGTTTATAAATAATTCGACTTGTTTGTTAAACACCCACACAGGCGCAGTACTCACACATACACACACACACACACTCACACGCTCACAAGGCACACACTATATGCAAATTCATTTGAAACACAATTATATCCGATATAATGTTTTATTGTGTCTAATGCTTTGGATTGGTTTTGGAGTTGAATTCGATTTGACGTTCCATCAGCTGCCTCCTTAGCTGCCGTGTGAGCTCAGCACTTGGAGGCATTTTATTGCGTGTGGCACTTTCAGCGATCGATTTGACCCGCGGCTTTTTGGGTTCGCGTTTTGTGGTGGGCGAAATGGACATTTTTGGACTTAGCTGCATCGACTGTTCCACAGATTGAGTTTCTAAGTGTTTCCTGGCAGGTGTTTGAGAAAGATCCGCCTTCACTGGACGTTTCAGCGCGTCCAGAAATGCTGTTAATCTTGTATCCTGTGGGCTTTCAGTCTCTTTGAAGTTCCGCAATGCTGCCTTCTTGGAGATCACCTTATGTGCATCAACAGTTGGCTGTTGCGCAGCATCACAATTTTGCTGGGTGGACTTCTTGTGCTTCGGTTTTATCACAATGACATCCGTAACGATTGGAATATCCAGCATTATGGTTTCAGTTGTTTTCTTCTCACTTGGACTACTGATTTCGATCGAAACTTTCGCCGACGCACAGTCAGGTGCTGATTGTTTTGGTGGCGACTCCCGGACATTTGGTACCCAGAGGTCAAGGGGTAAATCAGGCGTAGAAATTACTGCACTGGGGCTAGCTACTCCTGTTGCTGTATCAGGATCAGAATCTTCAGTTATCGGAACTAAAATTTTGTTTGCTTTGGGGCTTTTAAGCGTTTGTGGGTTAATCTGCTGAGGTTTACCATCCACCGGGGGTATGTCGACTGTGTTTTCAGTCGGTGAACTATTGTCCAAGATGGAGTCAGGTTTTTCCAGAATCTCACAGAATTCAGCCAAGTCAAAGATTGGAAAAGTTATTGTGGCGTCGATGCAATTATTTTTCGATGGGGAAGTTGTCTCAGTTGTCAGCTGAGTTGTTGTTGAAAATTGATCCAGCAATTTTAAAATAAAATCATCATCTGTATTTTCGGGTTGTTGATTGTTTTTTGTTTGTTCATAACTTAAATCACTGTCCTCATCGGAAGACACTTCGTCGTTGTGCGGCCACAAACAGCTGCGAGATTCACACTTGAGCAGCTGCTCTTCGAGATTAATGTAAAAATAGCGAAGTTTGTTATTTATGCCTTTACTTAGGCAGTCTTTGCAGACATCGCCAGATTGCAAGTTATCCATTTTATTGTATTTGTTTAAACTTGGTTAATTTAAATATTATAAGCGTGTTTGGGAAATTTTTTTTTATGAGGAATTTCCCCTTAGCTGCCGCACATTTCTGATTTGCTCATTTTTATGTGTTAAATTTGTTCAGTACTTAGCGAATGCTCACCTGACCGAAGGTTAAACGAAATGCGTACAATCCGATATTAGTAGTTTTCATGGTCCAATCAAGAAGTTATTTTCTGCAACATTAAATAATTTTGATTAAAATACGGACAAACTTACATAACAGTAAATTGATTTATCATTTTTTTTTTTTCATCGCATGTGGTAAAAGTCAAAAAATTGCTGTTTACAACTTACATTATATTGGGTAGCGAAATGAATGAAGTCTTTTCCGTAGACGACTCTATTATAATGCAGTTCTCAGTGCTCTGCGTTTAAATTAATTATAATAGGCTATGTTAATAAAACAAAAAGGAAATAAAAGTCGCTACTGAGTGTGTGAGAACATCTGGCAGGGTTGCAGCAGAACAGAACTAGAGAGGAGCACATGTTCGTACTGCAAGTCTCACGATGCAATGCAATTTACTTAGCTTACCTAAATGCACGCAACTTATAAAACTTCTTTTGCTAAAATGTATAAAAAATGTACCTTTTAATTTATAAATTTGACTTTTACTATTTGTACGCTTTAGAAAATAAAAATAGATATTTGTAAAAAAATCCTAACATTTTGGTGTACGAGTTTCCACAAAAAGATCAGGCAACGCTGTGACTTTAATTTGAATTTATCCAATGGGAGACAATATGTTTGCTCGTACGATATGTAGCCTGTAAAAAATCAAAAATTTTTTAATTTAAAACCATATAAAACTCTACTTCAACCCTGTACAAAATTTATTTTATATTTTCTTTAAATTAGTGTCTGTAGCACTTAAATAACTAAAACATAAACGTTAACCAACACTACTTCTTTTTGTCGGTGACTTTGTTCAACTTCATTTCATAAGAGAAGCGTGTTTGTGCACATTTTGCATTTAAAAAAATTCGCATTTGAATTAAAAAACATGGTTCTTTCTGATGGAGTTAAAGAGCGTTTAGCTGTTGTTGTGGACATTGTTCAAACAACGTTTCACTGGGGATTTGTGCCAATGGTCCTGTATCTGGGTAAGTGTCTCACGTACAATAAAAGAAGAAGCACCTGCATAAAGTTCTATATTGATTTTAATAATTGTTTGTTTGTCATTCATTCTAGGTTTCACTAAAGGTGCCGAGCCTGGTATGCCCCCATTAACTATGCTAAGCCTCTTGTGGCAATAAATTTCTTTATGCCATGCAAAATTTGCGGCGTTCTCCATAGTAATAGTAACAATGTTGTTCAATGATTTATGCAGTACCAGTACCTGTAAGCATTATTGGCCTAAATAAATTTCTGTTAAACATTATTTTAACTTTATTTGTTAGCCAATTTGAAGCATTGCATTCATTAAGTAATGTAAGGATATAGCGATACAGTATTTCATATATAGTTATAAATATGATGTATAATATATATGCTGGAGCAGTTTTACTTATGTTCGAATGTTAAAATTATTATATTTGAAATATTAATTGTGGTCACACTGGTCGCTATGTGTAATTTCGACGAGTAATAGTTCAGTATTTTATTTTATCAAATCTGTGACATTTTTTCCTTTTCATACTACAGTCACTTTGGTCACATCGTTCGCAAAACTACTAACACACAGACGGTTTTTCCGCTGATTTCGTTAAACAAATTTGCATATATAAAAAATAAATAATACAAATTAACGCAAACACAACAGTGCAGAATACAATTCAAAGTGCTGGCCACTTTTGTAAATAATATTAAGTTAAAACACAAGCCGCACAAGTGCCAAACTCACGTGATGAAAATACGACTGAAAATTCATCCATAAAGTGGGAGGGGAATGAGTTTTTCTAATTGGAATGAAAAGAAGTGAACAGAAAATGTGTGGATATTAATATTGCGTTTAATTACAAAATATGTTTTGTGTTAATTGCACGAAAAAACAAATGGCAAGCACATTGTCTGTTATGCCCATTAAAGTAATAAACGAAAATTCGCAGCGGCGCAATCACAGCGCGAGTTTGAGTCCTACACAATAAATGCGCAATATATAGTTGTCGGTAGTTGACGTGAATTGGATGAGACGTCGTCATCGTCGGCGTCTCCAGTGCATAGTTTTGTTTGTACCGTCAACAAGGAGTAAAAATAAGTTCCAGCCCACAGGCTCTTAAGTTGACGTGAGTGCGTGTATTTGTATATGTATGTGCCGTGCACGGAAAACAAAAAAAAAATAATACAAAAGAAAATCACAAAAGCTAAATAAATAAAGAGCTCTCACGAGCTGCGATTATCAAAACAAGAAAAGTAATTAAAATGTGGAAGAAATTGCTCTGTTTACTTGCGTTGCTCAACGCCAGCTTTGGTAAGTTCCTTTGCCAACACTGGCTGGAAAGGATATTTTTCAGTTGGGCAAGGTCATATATTTTTATTTAAAACTCCTATTTTTTTTTTGCAGGTACACCAATTGAACATGTTATAAATTTAAGAAATGATGGTGAAGACATTGGACACAAATTGTCGCCAGCAGTGGCAGCGGCGGCAACAACAGCGAATGAAACAGCTGGCGCTTATCTTACTAAATCGTCGCTGAATGCTGATAACAGCGGCCATGGCAACAACAACAACAGCAGCAGCAGCAACAACAACACTGGAAGCAGTATCATTAACGAAAACAACAGCAGTAAGAACAACAACAACAACAGCACAGATCCAGTGGAAATGCAAGCTGCAAGCAATGCCTCTGTTGGTGCCGCTGGCACAACCCAGCTGCAAATGTCGTTGCCCACTTACGCGTCGCTGCACAATAAGAAGCACGAAAGTAAGTCCAAAACATAGCAGACACCAGACATACTACATAAGATACCAGACACCAGCAAACAGTCAACAATCACCAGACATCAGGCATCAGACATCAGACGAATGAACCCAGAAGCGGCTCGCGTGACTTTAACACCTCAAGCTTGATGGACTTGAAAAGCCCGCTGGTCGCCTCTTCTTCCATCCTCTGTCCCCCTGTCCCCCTGTTCCCCTGTTCCCCCGGTTCCCCTGTCCAGTGTGCCTGTCTCTGCATTGTTGGTTGTTTTGTCTCATGCCGTCTCGTGACGTCAGACGCGTTGCCGATGTCAATGCGCTGCAGCTCAGGCCTTAGTTCTCATACCCACGCTGAGTGCAGCAGACAGCTGCACTTGACTCACCCCCGCGCGACTGCATGCACTTGTGTATGCAAAAGCAACAACACAAGTGCGATGCAATTGCGAACGCTGCAATACAAAAGTGGCGCGCAACGTCAACGTTGACAGCGACTGTGGCTGCATCAGTGACTGAGACTGAGACTGCGACGGCGGCTGCGACTGCGACTGCGTCTGCGTCTGGGTTCTTTATGCCTTCCGCTTTGTGCTTGTCTTCTCGTCTCGTCTACGCTTTGTTATTATTATGCTAAACGCCTATTGTTTTTGTTTGTGTGTTTTAAGTAACACGAGAAACCTGAGCCCGCCCACTTATTTTTTTTTGCACGGGTCACTTTATGACATTTAAGATTTTGGTCAACTTAACTCAACTTATCTTTTTTTTTTTTATTTTTTTCAATCCTGCTACGTCAACGATCACATTGAAAATCAATTATAGCCCAAATTATGATTAATGAATTTATTAATGAATCGTGCTAATTGATTCAGAAGATTGGCATAAAGGCAGCCTGAACAGACGTGAGAAACCGAAATAGTTTTTAACAATCATTTTAAGTTACAGTTAGAAAAAAAAAAAAATTAAATAAGATCGGAACTACGAATAATCCAGTTTTTTTGGCTTGTGACTTTTAATTAATCAATTCAGTTGTTCGATGTTTGAATGGAGTTGATCTGTCATTTGCTGGCTGGACTTTATTTAATCATCATCTTCATCTTTATAATAATTTTTACTTTTATCATCTTTATTTAAATCATCTTCATAATAATAATATTTTATCATCAAATCAACTTATATTAAATTGTATTTTTTTTATTCCTTTTCAGAGATGCTTAAATGCCATTGCGATATTTGCAAGGAGAAGAATCACATTTGCGTAACGGACGGATATTGTTTCACGTCGGTGGAGAAGCAGGCGAACGACAAGATAATCTTTAGTTTCCGGTAAGTTTTATTAGATCCTTGAAAGACAAGACCATGAAACACGAACTTAAAATTTTGAGTGCGAATCCTGTTGCGTAGCTGTCTCAACATGTCACAGAGCTTTCCGCCGGGCCGTTTCATCTGGTGCAATGACGGCCGCCATGGCGGACCGACAGCTCGGCCAGCCGCACGCCATGGCGGTCATGCGTGTTGCAACGATCGTGACTTTTGCAATCGCCATCTGCGGCCCAAGTTAAAGAACTATGAGCTCTCCATAACTTCGCCTGGTGGCCAAGAGTCGTCTCTGCAGTCCTTATCGGTTACCTACGAAGGTGTGCACCCCCCCTCCTCCAACTACCCTCTTCCCGTTCCCATCAATATGCCTAACCCACAGCATTCAAGCATTGAATGCAAGCGCACGTCACTCATCTCTCTGCTTTGTTTCAATTTGTTCGTTCCTTGAACTTTTCTTTGCTCGTGTTGAGTTCGAATTTGAAAGTGATCACTACTACTAAAACTCACCACGCCAACTGGCGACATGCAACAGTCAACTGTCAACAGTCAACAGTCAACACCCAACAGCCAAGAGTCAACAGCAATGGAGTTGAGCTCCTGGACAAAGGGGGGGAGATATGTATTTTGATTGATTTTGTTTTTGATTGCGACTAACAAAACTGAGTTTGAGTTTGAGTTTGAGTTTGAGTTTTGAGTTTTGAGTTTCGAGTTTAATTTTGAGTTTGAGTTGGAGTTTCGCCTGAGAAGTTGGCTTCAAGGCGTTGCCTGCCAACATAAATGCAAATACTAATTAATTATTTTTTCCCCATTCTATTTCTCTTAACGCCTTTCCACCCAACAAATAAATGAAAATGAAAAAATGAAAAAATGAAAAAATGAAAAACTAAAAAATCAAAAAAAATGAAAAAATGAAAAAATGAAAAAATGAAAAACTAAAAAATCAAAAAAAATGAAAAAATGAAAAATTGTAAAAATGAAAAAATGAAAAAATGAAAAAATGAAAATTATATATTTACAATCACACGTCGCCACGCGCTCTTCCTCCGTTCCTCTGCTCTGCATTCTCTATCCAAACGTTCAAATTCGCTCGACTGCCCAATCGCCCGCCCGCCCGCTCGCTCGCTCTACCGCCCGCTGCTCTCCTTGATATCATATTCATTCATTGATGTGAATGTGATGAATATGAATGCGAATGCGAATGTGAATGTGAATATAAATATAAAATATGAATATGAATATGAATATGAATAACAATGTATTCGCACATTGGGCTATTACGCTGTAAAGTTGCCTCGATAAGAAATACGAGCTGCACCGCGAGCCCCTGGAATGCCTCACCAGTCGCAGTAAATATGATACCTATAGAATTAGCTGTTGTAGTAAGGACTTCTGCAATAAAGAAGAGATTATGAAAAGGATATTTGAAAAAGGTACAGCAAACAAAACAAAAACAAAAACAAAAACAAAACAAAAGTAAACATAAACAATGCACTGTTAACAATTACAAACTCTACAGCAAACAAACAATAAACTATTTTTTTTCCCCTCTCTCTCTCTCACTCTCTTGCTTTTTGGTTTGCACACACTTTCCTTTAATATTGCACTCTTTGTATGCCAACACACAGCCGTTCACTAATGTTAATACGATAATTAAATAATTAAACATTTTTGGTTGCACAACTATTTAGCAATTGCATTATAATATTGTATGTACGATATGATATAATATTATAATCCATATTATATTATCAATGAAACTCTCAACCTTAGCTGACTCTTTGGTCGCCTCTTCTGATTAGCCTCTATTCTGATATTTTTATTTATTCTTTCTTTCTCTTTTCTCTCCTTTTTATTTGCTGTTATTTATCTTGCCGCCTGATCCTATTACTCTTTATATATATATATATCTATTTATCTATTGTACCTCTCTCTCTCTCTTGACTATCTTTAAAGCTGCACACCAACAAAAACTACACCTACACCTGTCTGTAAAAAGATATTAAATAAATCTGCTATTCTTTTTGATTCAATCAACTTTTGCATGCCAAATCATTTCGTATGTCTTTCGGCTTCTTTTCTTTGATTTCTTTGCAAGGGATAAATTCAAAAAAATATTTAAAAAAATATTTCAAAATTTTCAAAATTTGTTTCAGGGCTCAAAACTAGACTTTCCTCTCGTATATTTATAGTATATGGAATATGTATAAAAGCTACGGCCTCCTCCTTCTCTCTCTCTCTCATTTTCTCTTTCTCCCGATACCGATCACAGAAATGAACCGGTTCACTCCCCACCACCAGCCCCACCCTCAAACCCCACCTCAACCTCTCTCTTGTTTGCATTTGGTTCCCCTCTATTTTGGTGCTTTGCTCTGTTCTGTATATAAAATGATGTGGGGAATTAGTTTGAATTTGAATATCCTTATTTTTCGTCCTACGCACTTGGTTAAAATATAATATTTTTGTTCTGCTGCTGTTGAAAATCACTGCCAAAATTATTGCCTTGATCTGTACAATTCCCCCGCCTCTGCCTCCGCCTCTGCCCCCGCTCTTTGCTCCCATGGTCCACGCCTATGCTGCACGATCGCTGCGCTGCATTTTTTCAGCTAATACAACACTTAGTTTTAAGTTTTAAGTAGATGACAAACGTAATTGCAACTAAAAAAAAAACAACAACAACAACAACAACAGCTGCTTATCAACTGCACAACGCAACAAAGAAAACCAACAAAACCAACCAAAAACAACAACAATAATAATAATTATAATAATAATATTAATAATAATATTAATAATAATAATTGAAGCAAGAGCAACTCTAGTTTAATTTACTTCCCCACTCCCCCCTCTTACGCTATATTTGTGGAAAACTATTTAATTACCTTATCGCCTTACTAAGTAGTAACTAAAAATCTAGAATTTATCTAACTTTAAAAAAAAAAAAACAAAAAACAAATACAACAACAAAAACCAAACACAAAATATGTATATGTATATGTATGTATGTAGATGCCTGCCCCTAGAAAACCACTTACCACCTGACGATCCCGCCTGGTGTCATGACAAAACACCGACCTCCTCCACGCACTGTTGTCAAGATGATTTTTGCAATACGCGAGAAAATTACAAAGGTGCTATACCAGGTGAGAGTTGCTTAACCCCCACCCAGCCACCCAACCAATCCGCCATCCACAAACCATCCCACCAACCATTCACCATGCACCGCGCCGCCACCAACATCATTGAAAGCATTTTAACCACATGTTATGTGCCTCAACTCAACTCAACTGAACGCTCGCTCCCCCGTTTTGAAAAATGAGCCACGCCCATGTCATCATTTGCACAGCATCATTTGCGTTTTTAGACGGAATTTGTGTTGCATACGCAACAAAACTCATCGCAAGCCCCCACACACAAACACACACATTTAAATACATACATACATACACACACACACCTGCACACGCCTACGCTCTGGTGTACACCTGTAACGTTGTCTCACCGCTCGCCTTCACCTCGCCGCACACCCACCTCTACCTCTACCTCTACCTCTACCTCTACCTCTACCTCCACTTCCACCTCCACCTTCACCTCCACTTCCAACTCCAAAGCCCATCCTCAGGCCCAAATTCACATACGTTGTTCAGCCTAGGAGAAAAAAGACATTGTTGGGGCTTCTTATTCCTTCGATATTCTTGCAGAATGTGTTATTACTCTGACGTCTCATGTGACGCATTAAAAGGAAGGATTTTTCTTTTGCTTTTGTAAATCTTTTGTAACGCTTTCTAAAAATAGATTTATAAAGTCGTCTGATTATTTGTTTACTGCTGATTACGCTTGATAATAATCCTGCTGACAGCTGCACACACACACATACGTGTATGCGTGTGTGTGTCAAAATTGATCACTTTGTTAATAAACAACTGTGACATAAAAGAACTATATATATTTTTATTGTTAATTCTGATTTTATTTATTTTTTTTTTTAATATATATACTATAAATATAAATTATATTCTAATCTGAAATCTGCAAGAGTATTTTTACTTCGGCATACCGAAGCATGTTTTTCACCACGCACACATACGTTTAACCATATTTGTTGTTGTTGTCAATTTCACCTTGTCTGCGTTCTGCGTTCTGCGTTCTGCGTTATTTTGTGGCCTCTTCTTTACTTATAGTCCTCCTCCACTTGTCGCTTGGTGTGTTTCGAGTTGTCTGCTGACCTTTCGCATCATTCATATTGACTTGTTAAAAGCACGACGCACATAAAAGCCAAATAACTGCAATAAAAAAAAAAAAAGAAAAAAAAAGGAAGTAGGTAAAAACAGAAATAAGAACAAAAACAGTCTGTCTCAAGGGGGCCACCAGCCGCCAGTCAAAAGCAACAGCAACAACAACAACAACAATAACAGTAAAAAGCTTTGAAAAAATATGAAGAAGTCGCCGCTCCAGACTTAGCATTCGCGCTCGCTCGCACTCACACTGACAGCCTATGGGCACACAAAACTGTCTGCATTCTCTGTCTCTTTTTACTGTTTACTGTTTGCTGTTTATGCAATTCGTGCACTCATGTTCATTCATGTGCCTCCCCTGCAATTCAATGTTAACGCGCTGCCGCCGCAATCGCTGCCTGGCGGCTTAATTTCATTCATTTATGGCCGCATTTTTGTGTTTTGCTGTCTACAGGCCATTTTTTATATAATTTTATATCTCTTATATTCATAAATATTTCTTTAGTAGTGTGTGTGTTCTGTTCGTTCATTAGCATTGCCTTTGCCTGTATCTCTATTTTACTGTGTGACTGTGTGTGTATGCGTGTGTGCATATATATTTATATATGCATATGCATACATACGTAGTGGCGCACGCAGGGAAGGTGTTTTTCACGTAATAAAAAGTATTTCAATTGCCATCACTTTATATGTGTACATATATATATTAATATATACATATATATGTGCATATATTTTAATAATTTTTGATAACTCACCAGTCACTCGGGCTTATCTCTCAGATTCCATTTTAACCCCTGCCTACGCCACTGTACGTCTGCTTTTAGTTCATTGCTCTTCGTAGATCTTAAGTTTGCTCCAAGATATATGCTAAAGGTTTGTAAATACATACATACACGTTTCTAAAATAAAAAAAATAATAAAAAATAAAAAAAAAATAAACAAAAAATAATAAAAAATAAAAAAATAAAAAATTATTGTAAAGGTTGGTAAAAAAATGCACGTTAATACACAAAACACACCTGAATTAACTAGCGGTTAATTTAACATGTACTTAAACCTGATATGCGTTTTCCGTTATTTATTTTCCGTTATTATTTGTATATGTGTAATGGTCTAATCACTTCTGGCTTAAAGCATGCTGTTCTCACTGTTCACTAACTTTCTGGCATTTAATTTTTCCATTAATTTGACGCTCAGCTTTTGCCAATCGGATTTCTATATAAAAATGCTAACTAATCCACTCTATGTTCCAATTAGATCTTTCGCCCAACAAGAAACTGGGCAGATGGGAACTGGTGGCCATCATTGTGGGCGCCACGTTTATCATTTGTTTTTCGGGTACAATGACTTGGTACTACTGCCAGCGGCGCAAGCGCACGATCAACGGCCGCCCCTTCGCCAAGGAGGACTCTGTGTACGATCCCATACTGAATGGCAACAATACGCTTCATGATATTATTGAAATGACCACATCTGGATCCGGCTCAGGTATGCATATGGTTTTCTATGTAGGTTACTTTTTGACATTCTTTGCATCCTTTTTTTTTTTTGCCTCCTTAGCTGGTCTGCCACTGCTGGTGCAACGTTCGATTGCCCGTCAGGTTCAGCTGTGCCATGTCATTGGTAAGGGTCGCTTTGGCGAGGTCTGGCGTGGTCGTTGGCGTGGGGAGAACGTCGCCGTTAAGATATTTTCAAGTCGCGAGGAGTGCTCCTGGTTCCGCGAGGCAGAAATCTACCAAACGGTTATGTTGCGACATGAGAATATATTGGGATTTATAGCTGCGGATAATAAGGGTAAGCTGTTCACTTTTTAAAGCGTTTGGTTTCCTAATCCAAAGGACATTCCATGTGATCCACAGACAACGGTACCTGGACCCAACTTTGGCTTGTTACGGACTACCATGAGAATGGCTCACTCTTTGATTATCTTACCACGCACACTGTGGACACCAATACGATGTTGAATATGGCTCTTAGCATTGCCACTGGACTGGCACATCTGCACATGGACATTGTCGGCACACGCGGCAAGCCGGCCATTGCGCATCGCGATCTCAAGTCAAAGAATATTCTGGTAAAGTCGAATTTGAGCTGCGCTATTGGTGACTTGGGTTTGGCCGTGCGTCACGTGGAAAAGGATGACTCTGTAGATATTCCGTCAACGCATCGCGTTGGCACCAAGCGCTACATGGCGCCTGAGGTGCTGGACGAGAGCATGAATGCTCAGCACTTTGACTCGTACAAGCGTGCAGATGTCTATGCCTTTGGCTTAATTCTGTGGGAGATTGCGCGGCGTTGCAACATGGGCATGATCTATGAGGAATATCAATTGCCCTACTGGGATGCTGTGCAGCCCGATCCGAGCATTGAGGAGATGAAGAAGGTACATCCATTGTTTCTTATTAATCTGCATATTTATTATATCGAATATTTTGATAGGTGGTGTGCATTGAGAAGAGTCGGCCGAATATACCGAATCGCTGGCACGCCTCCGATGTGCTCCACAACATGGCTAAGGTCATGAAGGAATGCTGGTATCCCAATCCGGTTGCTCGACTCACGGCCTTGCGCATCAAGAAGACTCTTGCCAGCATACGAGTCGAGGATAAGGTCAAGAACTGATTGTGGATCTAGTGCGTAGCCACATGGAATGCGTTTATTTTACTGTTTTTTATCGCACCTGTGTAACCTGTAACCTGGTCCCGTGTTACCTTAAAGCGACAAGCAGCAAAACAAAAAACAAAAAACAAATCAACAAAAACAAAAAAAAAAAGGAAAAAGAAACAAAACAAAAAATACAAAATCCTAACTAAGATGAAACCAAGCAAGCAACTAACAAATACTTGTAAATATCTAGGACTTACGATTATTAATCAAGCGCCACAGCGTTCCTCACCTACACCCAATGCTTTGCATATGAATTGTGCTTGTTTTAAGTTTAAGTTTTTTTATAGTTTGTTTTTGATTTACAAACTATTTTGTTTTAGTTTTTAAACAATTGTACATATCCTTTGTTCAGATTTTCGCTGAGATTCGCGCTTAGTCTTAGGGCCATAAGAGCGGCATAAGCAATGCGGTGCGCCATACAAACGCCACACTGCCATTTGTCGGCTGAGATCTGTATACAGGCACAAACAAAATAGAATACGTTCTATGCATACGTATATATATTTTTTATAATCACTGTTCACAAACGGGATAAAAAAAAACAAAAAAAAAACAATCAAAGAAAAATATTAAAAAGAGGAGAAATACATACAAACAGTTAAAAGACTTTGTCAAGACTGAGCAGCAGTGAGAGAACAGCAAAGCCCACAAAAGAAATACACAAGGAGAATCCAAGAAAGAAAATACAAAAATTTATAGAATACAAGATACGAATTCCGGGAAGCAGGCATCTTTTGAGCTGCATTAATATCAATATATCACACACATATATATATATATGTATATATGTATATGTATGTATGTATGTATATAGTAGATATATACGTATAATTATATACCCTAGCAATGTACACATAGACATTTAGACATACGTTTATAGACAATGAAAAGGAAACAACTTTCTTTAGGCGTTTATCGTTGAAAAAACTCAGGAATTCACGAATTACAACAAACAAACAAATAAATAAATAAATTTGATAAAAACAAAAATGTACCAAAAACATAAACGAAAAAAAAAGTTAGAAGAAAAGAAACAATTTCAATTTGGTGCGCCGCCTGCTCATACGCTTATATGCCACGCCCACGCTGCTATATATGCGACTGCTAAGCCCATTAAACGTACACACAGCTATCCTAGATAAACAAAAAAAAAACCTATCGTATATCGATTACTTCTATATCGCCGATCATCAATCGAACTTTGTTTTCACCTTCATCATTGCGCCCGCTTTTAATTCTGTTTTAACCAAAGCTTCTTCTTCCTATTTCCTATTTTTATTGTAGTTATATAATCGAAACTAAACACGTTCACGATCGAAGTTACAAATATGAGTGTAAATATATTTGCTTGAATTGTAAGAGAATCAGAACAAATAAAAAACACACACACACACACTTACAAAAAAGAAAAAACAAAGCAACAAATAAAAATACAAATTGGATATCTAAGAGAGAAAGTGTCTAGGATTAAGCAAAGTCCCAAACCTTTATAGCAGTTCATTTGTCGTCACATCAAATCCATTCCTAAAGAGCTAAATGATTTCTCATTTCCGCACTGATCATTTGTACGCATTGGATATCTAAGAGAGAAAGTGTCTAGGATTAAGCAAAGTCCCAAACCCTTACAGCAGTTCATTTGTCGTGTAACGAATCACATCAAATCCATTCCTAAAGAGCTAAATGATTTCTCATTTCCGCACTGATCATTTGTACGCATTATGTAATCAAAAAATTCATTAACAAAAAAAACATGCCATAGAACCCAAGAGACATAAGCATTAAACTTACAGCATTTAACATTTAAACATTTAACATTTAACATTAAACATAATCATTTATCTGCAATAGTAGTTTCTATACAACATCAAATGTTTCCTTTTAACCCAAGAGACACACACACACGCTGAGAGATTAATGAAAGTACACTAAAAACCATTAATTTAAACATAAATTAAAATTTAGCGCTAAGCCACTTAATCTTAATATTATTATTATAAATGTTATTATTATTATTAATATTATTATTATTAATATTATTTTATTATTAATATTAATATTATTAATATTACTTTATTATTATTATTATTTTTATAATAATTGCTATTATTATTATTATAATTATTGTAATGTTTATAAATTCTAAATAATATGCGTATAACGAAGACAAAAAATAACTATTTAAGCGTAACTATAAATTTGTTATATCTTTCGGCCTGCGAAATTAAATTTCCTATAATTTAGACAAACAAAAATGATAACTAAGCGATTAATGCTTAAATTACGTTTACGACTTTAAGTTCAACTGTAATCCTGTAATCCAGTAATCCTGTAATCCTGTAACTTGTAATTTGCTTCATTTAACTTCTCTACGAAAATGAGGAAAAGTTAAGGACATAAGTTGATAAGTTTTCGCAAAGAATATTCCTGTAATTGTAAAATGTGTAAATAATATCGATGAAAAAGAAAAGAAAAACAGTTTGTAACTTGTTAAAGTCATGAATATTTAACTATAAAAAAAAGTCTATGAAATTCCCAGTCAAAAATAAACCCTTCCAGTGTTATCCTGAAAATATATCACAGTTGCATTTCCCCATTCGATTTTCCGAGTTCAAAGCTCCCATCAGACGGGCAGAGCGGAGAAGTTGAAGTTCAGTTGAAGAAAAGCTATAAAAAGACTTAAAAAAAGAAAGAAATAAACAAAATCCTATTTTGCAGAAAATTCAAAAACTAAAACATAAGAACATAAATTATATATATATATATATATATATATTATATAATATATAAACAATAACTATTTAATTTAGTTGTTAGGCTCAAGCGTGCATAAGGTTCTTGGTTTTTTGCGCTGCCCGAGGAGAAACGATGTAAAAGTGTTTGTAATGTGTATTAATCGTAACGGAATGGCGAATCGCAGGTAGAGAGAGAGAGAGAGAGAGGGTAATGAGAATCGGAGTTTGGTATATGTGTATGTGTATGTGTGTGTGGAGTATTTATGGTGTACTGTTGAAAACAAAAGCGTTGAAAGTGTAAACAGAGTCTAACTTTTAGCTTTAAGCTGCGTTTTTACTGGCACTTTAAATAAAACCCAAAATATTTGTAAAACAACAATAACAACAGCATTAATTTATTATATGTGTGCGTGTGTGTGTGTGTGTGGCTTATGTGTGCCTGCACATATTTATTTTAAGCAGATTGTTTATCTTTGCCCACTTGCTGAAAGTGTTTGGCTTCAGCCGCTGCAGATTGCAGGGTATCCTGGAGTCATCATAGACAGGGTCTGTTCCGTCAAGCCAGAGTAAGTACATACATATGCATTTACACACATACATACATATACATATATTTTCCCATCAATAATCAGCAGAAACATCCGTCGTTATCTGTGGCAACCCATTGAACTCGGCTTCTAGATGAGTTCCACATTTGGCATATGAATTGCAGGGTATCGCATAGTCGAGCTGCGGCTGCAGTCGTCGTTTGGTTGGCAGCTGTGTTTACCTTGCATATGAAATCAGGCAAGGGACGCACAGACTCAGAGAGTTGGCTAGCAAAGCAGTTAACTTATTCATTTGGCTAAAGTGTTTTAATTAAAATTTTAATATTTCGACAAACGACAAAATTTGTTTTCCTTTAAGAAATTGCTTGGGGGGATTCTGAAGTTGGCCAACAACCGCATTTCTTGGTCCTTCCTGTTGTGTCCTTCTTACAGCTCCGCCCCAAAATTTGTGTTTATAAATTTTAATTACCTATTAGAAGGTTTCAGCGAATGTCACATATGACGTTAAGCGTGGGCGTCCATGTAATCCTTTATTCAGAAAAGGATTATAAATTCCGTGAGTTGTTTGCGTTGAAAACTTCGCAAAGTTAGTGGAGTTTTAGTCGAAGCTCTTAACTTATTCATAAATAATGTATCTTTTGTATGCTAAAGTCCCCAAATTGCCTTGACTCAAATATTCAAGACTCAAACCATTGTGGTGTCTATTTTAATACACAGGAGCTCAACGCTGTATCCACTTGTGGCCATAGGAACATCTTGGGAATGGCAAGGGAATTGTATAAATAAACCTAATGGAAGATCAACAATTAAATATTAAATTAAAAATGTTTTCTAGAATAATTTTTTATAGGAAACAAGAAAAGGAAAACCTTGAGGGGAAACCCAAAGAAAATGTTTGCATTTGTTTTGTTTTTTTTTTTTTGGTTTTATGGGCGTTTGCCCTTTGCACCTTAGGCGTGCCTTACATTTGTGTTTGTTTATTTGTTTATTTTGCTCTTCATTAACATTTTGCATTGTTGTTGCTTATTATTATTTAAATACATTTACATACGATTAAACTTTAATACACGTAGACTTGACTTGATGCGACTTGATGGGAACGCAAAGTGCAAATTTCAAATGAGGTACAGTTCACATGTTGGTTTGGGGCTGTGCTATAAATATGTATATATATATACACATATACATATATATATATGTATTATATAGTATACATATATTAGTTAATATATTTTATGTATATTTTATAATTTTTTAAGTTTTTACATTTAGACGTGGAACGAGTTAATTTGAATTAAAATCTTGTATTGTATTTTAATACTTGCTGTAATAACATTGAATGCCTCAGTCAGTATTTAATAATTTCTTTATAGGTTATGATTTATAATTTTTGATTTATAATTTGTAATTAATAATTAATAATTAATAACTCATTGTTTTTAATTTGTTCGTGTTTACCATTGATTATTTGATATTCGCTACGAAAAACATTATTAATACGGATTTCAGATTGAATTTTAATTGAGTTTTGATTTTTATATATAATTATTTTTATAATTATAATTTATATATATATAAACATTGAGAGTGATATGTATTTTGTGTTAATCATTTGATATGCCAATTAATCTTTTCATATATTTTATATATATATATTTTTTATTTAATATAGATTCATCCTCCGGTGTCATTTGTTGCCATTGCCTTAAGTTGTCTTCGATTGATTCGATTTCTGCTTTTCATTTTTCTTTTTTCGATTTTCCCCCCTTCAGTTGCGTCGATGCTGAAAAATGTTTGCCGCCTGTGAAGCATCTGTTTTTAGGTATCTAGAGGCGGAGTAATTGCATCATTGCGTCTCTTACCTCGGGTGTAACATCCACACAGTCGAACGCATCCCGAAAGTAGCCACAACTCAGCTTGGCCGAGGAACGATGATGCAAGCGTTGCTGCTGGCAGCACATGCCACTAATCATAGAAGTGAATGAGTAAATGAGTAAATGAGTGTTTTTTGAATCTCAATGAATATTCATTTGAATACGCACTTCACCACCTGACAGTCGGAGCTGCTGTTGCACTCACTGCCCAGCGGCTGTTTGGGCCGACGACTAAACACATCCGGCAGCAGCGACGCATCCGCCTCACAGCGCCAAATGCCTTCCTGGGGAGCCAACATGCAGGCACTGCCCGGAGAGCAGTCCGCATGACGCTGGCAGAGATCCCGCTGCCGCCCAAACACATAAACGCACTTGCCCTCTGGTGGAGCGGAAATTAGAACGCAATTGCAATGGGGCATGGGACCATCACTTACCGCCGTAGGTGTTGACGCAGACTCCTGTGGGGCAGCAATCATCATTAAGCAGACAGGGCCGATTTGCGCAGGGCGTGTCCTCAATTAAGGGCTCCACAATGCCGAAGACCTCGGCCTGTGGTTGACGCAATGACGCTGACATCGGTGGCGGCTGTGGTAATGCAATTAGAGACACATTTTCATATAATTGCGCACACAAGCGTTGCATGTGAATGAAGCTGCCACAATTTTGGCTCCCCTGCCACCTGATAATTAGTTGCATATTGAAATTTGCAACACAATTTACATTTTTCGAATCGAAAGTGAAGCGTAACTTAAACTATTGTTATTTTGGCATGCGTATGACCTTTGCTCTTTAGGCATAGCCACAAGGCTGCCACATGCTACATGCCACATGCCACTGACAGTGGCAGTGGCTGGGGTAGTGGCTGGGGTAGTGGCAGCTAAAATTAATTAGCAACAATTGCTATTTGCTGCCCCAAGCAATTTTTATGCTTGTCACTGCGCCAACGCTGCGTATGATTGATAAATAATTAAAATAATTTATTCCCTAGACACGAACCTTTCATGTAATACATACAAAGAGATACAAATAAAATAAAAAGGCGAAGCTTGAATATCATGTGGAATTTCAGACACAAACCTTTTATGTGGTGCTTCGCGCCGCGTGAGGGGCGTGGGGGGCAGTTATCCTGTTACACACTCACCTGTTGTTGCAACTGTTGCTGCTGTTGTTGTTCGCGTTGTAGTTGCTCTCGTTGCTGTTGTTGTTGTTGTTCGCGTTGCTGTTGTTCGCGTTGTTGTTGTTCGCGTTGTTGTTGTTGTTGTTGTTGTTGCTGTTGTTGTTGGAGCTGCTCCATGGCAAATGGTGTAAACAGCGGCCCGAATTCGTTAGCAAAGCCCGCGCTGTTGACATTACTGGCAATCACATCAAAGGTGCCACCACCGTCGGCCAAGCTATCGGATCCTGCGGAGGCGCCATGCAGAAAATTGCGTGAATTGCGACCAAATAGCGCCCGCTGCCAGGATGCAGAGGCTGCCCGCACCGTCACCATGCCCATGCCCAGGCGCAGCAACAGCATCAATGCCATCACAGCCCACGCACGTATGGATTTCATGTTGGCAAGCTGTTAGTACCTCATTGCCAGCGGCTGCATTCCCGTGTTCCTGTACACCTCTGCAAATGAAAATGGATACCGCAAGTGCCAGCAGCAAAGCGCCAATCGACGTATGCGAAACACCAAGCACCAAGCACCAAGCACCAAGCACCGAACACCAAGTTAGTTAATTAAAAATCGCTGGAAAATGTTGCCTTTGCCGCCATTTGAATTAAACGTTCGCCATATAAAGCGTTTCCTGTGGCCGCTGACTAACGGCAATGGTAACAGTAACAGCGATGACCTCGGGCATTATCCTGCCCAGCCTGGCAGGTCATTAAAATTGTTTAAATGTGTATGCATGTGTGTGTGTGTGTGTGTGTGTATGGTTTGCTTTTAGTATTATTACCGGCAGTGCCTTAATTTATGCATCTCATTCCCCACACACAGCCACAATCTTTGCTTCTTACTTGCTTTATTTTCTAATGCTCGGATAAAGGACATATGTATATATTTATTTAAATGTTCATTCTTCTCGTTTCTTATATACACAATGTTGTACATAGCTGTGTACTCATGGCCTGAGTTCTTTGAAACGAAAATAAAAATAGACCTCCTTTTTTTTTAGGGGAAGGCTTTAAAAATAAATAAAAATAATAAAATACGAAAAATATACGGAGCTGTGTATAAATAATTTATTAAAAAAAGTTAAATAAATTTAATAAAAAATTAAAAATTAAATAAATAATTAATTAAAGGATATTTAGTTAAATAAGACATTTTTTAAGATTTTCTGAGTTCAATTTAAATAGATAAAAAATTAAATTAAAATAAAATAAATTAATTAAAAAATAATTTAGAATTATTTATTAATTTATTATTATTCATTAATTTATTATTATTCAATAATTTATTATTATTTATTTATTAGTTTCATATCATCGTCTTAGCATCGTCTCAGATTGCTACAAAAACTCAAAGCCTTGGGTGACGCTGACCAGGATTGTATTTTTATACACAATCAAGTCGCGGCTTCATTTTAAGCTGTACATCCTTTATTGAAGGTGACAGCAAACATGAAAAGGATCCCGTTGGGAAAAAGGATACCGCAACAGTGTTGCTCGCATACGTACGAGCACAAGGAAAATCTTTCGACTAATCCACAAATTTCCGCCTCTTGCGGAAGTACAAAAAGTGTTGCCTACTTCAGGGGATGCCAAGTTTTTCTCCTTGTACACCGCAAATGCAATACATTTAATTAGTTGCAGGATGCAAACAATGTTGTGTGCAATTCATTAATAATGCAATAAAGTGACGGCCATTGTGGGTTGGACTGAGTTCCAGGACGATTGTAATTGTTGACTGCACTTAAGTTGCGTCCGGCACTGCATTTTATTGGCCTTGAACAAAGTTCAACCCACCCCCAGACAGACAGACGACTGTCAGTTACAAAGTGAAGGAAGTCCTGGGACAAGGATTGGGTTTAAGTTTACATTAGACAAATAAAAACTTTCAATGTACTTGATATAAAATTGAAGCTGAATGACAGGATAAACCAAGTTGAGGTTGCAGGAGCGGTGAATCAATTTCACAAATGGATCCTGTCTAAGAATGAAAGTTTTTTTTGAGAGCAGGAGAAAGGACTCAGTAAGTCCTTAATTGCTTTTCTTTTTAATTCACAGTATACTTAAGAGAATTCTTTGTAAACTTTTGGTGGAAAACTTCACAACTCGCAAGGTGAAGGAAAATGTTTTTCCTTTTCTTTGTTTTTCCTTTTGGGTGCGAAAGCGACTCAGATTATTAAATCCTTAATAATTATAATCCAACATCAAAGTGAGTCCCTTAATTTCTTTGCCTAATGAGGTTCTTCGTCACAAAATGCAAATACCTGACACACAATATCCTGCCATTTATTTGTCCTTTCCAGGATATCGCAAATTGTGTTATGTGCAATTAAAATGAAAGGAGAAAAAACCCGGAATAATCAAAAGTTCCTAAAAGATGCAAAACTGAGATAGTTGCCAAGCGATTATCTTTCATGCTCTGAAATGAAATACAGGACTTGGACAGGACTCGCCCAGGACTGGCAATAAAAGTGAAACAAAGTAAAGCTGTGGGCGGCAGAGTAAGAAAGTAGAAATTTGAGTTTTTTAAGGATGCAATTTGATTCTTAAAATGGGATTAATAATTTTACAGCTGCTGTCAGCGGAAATGAAAAACTTTGTTATCCTTTTGATTTGCGCAAACGTTGGAATTTCCTTGAAAGTCCTTAGACCTTTGATTTCTTGCGATTCGCATTGAAATCGAATTTAATTTCTCTCACTTAACCCAACTCGCTGGGAATCTAATGACTTACTTAGCGCCGGGGGGAAAATGTTTGCCCAAAGTTTTGGCAAATAGTCATTAGGGGCGGGGCAGTCAGCCCCTTTTTGTCAGCAAAGAAATTGGATAAGTTGCCAAAGGGATAATGCGAGGTGTGTGTGTGTGTGTCTTACGTGGCTGCCTCTCAATGGGTGTGTGTGAGTGTGAGCCTGTATAAGTGTGTATCGTGTGTGTGTGTGTGTGTGTGTGTGTGTGTGTGTGTGTGTGTGTGATTAGTTATGATGACACCCCCATACAACATATGTGCTAATGGGGCGTAGCATTTATGTTTGTGTGTGTGGGGTGTGGTGCGTGGTGAGTGCGAGGTTTGGGGGGCGTGGAGGGGCAGGTGTGAATCTATGTGTGCGCTTGTCTTGCGGCGCTCACGCGCCGCCTGTTGTCCGTCGTCAAATGAGTTTCGCAAGTTGCAAAAAGTTAATTATGTCAACGCGTTAATTAAAAAAACAGAAAAAAAATAAAATAAGGCAGGAGGCAGACAGACGAGAGAGGAGAGGCGACACACCTGCAGTTACCTGCGGATAGCGACAAATGCAGACCACTTTGCGAGAATTGTCTGAGTGGTGCATCCAACGGGGCGGATGGATGCTTTACAAGTGGCGTATACTTAATGCCACAATTACAGGCACTTACCTGATTTAAAGGACAAGCGGGCCAAGCGTTTCGAGTGCAATCACAACACACATTCAATTTTACACACACACGTACACACACACACACACACACAAAGACAGTTGAAACGCTGAACACGTTGAACTTTGAAAGGAGCGGCAGGATTAAAATGTACCTGCAGCCAGCGTGTCCCTTGAGCAACTGCGGCTAGCAGCAGCAACACCTGTCGGCTGTGGCGGCTGCTGTCGCTGCTTTCGCTGCTTTCGCTGCTGCTGCCACTGTCGCTGCTGCCGCTGTCGCTGTTGCTGGCGCCGCTGTTGCCTCGGTGGATACTGTTGCCATTGTTGCTGCCACAAGGATAAAGCTTTTTCTGCAAGCTTTCGGCAGCTCTCTGCATTTTTATGAATTAAATTTTTCGACGCGCAGCCAAAAGCTCTCTATGTAAATGTATTCATGTGTATGTGTGTGCATGTGTGTGTATGCTATGGTGTGTGTATGTGTGTGTGTCTGCGTGTGTGTATTGGTGTGTGTGTGAAAGGCCTACGAATCAATGAAAGAATACAATCGCCTGTGTACCTAGAATTATGACGGCGCAATGACGTCACAGCCAGCAGTGGCCCATCGTTGGCTGCTTGTGTATTGTGTGTCCTTTGTACTGCACGCTGTGCCCTGTGTGTCTCGAGTATTATGTCCTTTATCAGCCAACGGCTGTCCTGTCAATTCGACTACAAACTGCTAAAGGGCGTCTCGGCAATTTAAATTAAAATGTGATTTTAGTCAAATTTGATATGCCTTAAGCACTGAAGTCCTTTCTAAACATGTAGTAAAGAGTCCTTAAAACTCACCCCAATTCAATATGTAAATTAATCAATTTACGATGCTTCCAACACAATTTGTTTGTTTGTTTGTTTATTCTTGCCGTCGACACATGACTCTAATGCCAAGGCTTTGTCTAAGGACCTCCAATCAAATAATTGCAAACGCGTGCAATTAGTTTAATGAACTTTCCTCTAAGGACATCAGATACAAATCAAACGAGCTAAGACTTCGCTTGCGGTCATGCATCAATAAAGGACACCCTGTTTTTTTTATATTGACAAGCACTCAGGCGTTTTAGTCCTCAGTCCTTGGTCCGCAGGAAACCTTTACATATATTTTAACCTTTTAAGTTGATGCTAAAAGCCAAGGATGCTTTTGTCCTTAGCCCAGCGGCTGTGCCAAGCACAACTTAGCCCTAAGAAAAACACCTTTAAAGATCCTTTGCGAAGAAAAAAATTAAAAATTTGCAAATAACGTATACGCAGCGTCGTCTGTTATTTTTACCAACTACAGGATGAGCCATGAATGTGTTAGTTAGCCACGCCTCCTCACTCCCCTCCTCAGCTCGGCCATAATGGCACCTGTGCGCCGGAGGGAGAGTGTGATGTGGAGGAGGAGGGGGAGTGGAAGTGGGGGAGAGTTGCTGGCAGGATCTGAAGGTTAATGCAGAAACTACATTCCTATCGCCATCGTCCTGTGTTCCTCGCATTGAATATTCCCACAGCACAACGGGGGGGCAGGTTGCCTGTCTGTGGCACTCTGGCTGCAGTCTGTTGCATGGGGCAAGCGGAAATTGCTTCAAGTAGCAGCAATTGAAGCAAGGCTGAAGAAGGTTGTCCGATTTTAAAATGGATTTGGGATGCTGCATTCCTGATTTATGGGCCCAACGTTGCAGTTCGTGGAATCAAATTTACTTTTCATCAAGAGAGACGATGGTTTTTTTTTTCCTTGGAGCGCAGATTGGATTTGCTGGGAAAATTGACTACCCAAAAACAATGCCCCAAGCCAATTGAATTACTCAACTTTAGTAACTGTAATTAGTTTACTTAATAACTGTCATTTATTTCGTCATATTCTTGTTCGATTCGTTCGTTGTTGTTGTTGCACTTAGGTTGCTAACAATTTGTAAAAATATATCAGGGATTATAATAAATTAAATAATTAGTAAATTCAATTGAACTAAAAACATTTGCTCTCGCTCTCTCTAACTTTCTATGCTTCTATCTCTTTCGCTCTTGCATTTTAACATAACAACAATTTGCCTATGAAAATTAACAATTGATTATATTAAAAATATCAAAATGAAACACTTTCAGTTTTTAGTTAAATCAAAGAAATTGGCGCCTAAAAAAAACAGCATCTCAATTCAAAATCATAATAATAATAATAGTAATAATAATAATAATAATAATAATAATAATAAATAAATAAATAGACTTAAAATTAAAATAAATATGCCTTAGACTATTATTGCATGTTAGGCTCATAAATTAGTTTAACTTTTAAACATTAAACACATTCAGACTAATATTAAACAAGAATCGATTCGGGCTCTGCCTAAAAGTAGGCACCATTTAATTTTCAACTACAGTTTGGGAGCCACTGGAGCCACCGCAACTTTAATTGCAAGTCATTCGATAATTTTGCTCGCTTGTTGTTGTTCTTCTTCTTCTTCTTCTTGTTGTTGTTGTTGTTGCATTTTCCGATTAGCTAATGAAGTGGTATGTGCATTTATGAAGGGTGGAAGGGGAGGGGTGGGGGGATGGAAACCGAGAATGCGACGTAAGTATAAAAATAGTCACTTAAACGTTAGCTTTGCTTGCTTAGCGACATTAAAGTTTCTAACTCTACTTTTATTTACAGTTCGCTGCTACGCCTTCGACTGGTTGATGGGCGTGGTCTATTTCACACCCGTTATACTGCGAAGCCAAGGTTTGTAGAAGGTCGTACGCATATAGACGCCCGGTAGATACGGCGCCGCACACTTGATGCCATGCGAAACTGTGCCGGCCAACTCGTAACGGCCATCAGGACGTTGCAGGACCAATGGACCACCGCTGTCACCCTGCGATAGTAGAAAGTTGAATGGCATAAGTAAAAGTTTTCAAACTGGCAATCGAACTATTTTGAAACTTACTTCGCATGAGTCCTTCTGCCCGTTGGCATAGCCGGCGCACAGGAACGAGCCGAGTATCTTCTTGTTGTGACCAGCGGTGTGGAACATCTCCTGGCAGACGCTGTTCTCGATAATTGGCACCTGTTGCGTGTGGGAAAGCAATTAAAAGTTTTCATCAGTTAAATAGCACATCGAGAACTAATAGCCAGATGCTATGGGAATTTGTGGCACGCACCTGCACCTCCTGCAGCACCGAAGGCACACCGCCGCCATACTTGAGACGTCCCCAACCAGTGACAGTGGCCATTCGTCCTGTGAAGTCTGCCAGATCATTGGGCATGCAAATTGGCACTAAGGGTAAAAAAAAAACAAAAGAAAAAAGGTAATTAAATTGCTTTACGATGTAATTAAAAGGAACTAAAAATAACTGTTCCCTTGGCATGTCCTTACCTATGTGAGTATCGAACTGCACGGGACTGTCCATTTCCAGAAGAGCAAGATCATTTTCAAAGGTTGCAGGATCGTATTGACGATGCACAATGACGCGCTTGACGTTCTTGGTGACTGAACGTTTGCTCTCCAGATCTCCCGAGATGTCAAACTCACCCATGACAGCGACCAAGGATGCTAAGAACCTGTTGTATTTTAAAAAAGGATTAGCAAGGATGTAAGGATGGAGTTGGACGCACGTTGGACTCACCCGGGCTGGCAATGGGCAGCGGTGATGACGTAGCGACTAGTAATTAGAACGCCACCGCATTTGTTCTTGGTGAAGAGTCCTAGCCAAGTGGACTCGCGCACCAGGACCTGCCAGGGAAAGGCGCCAAATGTGGAGCCTTTACCACCGACAATGCGACCGGACTTGACGTGTGGACGTACGCCGCATTCTGTTGATGGGGAGTGAAATGTGAGGTTAGGAGTAGGGAGTGTTCACAGAGCGAGAGTGACATAGAGAGAACGAGAGTGTGAGATACAGCGAGAGAGAGAGAGAGAGAGTGAGCGTGAGAGAGCACAAATGAGCGAGGGAGCGAGGGAGCGAGCTAGCATGTCAGCAAGGACAGCTAGTCCCATATGCAATGGGAGGAAGCATAGAACTGGCAAGGACAATACTTCAATTGTTTGTGGATGGAACTAGGAACTAGGAACTAGGATAACTAGGAAGCTTGGGGTAACTAGGACACTAGGGCACTAGGATACTAGGATACTAGGATACTAGGATATTTGGGTTTTGTACATCTAGCTATGTGACTAATGGTGGCGATGGGATTCATGCATGATGACGATGCCTGTGGACAGGACGTTTTCGGCGACGCGCTAAATTGGGAATGATTGGGATGCAAGCGATTGGTTTTTGGGTGGAGGTGGAGGTTAACGATCATGGGATTGGGATTTGAACGTTAATTATAATGTGGATGAGATATTAGGAACAGGAGAGAAACAAGAAAGAGAGAGAGAGAGAGAGAGAGAGACAGTTGTTTGGGGTCTATGCTTGTCCATGCTTCAAACACTCAAAACTTACGTATCTTGCGTCCATTGGCACCTGCGTAGGAGCTGAGTGTCGCATCCTGGTCGACTTCGTTGTCACTGGGATTGACATCCTCCTCATCCTCCTCGTCCACAATCTCATCATTTACGGGACGAGTGGTGGGCTTTACGGTGCTGCTGGTGCGTTTCGTGGGCTTCTTGGAGCTGGGACGACGCGTGGTTGTGGTTACGGTGGTGCGACGCGTTACCGGCTTACGGGTGGTTACGGTGGCCGATGTCTTCTTGTTGGGTGCCTTGGTGGAGACACGTGTCGCTGGTTTCTTGGTGGTCGCCTTGGGCTTTGCGGTGGTTGCTATGCGCACGGGTTTCTTTGTGGTTTTGCGGTTCACGTTTGTGGTGCTGCCACCGGCAACGCCACCAGCGGCATAAGTGGACGCGGTGTTGTTGGACTCATCGATCATGTCGGCCAGTGCCTCGAAGTTGCCCTGCAGTGAGGCCACCAGCTTGTGGACCAGTGTGTGCATCTTGTCCTTGAGCACAATGTCCTCGACAAAGGCTGGCGTGGAGAGCTCCAGATCGCTGGTCACAGCGCTGGAGGCGGCAGACATGTTGAGATTGGGATTACGCACTGGCGGGAAGTTGACAAAGTCGTTGGGTGATGTGTACGTCTCGTCGGCAAGCGGGGAACCAATCTTCTCGCCGGGCACGGAGAATGCCGGATAGGTGGGCGTTGGTCCATAGTAGCCCGGGAAGGCGGGCTTGTCGTCCGAGGGGACGCCATACATAGCCTCCGTGGTGGACTGGGTGAACGCCAAGTGCACTGGGCTACTGCCCGCACCGCCAACTGGCATGCCAAAGTATCCTGGATCCTCAAAGTCATTGGAGCTAACAGAAGATGGTGTGTTGCCAGGACGACGTGTCACAACGGGTCCATAGATGTAGGAGTTGGTGGTGGCCGCCAGCTTGGTGTCATCGTTGCTGGTCCAGGAGCTCGAGGTAACGAGATTAATAGACGTGGGCTTGGGCGTGATCAAAACCGTGGGCTTCGATGGCTTCGATGTGGGACTGATCTGGACAAATCCAGGTTTCTTGTGGCCTCCATAGCTGCTGGTGGGTTGCTGGATCTGGATTGGCGTCGAGGCGGTTGCATACAATGGAGAAGGATAGTTGCCGGGCGTGGATCCCAATATGTTCTGTGCGGTGCTCTGTATGAAGGCGTCCAGTTTGTCGTCGGCCATGAACAGAGGTGGTACCTTGTCATAGTGGTAATCCACAGTGGCTGGTGGACGAGGTGTGGTTGGACCCGTTACGTAGCTGGTGGAACCGGGCTTGGAGGAGGCGGGCTTCGATGATGCAGGTCTGCGGGTCGGTGAGCTGGCCGCGGGCTGCTCATTGTAGGTCAATACTGAAGGCACCGACTGGTCATAGTTAACCAAAGCTGGAGCAGGCGCCGGCACTGGAGCGGGCTGATCATAGCTGACAGTTGGAGCTGCCATCTTGTCATATCCTGGAGTCGGAGCGGCCGACTGGTCATAGGTGAGGGCAGCAGAGGAAGGCCGATCGTAGCTGGATGTGGGAGCTGCGGGTTCATCATAGTTGGAAGCGGCGGGCTCCGGCTGGTTATAGCTGGAGGTTGGAGCTGCCGGCTGGTCGTAGCTGGAAGTGGGAGCTGCTGGCCGATCATAGCTGGAAATGGGAGCTGCCGGCCGATCATAGCTCACGGCAGGTGATTGCGAGTAGCCAGGCTCCGATTGCTGTACAAACTGCTCCGTGTTGTAGATTGTCGCCGGTTTCTTCACTTTTATGTGGGTCACGGGTGACTCCTCGGTGCCATAGGTACTGATGGGCTGCTGAACCGGTCTCCTGGTGTACTGCTGCTCTGTGCTGGGCTGTGGTTGGTTGTAGTTGTTTCCGGGTTGAGCTGGTGACGTCTTCTTCTTGTTGGCCGCTGCTGTCGTCTTCTTGACTGGAGGACGCTTCGATGTTAGCTTTGGACGTGGCTTGGGACTGGCGGTGACCAACGTTGGACGAGATGAGGAGCTGTCGACTTGGGCATCATATTGTGGACGATGTGCCTGCGTCGTCGAAGTGGATGAAACGTAGCTGGGAGTGGGTGCTGGACTAGCGATGGACAACTTCTGGTAGCCATCGGATGGCTCTTCATATTGCTCCTGCACTTTGGTCGTGTGCGAGGAGACGGACACCTCGGCGGGCAGTGGATCGTTGTAGTGCTGCATAGTCACCATGCCAATGTAGGAGGCGACGGGGCGGTTTTGTTTGTTGGCATTTGTCGTGGGTCGTCCATAGGCGGGGGATGTGTGCGGCTTCTCCGTGTAGGTGTTGGTTATCTTCTGGTAGCTCACCTCGGTCTCGGCCTCCGGCGAGCTGTTAGTTTGCTGCCCGTAGCCGGAGGGCTCGCTGTCCGCCTGAGTGGAGTCACCCTCCATGTAGGACAAGTCGACGGGATAGGCGATGCCCATAACGGGCATTTTGTTGAACTCCGAGGTCTGTGCAGCCTCAGGTGAGGTGACGTCATTGTACCCACTCGCAGGCATTGTGTGATCCTCCAGCACTGCGGAGTTATCCTCGTAGTAGGTGGGCCGCGGTGTGGGCAGCTCCGAGGATTGGCCATAAGCCGCCGAGGTATCCTGCTCATTGGATATCCTGTCGTAGCTTAACTCCTCATTGGCGGTGGTCGTATAGGCGTAATCCTGTTCCGGCGATTTGTTCGTCTCGTTCTCCGGCTCCTGGTTGTAGCTGGAAGGCTGAGCGGTGGCCGGGGCCGTTGTCTCGCTGTGATCCGCTTGAGGATAATCTGCATAGGGTGGAGTCTGCTGACTCACCACATTGTAGCTTGGACCATGGCTGCTGTTGTTCAGCTGCAGAATGATGGATTCAATGGAGTCCACGTGAGTTGTGATGGCGGAGGAAGTCGTGGGATTGTTTTGCACTGGAGCTGCGGGTCGTTTCTCATTATTGTAGGTGGGCACCAGGACATATTTGTCCTCGGGAGCGGCAGTTGGCTGGGTGCTGCTGGACGAGATGTAGCTCTGGGATGCGGGCTGCTTGTGTTGCTTCTCTGGTGGCTGAACGTACACTGGCTGTGGTCCATAGCCGGTGGAGAATTGCAAGTCCTCGACCAGATCGGCATCAGCTCCGGGATGTGTTATGTCGCTGTGGGTAAACTCGCCGCCATCCAGGATCAGATGATTGTGATGATGCACATTTGTGTGCTGGCTGGGCTTAGGCTTGGATTTGATCTGCTGCACGGGACGCTTCATCGACTCCGCCAGCTGTGGCACAGGCTTTGGTTGGGACGCAGGCTTTGCCTGTGGTTTCGGTTGTGGCTTCGGCTTGGGCTTGGTAGTGGGCAAGGGTATGGGCGCCTTTGTGGCTGGCAACTCCTCGAAGGAGCTGGACTCTGAGCTGCTGCGGTCCAGATTGGTCAGTTTGGTGGGCACCTCAGTGGTGAATGTAACCACATCATCTGAGTGATCCGGTGGCAGTGTGGCCAGGACTTGCATGACGAAGTCATCATTTCCAGGCGGCGATGAGAATGTGTTGATCTTCACGGAGTTCTTGTTCACATGAATGGAGGGCGGTTGCTCGGTGACCTTCACCTCATTGGCACTCGCCGACTCGTTGTCCGCTTGGAGTTCCGCCTCCTGCTCTAATCCCTCATCCGCGTAGTTTGTGGTTTCCGTTGAGCTGCTCGAGTAGATGGGCTGGTCATGTGTGACCGGCTGCACACTTTGTCCATTGCTGGGCGTGCTCAGCTGTTGGTAGACCTTGACAAGGTTCTGCTCATCGTAGATGCTCTGCGCCGGCTGCTCATCGCTCTGCTGCTGCTGCTGCTGCTGTTGTTGTTGCTGTTGTTGCTGTTGTTGTTGTTGTTGCTGCTGCTGCTGTTCGCCGTAGCTCTCGTAGGAGGACTGAGCTGCCTGTTGCTGCTGTTGCACCTTCTGTTGCTGCAACTTCTGCTGCTGCTGATGCTGCTGGAAGTAGGCGTTCTGTGCATCGTTGATCAACGTGCTGGCCAGCTCGTGGGTCTGTGGTATCTGACAGCAGGCTCCGAACAGGAAGCCATCCATGCAGGCGCCCACCACCTCACCCCCCCGCTGTGCGCACTCGTGGTTGAACATGCAAATTGTGGGTCCATTGGAGCGCGGATCCGAGCTGGGCAATGTCTTGGTGGGTCGGCAGTGCTTTGGGGTGATGCGATAGCCGCCAAACAGCTTGCGTCCAGCTGCAAGATAAACGAAAGGACAAAGGATGAATAAAATAAAGTTTAAAAATAAATTGAAAATTAAAAATAAAAAATAAAAAAATATAAAAAATAAATTTATTTTTTTTAAACTCAAAACTGGAAGTGGAGCTGGCAGAGTATTGGAGAGTCGAGGTTCGGTCGCATCTTTAGAAATTTTGAAAGTCGAATTCCGAGTTGGAAATTCTAGAATCTTAGAATCAGTTTAGGGCCAATTTCCGTCTTGGAGTTAATGGCCCGGGGTGAGATTAATTAAGTTGCCACTCAAAATCAAAGCCAGGCAACTGTAAATAAGTGGATTAACAGCGGTGGCAATAGTGAAAATCTGTGGTTGCGGTGGTTTCCCTGGAATTCTTGAAATGAAAGTGACAATTTCCAGCCACTGGCGGCTACTTTTTGCTAGTTTAATTACACTTTGCAGTACTAATTATGAGCTAAACCAGCAGCAACAGCAACAACCACAACAACAACAACAACAACAACAGAGGCAAAAACAACAAGCAAAATAATAAACGATAAACTCAATTAACATAAGCAACGTTTGAGGTTCTGCAGCCATCGCAGGCGACTCCAACAGGGCCACAATAAAAAAGCAGGCAATCCCCCCCTCCACCCTCCACCCACCAACCCCCCCCCCCCCCCCCCCCAAGTGAAAGTGCCGCTTGACTGGGCTTCCAGTTGCCGCTGCTGCAGCGATGTCAAAGTTCAGCCTCGAGCTGATGGCAGCGATGGTGACGATGGCGTGGGTGATGGGTGTGGAGGGGGAGGGGTGGGCGGCGAGTACGCTGGTTAGTTAAATGCACTTTGATTGCATTGCCAGCCAACTTTCGAGTTGATTTGGCAAATGATGTCGCACGGGCAGCGATGCAACAAACTTTTCTCATTACCAAATTGCAATTGCAGCTCACTTGACATTTTGGCCCCTACGAAATGAGAATTTCATTGATTTTTTCGTTTCAGCCAGAAATTAATTAATGACATAGGAGAAGGAGAAAAAGGAGGGGGATGGGAAGGGGGAGGAGGAGGAAGTGCCTCCCAGTTTATTCACACAATTAACACCTGAAGCCGCACTGTGTGTGTGCTCCACATTTGGTGCGGTGGCCCACATTTGGAGTCTTGGCGGAAGACTGTGTCAATGTTTGCACGAAATTGGAGCACCGGCCAAATCCAAGATCCCAAAATGCCGAGTGCCAGATTCTTGGAGTTCCAAAAATCAATTTACAATTTAGACGCTAATTAAATGAAAATCGGGCAGAGGCATAAAATTGGGAATTAAAGACGAACATCGAGAAGGCCTACAAACGGGTAACAACTCAAAAAGGAAGAAAACTATTAAAGTTTTAACTCCTCGATTTATGCAGGGTACCCCTTACACACACACACACACTTGAGACTCAAGTGAAAGTAAATAAGTCATCAAATGCAGCGCCAAATCTCCAATGAGAATGTTCAGTACGAAGAGTCGGAGATTTTACTGAGAAAAGTGATAGTGATTTTTTCCCCCCTTTTTACTTGATATTCACTTTATTTTATTTACATTTTTTTATTCATTTATTATTTTTTACTCATTTATATATTTTTTTTTATTTATTTTTAATATTTTTTTTATTTGTTTTCTTTATATGCAGACATTTCGCCTTTTATGATTAGATGGACTCAAGGGCTCTGAAGTGTTCTTCCGCCAATCGTTGAAAGATACTCGCAGTTGTAGTTGAAAGCAAACAACAGACATGAGAAACAGCCTGGGGGCATAGCGGCGTTAGGCGGCCGCTGTTAGCTTAACAGCGCCACTTAACAGCGCCCGCAGCTGTTAACATAATTACGGCTCTCATTGCCCTGGGGAGGGCACTGCGATTTATGTGCAGCCCAAACGATCGTTAATTATGTACTTTGAGTTAATTTGTTTGATTGTAGACTATTAAATAGTTAGTACCACTGACTAAGGCAGCTAGTACATGTACTATGAGATATTCAGAGAATTTCAAGCAGAAGGAAATTGGGTTATTTAAGCCTCTCAGATCTCAGTTAATAATTTAATTTATTTTCTAGTATTTCCATATACTAACTAAAAATATTAACTACTAAATATATATTTATATAAAATAAATAAATAAAATATTTAAATAGTTAGTAACACCGACTAAGCAGGTAGTACATATACTAGGAGATATTCAGGGAATTTCAAGTAGGATCCCAGTTAAAAATTTAATTTATTTTTAAATATTTGTAATTGGTGTAAATCTAGATAATATCTACAAATATTGATTATTAAATATATATTTATGTAAAATAATTATATAAAATATTTAAATATATATATTTCGGTATATCAACTCGATCTTTTCTCCTCCAGCTGTTACATCAGCTGCCACAAAAGAAGTGCCCCTAGAAACGCGTAATACTCTTTGTTCTCGACGAACCTCTTGAAAAAGTCTGAAGTTGTGACCTTCACAATAGATTCCCGAGCTGCAGAGAGAAAGAGGGAGAGAGAGAGAGAGGGAGAGAGGGAGAGAGGGAGAGATTGACAAAAAATGCCCCAAGTATCCATAAACAAAGCCCATGGATTGGAGTTCATAAAATATGCAAAGAATTTTTATACACGGCGTGGCATAAGCCATGGGAGTCTCTTTGAAAGAGAGACACACACCTGCTACAGGTATTTGAGCGTAACTGAGTGTGCGTGACGCTTGTAGCTGATTTGTGATTTGTGATTTGTGACTCGTGTGTGTGTGGTATGAGGTATGAGGCATGACCCCAATGGATGCAACAAGAAATACGAGTCAATGTATCGTAATAATCGCAAAATCGCATGCAAAATAGGTTACAGCATCAGCCAAACGGCGAACACCTGAGAGCAGGTAAGAAAAATGACGACTAAGTCACGCACACACACACACACACACATACACATACTTATATACACTCTCTCGCAGTGCTCTCTTGTCTGGAAGGGGGAACGAAAGTGTGTCAAACGCCTTAATAATAATTTTGCGACGCTTCGAACATTTTTTTGGTGTTTATCATAAAAAATGATGGGGCAACCGAAAATCGAACAAAGAGGGAGTAGCAGGAGAAACGGGAGAAACGAGGAGAGGGGAGAAGAGATGAAAGGAAGGAAGCAGCTGGGGCAGAATGAGATAACAGGTTGGTCTCTCCCCCCATCCAGTAACAAGCGTCGATTACTTCTTCTGGCCATAACCATAAATCATGCCAAATATATAAATACATATGTGAAGGTACATACATATGTATGTGTATGCATGTGTGTGTGTGTGAGATAAAGTGTGTGTGTTCCTTAGTGTGTCACTGGGCCCTTGGCGCAAAAAAAGAGTTCCAATTCATCGGCGCGAGATTCAGCTGGCCCAGACTGTGGAGCAGTTAGTGGCTGCAGTGAAATTCACGCAAACCGATACACGCACACACATACATATACACATCCCACACACACACACATGCATTCACACACACTCAGCTGGACAAACGAATATTAATTAAATCATGAAATATGCTGCACGCCAAGCAATGCCGAGGGAACTTGTACCAAGTATCCCCACTGATATCCACCAGACCCCTCCTCTTCATCTACCCCTCTCCCTCTCTACTCATCCCTCCCTCTACCCATCCCCACAGCAGACCAAAGCAAGCGCTAAAGATTCGATCCGATTCGTAGAACTTGTTTTCTGGTCAAGCATCCAAGAATCGAGAGAGCGAACTGTTCGCTGGTGTGTGTGTCTGTGTGTCTGTGTGTGTGTGGCGCGGGGTGAGGGACACAAAGAATGTAAACAAACGAGGCGCTTTAACGGTAAAATGGAAAATTATTATCGATCAATTAGCTTAAAGATGCAAAAAAATGATGAAAAACACAACAATAAAAACAAAAACAAGAATAAAAGTAACAAAGTAACAAAGAAACTTTTTAATTATGACAAAGTGTATGCACACACGCAACGCCACGTGTCCAACAAGGTATTCGTATGATCCATAAAATTATAATATTTATATATATATATATGTATATATATTTTTCGATCGCAATTCTTGCTCTAATTGGGATTTGAAAGTGTTTCAATGTTGTTTATGTAAATTACAGGGTATCAGAGTGTGAGGAGACGCTGAATCGAGTGTAAACTAAGTGGGAAAATTAATAAATGAAAAGATGGATGAAAAGATCGGAGATGAATGGAACAATAGATGGATGGATAGATGGGTGGAAAGAGGAGCAAAGAGATGAGTAGAGAGATGGGCAGATAAATTGATCAATGGGTAGATAGATAAAAAGATAGATAGATAGATAGATAAATAGATAGATGAGTAGATGGGATAGATGGCTAGATGGGTCGATAGGTGGGTAGATAGATGGGTAGAATGAAAAATAGATTAATTGTTAGATAGACAGATAAATGGACAAATAGACAAATAGATAGATAGATATTTATAAAGATAAACAAATAGATCGATAAATAGGTAGATAGATAGATAGATGAGTCGATAGATAGATAGAGAGTCAGATAAATAGATAGATAAACGGATGGACAGATAGATAGATCGTTTAATAAATAGATAGATAGATGGGTCGATAGATAGAAAGATGGGTGAGTGGATGGGTAGATAATTCGGTAAAGTACAAAATAGATAGAGCGATAGTATGAACAGAGATAGATAAATAGATGGAGAGACGAATAGATAGACAGATAGATAGGTAAGTAGATAGATAAATAGTTAGATAGATAAATAGATCTATAGATAGATAGATAGATAGATAGACAGATAGATAGATAGATATATGGCGAGATAGACAGATTCATAGATAGAGATATATATAGATAGATAGAGGGGAAGAGAGAGAGATACATAGAAATATAGAATGAAAGATATATATTTAGATGGGAATAGATGAATGGATAGATTGATGGGCAGATAAATAGATACGAAGATAGACAGCTAAATAAAAAGATGCAGATACAAATTGAAAAATGAATAAGCGACTGATATAACAAATGAGAGAAAAGAAGAGAGAGAGAGAGAAAAGAACTGTGGATTGTTGGAAAGATTGATGAAGATATAAAAAGAGGCAGATAGAACGAAAGATGGAAATAATAATGGGATGATAATAATGAATGGGAGATGATATATGAAATATGATAGTCGAGTTCTTTAAGATATTTTCTGGATCATTTAGCCGGCAGACATTTTCAGAGTTCGGATCTAACAAAAAACTAAAATTTTAAAAATAAATTGGATTTAATTCGTTTTTAAACTGTCTTAAAATAACAACTAGAATAAGAGGAAGAGAAAGAGAATAAGAGAATAAGAGAGAAAGAGAGAGAAAGGGAGAGAAAGGGAACATGATAAAGATAGAACTATGAAGAGATCGGAGGAGCAATTAAACAAATATCATTCTGATCTTTAGAGGCATTTAAATTTCTAAACTGTCGTCTGTCTTCCAAAGAAATCCCCCCTCGCCCTCCCCCCTGGCATTCCCCCGCCGGGCATTCCCCCTGGGTTAATTTCACTTTCCATATACCAGAAAGGAAAATTTTTAACTGTTCGTCTCTGCATTTCTTTCAGTTTCTTCTTAATTTCGGGCTCTATTAGTAATTATGACTAACAACAACAACAACAAAAACAACAACAACTTCTACTATTACTACTACTACTACAATAATCATAATAACAACAACTACAGCTAATTCATTGGGCTAAAGCGAGAGTGTCATTTAAATTGAACTGAGCTTGGGATTTTTGCTCTTACTTTTAGCATTTTTTATTTGTTTTCCTCTTATTTTTTTTTATTTCATTTTTTTATTTATTTTTTTTTGATGGCCTCTTCATTTCGTTTTATTAAATTTAATGGGTCTTACGTGCGACTTTTCGCCGCTTCAACCGTCTTTAATCTGGGATCGCAAGTCGCCTATCTCAAGTCGCGTATCTCAAGCCGCGTATCTCTTGAATCTCGTGTTTGAGTCTCGTGTTTGACTCCAGAGTCTTAAGTCTCGGGTCTTGCAACTCGTGCCTGAGTTTCGTGCCTGAGTTTCGTGTCTGAGCTTCGTGCCTGAGTTTCGTGCTTTATGTGATGGCACGCAAAGAAGTTTTCCATTTTCCGTTTTGTGTGGCGGAAAATGAAAGTTATTTTTCTTCTTCTTTAATTTTTGGCCTTCTGTCATTTTTATGATCCAAAAGTGGACGTAGCTTGACTTTCGGTTGACCAACGGGGGACGATTGTCTGGGCCATCAGTATGAGAATGGTCAGGGTCAGGTTGCTGGTGCAGCAAATAGGCTGCAACATTGTGTGGCAGCTGAGCCGGAACAAAACATTTCTATTAATCGCGATGTAATTGAATTGTTCAGCGTCAGCAGCGGCGGCGGCAGTGGCGGCAGCGGCGGCAGCAGCAGCAAAATTGGAGCACAAAGGAGCACATAGGAGAGAAACAATTGGAGTAACATATTAAGCATAACTTGTTGCATGCTCTAGTAGACGCTTTGTGAATTGGACTGTGGCATGCAACATATAAGTGATTTGCACGCAAACAGATGCCAGCGATCGGGAAGACAGCGCCTTGAATTACATAAAATTGCATTTCGAATCGCTAAAAAATGCACGCAAATACAGGATCGAATACACACACACACACACATGCTGCCACACACATTTCGTTGCACCCCATCGACTTTGGCCTGGCCTCCATCTGTGTGTGTGTGTGGGTCGGCATCGGATGTCACCGCTGAAATTGGCACAGCATCCGATTCGGAATCGGAATCCGAATGTCGGTCTGAGTCCGAATCCGAATTTCAAGTTCCAGCTGCGTGCGTGTGTGTGTATGTGTGTGTGTGTGTGTCCGTCGCCTTCACCTGGTTGCCAGTCGTCTTCGGTGTAATTTGTAACAGTGACCCAAATAAAATGCGGCGACCGAAAAGACCGGTAATGTAACAGTGAATGTGCAAGCGCCAACCGTCACCCTGTATGTGTGTGCATGTGTGTGCGTGTTAGTGTGTGCGTGTTAGTGTGTGCATACATACATATATAATATACATATACACATATGATTTACGCATGCAATTTTAGTAGAAATCTTAGTTTTTGTTGCCTTTTTTTGCAGAACCAGAAAAAAGGCCGAGAAGCGACAGTGATGCGTGCGTGAGCTGCGTGACACGATGCGTAAGGCGTTAATTATATTAGAGAAATATTCTAACTAATTGACATATTTAATATATATTTATTTTTAGCTTAGAATTTAAGCATTGAAAGCTTTAAAAATTAAAAAAAAAAAATTAATTAATTAAAAAAAATCAAAATGTATTTATTAATAATTTTAAAGTTTTTTAACTGTTGTTTTTTTTTAACTCTTTTAAAATTTATTTACCTTGTAATAAAATAAATTTATGTTTAAAAATTTATGTACTTAAAAATGCGTAAGGGATTCGCTTATGAACTCTTAAAGTTCGGAGCCGATTGACCCCAAATATATTAAAAATATATAAATGTTATTTTTATTATTTATTTATTTATTTTTAAAACTTCAGCTACTTTATTTTAATATTTTATATCTATTTTTTTTTTTAATAAAAAAATTCATTATTCATCGTTTATTTTGATCCCCAACTATCGCTTAGCTGGATAGACGGCAGTTCTTCGCTGAGGTGTGAATTACATATCTGGGCAACACTGTCACGCGCCCAATTCCCTCTCCCTCACTCTTTTCCTTTCCTCTCCTATTCTTTCTCTATCTTTCTCTCTCTCCTCCTCCTCCTCGCCTCTCTTCTATCATGCGTTTTGTTACCCGCAATAAGAAAGGTAATCACAGTGTCAACCACGAGCCGTGCAGTGCGTCCACTGCTCGAACAGGTTGAGCTGCGACACCAAAAGTAGCACCAAGCACTGGTCAAGAATCACACACACACACACACTCACACACACACATGTGTAGAGACATACAATGTCATCGTATGGACATGGGTACATTTTGCGCCAGTTTCATTTCTCGTCTGGCCGCGCGGCCTCCTCTTTACAAAGACTTCATTGTGTGTAAGTATTCCGTTTTGTTTTCATTGCTGCTCTTATTATTTTCATTTTTATTTTTATTTTTATTTCTATTTTTATTTTTACTATTATTTTATTTTTATAATTGTTTTACTTGTGTGTGGCACCTTTCTGCTGGGTCACTCAGCCAACTTTGTTGGAGCGTGATAAGAACTTTGCTTTGTTTTGGGGGGTCATTTCCAAGCCTCGTATTGTTCTCCGCACGATGAGAAGCGGTTTGTAATGGAGTCAAAGGAAATAACGGTTAAAATAAGTGAATAGCCTGATTTTAATATAAACGATATATACATGTATATACATATATATCTTATCCGATGTACACACCTCTTGGTGTTTATTGCAAATTTGTAATTTGAGAAATTTTTCGCATTTGGAATTTACAACAAAAGACTTAAAAAATCTAATAAAATATGCGCAATGATCGCTCGCAGTAATAAAATTCCAAATCAATATCAAATTGAGTGTGTGAACGAGAGTCAGTGAAAGTTATCGTTTGGCCATAAATGACATCATTATGACAATAGTCCCGATTATAGTCCATTCAGAATGTGAGGAAGCGTATGCAGAATCGAGGGTCTTAATGGATGCACATGACGGAGTCAGAAAGACAAAGCAGAGGCTGATATATGAGTGTGTGTGTGTGTGTGTGTGTGTGTGTGTGTGTGTGTGTATGTGCAGTTACTCAACGGAAGCAGCAGCGACAGCAGCGGCCCCAACAACACTCTCCAACAAAATAAAGAAACAAACAAAGAGACAAACAGCCAATCGGCAGGTAAAAGAATTTCACTTTCACCGCCAAACATGTCAAAACAAAACTCAACGCTCGCCTTGTATTTCCTGTTAGACGCACTCATAACAAAGAGCCAGACCGTCAAAAGATCGCCGATCGCATTGACAAGTCGATAATTTGTAACTGCTACGTCAATAAAAGGAAAAAAAAATGAAAAAATGGCCAAGACGATGGCCAAGAGTGGCCCAGCCGACATACTGAACACTTGAACAATGTTGATGGGCTTACAAGATAAACTAAAGTAGCAGAGCAGCATACACACACACACACACACACACTCACACACACACACACAATTCTTATGCACTAATAGTTCCGAGCTACTCAACGACGTAGGAAGTGCACCGCGATTGCCATCGCATATGAGATACGAGTCGCGGGGCCTTGGGTGAAAATGTTCGCTGTGGCACTTGATGTTGATGATGTGTCACAGTTTTAATGCGATTGAGTTAAGTTTTATGATGTGGTAAATGTTTTGTGGGAAAATTTCGTGGCAACTTCCCCCCTCTCTCACTCCATCTCTTTCTCTCTTTCTTTCACTCTCCTCTGCCCTTGCCGAAAGAAAGTCAGAAATGTCGCTTTCACATTAATTGCATGCACAGAAATATGAAATGAAATGAAATGGAATGAAACACCGTTGCGTATGCGCAATTTGCATAATTTAAAATCGACCCCCCTCCACTATCCACATCTCCTCCATCACAAATATACCCCCTTCCGTCATTGACCACTTTTATGTACCGCTTAAACAATTAGTCAGCGGGACTCAAAGCCCAAACAAATGACTTATGAATTGCTTTTTAAGCAGAATAATTTGCCCAAGAGCCAGACCGCTGAGCCGAAGACAGAGATCGAAGCGGCTATCGCGATGAAGATCAACACAACAGTGGGCACTCACTATGTGGAGCATTTATTCGGGCAGCGGTAAAAACGTGATCTCGAAATTATATCGATGCCACAGACATTGAAAATTGAACGCAGCAGCTGAGCAGCTGAGCAACTGGCGAGCTGAGCAACTGGCGAGCTGAGCAACTGGCGGGCTGAGCAACTGGCGAGCTGAGCAACTGACTGAATGAGCAACTGACTGATTGCTGCCAGCAGCCACGATTGTGTCTTCTCAGTCATCAGTTTGCAGTCTACAGTCTTTAGTCTTTAGTCTACAGTCCACAGCCTTCAGTCTTCAGTCTTCAGTCTCTAGTCTTCAGTCTTCAGTCTTCAGTCTCTAGTCTCTAGCCTCTAGTCTTCAGTCTTCAGTCTCCAGCCTTTAGTCTTCAATCCTGAGTCTTCAGTCTTGAGTCTTCAATCTTGAGTCTCCAGTCTTGAGTCTCGAGTCTTGAGTCTTGGATCTTTAGCTTGGAGTCTTCAGATCGCTGACTTGCAGTCTTCGATTTAAAGTCTTTGGTCTGCAGCTTCCTTCCCCAGGCGAGTGAAGTGAGCCACAAATTACCGCAAGCTCAGCATCAACTGCGGCCCGCCAAGTGCATGCCAAGCAGCAAGCGAGTGTGTGTGTGTTAACTGGCACACGCTTCGATTAGAACCTGTACCACATTTCGCTATTGTTGTTGTTGTTGTTGCTGCTGCCGCTGCTGCTACTAGCTGGTGGCTAGTGGCCAGTGGCCAACAATGCATTTTCATTTCGCACGCGCTGGCAGCTCTTGTCAGATTGGACACCAGCCGCGGGTTTTGAATTTCCCATTTTCCTCGCGTTGCCTTTTGGTTAACAAATAAAAAATTGAATAGAAATTGAAAATTGTTAGCAGCAACAACAGTAACAACACACACACACACACACACACACACACACACACACACACACACGCATACGGAGGCAACACATTAATGATACACAATATGTGCATGATTGGCATTTGCTGACAACTGGCAGCCTGCAACTTGCAACTTGTAACTTGCAACTTGCCACTTGCCACTTGCCACTGCCCCTGACGCAGCAAAGTCGTCCGCAAAACGGAAGCTGCACAGTTTTCTTTTTCTGCTCTTTTTTTTTCTTCTTTTATAACTCAACCCATAAATGTGTTTGTTCAATGATTTGATGATTTTATTATCTGAGTATGTGTGTCCATATGTATGTATGTGTGTGTGTATGCGAAGCAGTTTGTGGCATGCAACATAAAAGAACTTTATAAATCTATGCTACTTGCCGCCTTCTTAACTTAGGATTTTCTTTGCAGTCTTAAGATTTTCCAATATAAATCATATTTATTTTTTGACTTGGGTCGGGATGGAATGAAATGTCTGTGCATGTGTATATGTATGTGTATGTGTATACACATCATCACTCCTGCAGTTTCTAAACTATTTGTTTTTTCTATTATTATGTTTAATTTAAATACTTTTATTTTTAAACTTAAAATCTGTTTAAATTTATATTTTTAATTATTTTTTTTTATGTTTTTCGTTGTATTTTTTCTCTGCACTGATGACTATATATAAATCTAGGAATGTTATATTTTTTATATTAATTTTTATATCTTAGTGTTCTTATTATTTTTTTAATATTAACCAGTAAAAAAATATTCGAACCATGGATGTTAATAAAATAAATAAATACAGCTTTAAATGAAGTAGTTTCCTTTATAAGGAGGAGGAGAGCCTAGACTCTACTTTAATCCTATTTCAGAATACACCAAATATCTATAATAAAATATATAATAATATATATATATAAAATGTATATTAAATATTTTATTATTATATTATTATTCATTTTATTATATACTAACTATCTCTAGGAAAAAATCAATCATTATAATTTCTCCTAAAAAATTTATTAATTGCTCTGATTTTTTGTTTTTGGTTTTGGTGTGATTAAAAATATTTGAAGAAATACATTTAAAAAAAATAATGGCTGTTTTTTATAATTATTTGCTTCTGTTTTAATAGTTTCCCTTGAGAAAGCAAAAAATGGCGTTTTTAAAGTTTTCGACGCTTGTCTCTTGAGTCATGTAAAACCTCTCCATATTCCCAGATATTTATCAAATTTCTGAACGTAGTTACTTTCTGTAATCTCGATAAGTTCCTAGAATAAGACTTACTACTACAACTTACTACAGCCATAGTTGGGCTACAAGATGATAGCTCATGTTGGTCATATATTCAAAGCTGTGAGTTGCTGTTCAAGTTCGTTGTCTAAGTCTTTTGTTTGCCTTTGTCATTTGGAGTATTGGGCACATCAGCAGATCGGAGCATCGGTCTAATAGTCTGGCACACTAGAAAATTGTTTCACTTTTTAAATCGGCAACAATTAACACAAAAGCAGCAGCTAAAAACTGTCATAAGAAAGTGTACGTGAGTCTGCTTTTCTGACTGCGTGTGTGTGTGCGTGTGTGTGTGTGTGTGTGACTGTCAGATGAGACTCGATGTGCTCATCCTCTTAGTGCTGCTGTTTAAAAATTAAAAATGGCAAATATTGTACACACGTGTGTCTGTGTGTGTGTGTGTGTGTGTGTGCTAGTAATATGGCATAAAATAACCCAAATAATTGCCGAGTGCGTTATGTATTTATATATGTGTGTGTGTGTGTGAGTGTATGTCAGTGGAAAGTCATTTTCTGTGCCAAAGTTTTTCATGTGGAATTGTTGGCCTCTGTTCATTTATTGACACAAAGGCATAGTTTATGTTATTTGTCTCTTGTTGTTGTTGTTGTTGTTGGTGTTGTTGTTGGTGTTGTTGCTATTGTTGTTGTTATTATTATTTTTGTTGCTGTTGTTGTATGTGTTTTTGCGCGCTTTGTTCGCTTTTCGCTTTGGCCATTGTCAAGACCATGACGGAGCGGGCTGGCCTACCGTCAGGGCTGCCCGGCGGGGCTTTCACTGTCGGCGGCAGCATCGAGGTGTCAAGTGACACGATTCGATTTGTCAATGAGAACGAGCCGCAACATGAGCTTGCAATTTGCCAAATTGATTTTCTTTCAGCTTTTTTAGATTGAAGCTCATAATTCTTAGAGTTCGACTTCTGTCGGCTTCCATTTACAAGCTACCCTCCTTCCCACTTCCCACTTCCCTCTTCCGCCTTCTTCTGACCTCCGTCCTCTGTCGGACTGTCATCTTACAAATCGACTTTCTTTGCGTATAAAATTGTCTGACACTTACCGCCATTCGTTTCAATTGATGATCTAAATCCACTTGTTGTCTGCACAAATAATGCGCCTATTATTATAAAAGCTGTTAAAGCGTTGGAAAGTAGTTGCCGCTTTGTTGTTGTTCCTGTTGCTGTGGCTGTTGTTGTTGTTCTTGTTGTTGTTGTTGTTGGTGTTCTTGTTGCCGTTGCCGTTGCCTTTGTTATTGCTGCTGTTGATGTTGCTGTTGCTGCTAGTGTTGCTGTTGCTGTCGCAGCCGCAGTCGCAGTTGCTGTTGTTCTTGTTGCAGTTGTTTTCATTGTCGCTGTGGCTGTTGGTGCCGCGATTCTACGCGACGTTGGCGTTAACGCCGGCATAACCCACTTAAACATGCTTGCGGTCTCTGCTAGTTGCTTGATAGTTGATTGTTGTTGTTGTTGTTGCTTTTGCTGTTTCTTGCTTGTCGGTGGTCGGTGGTCGTTGGTCGCTGGTCGGCGGCCTGTTGCTCGGACACTGGACACTCCGGCTAGACTGCTAGTCTGGCGTCGTCTTCTATGCCTTGGCTAGGGTTTCAGTAAGTGCGAAATTAATGTTGTTGATGTTGTAATTGAGACTTCCGCGCGCACGTTCCGAAATGTACCGCTACAAGATGAAAGACTTAGGCAACGAACGCGACTGCATGCACGTACAAAGCGTTGATAATTAATAAAGACCGATTTATGACTAATACATTTAACTATAACTGTTCACCGCACCGCACACATTAAATCAAAAACCGAAAAAACTAAATAACTGAAAACTTCGTCTTCTTCTTCTGCTTCTTCTTGTGTCTTAATTCGAATCCCGCACTCTTGTGGTTTATATTATTTGTTTGACATCTGAATATCAGTTATAGATCGTTGGATTTACAGTTGCACACGGCATAGAGAGCTAAACGCACACTCATAAGGCGAAGCCAAGCGCCATGCGTCCGGTCAACTGAACGCTCCGCGTGTGTCTGATTGTCAGCATTGCCCGCTTGCCAGCGCTGGCCAAGAAGATAACGGACCTTTGCCACTTTTGTATGGCAAAACTTTCACTTTAGCCCGAGTGAGAGACACCGAGCGGCAGCCACAGTCGAAGAGAGAGAGAGAGGAAAATAGAAGAGACAGTGAGGCGAAGAGAAAGACAGACAGAGAGACAGACAGACAGAGAGAGAGAAAGAGAGAAAGGAAGAGACGGAGAGTACGCGTTGAATACGTGCGAGTATCTGAATGACGCGCGCGCGAGACGCTTAAATGGTAAACATTTCTATTTCGGCTTCTACTTGGCTACCGATACGATTTTTGGGAGCTATTCCTGTTTCGACTATTCGACGATGCTTTCTCCGAGTGTGTGTGTGTGTGTGAGTGAGTGCTCGGGACTGCTTGTATGTGTTCTGTTTCTGCTTCTGCTTCTGTTTCTGTGTTTGTTTCGGTTTCTGTGTGCGCCTTTAAAGCTGCTGCCTGTGCGATCGTAACGTCAGCGCGCGTGCGCGTTTGTAGCTCAACTGAAACGGTTTACAGCGACGCCTTGCGGTTAAGAGCTGCTCGGCGCGCAACTAGTTAACAGCTCTGCCAACTGTTAGGCTCTTGTGAATGTGTAATTGGAATTTGGCTGCAATATTGTTGATGTCACCACTCGCAGTCGCAGTTGTGGCAGAAGCGTTACTAACGGCAATAGATTTTCCCAATCCGTGCAGCTTTCGCCTCCTACTGGGCATTGGCCAGTACTCAAGCCCACACACACACACACACACACTCATACACATGCACTGCGTATGCACGTTTCACGTGCTGATTTACGATATTGATATTCGAGGCAAGGTTATCGGCCCGTGCAGATCCGTTCGAAGCAATAACAAAAGACTCAGGCCACAAACTTGGCAATTAGTGCATTCAAAATTGCTAACAGGCCTTAGCAATGACTGTTATCCATGTGTGTGTGTGTGTGGTCATGCGTGTGTGTGTTTTGAGGGGCTCTAACCTGTCGTTTGGCATTTCCTTGACCCAAATTTCACTGACTTTAGTTTGTCAACGTCTCTGGCATCGCTGCGAAATGTGCAACGTTGCAGTCGCCGAGTTATTATTTTGGGGCTTGGCCTAGGCCAAACAGAAAACAACAACAAAGACAACAAACAACACATTTGCATAGTCGAGCCGCACGGCATGATGCCGGCCACTAGTCAGTCTTGGACCTGGAGTTGGAGTTGGAGTCGGAGTTGGAGTTGGAGCGGGAGTTGGAGTTGAAGTTGAAGTAGGAGCTGGAGCTGAAGTCGTGGCCAGGGCTCGGGGCCGGGCACATGGCTGGTCAAGCGTGGACACGCGGTGGAGCCACTACGATCTTTGTGTAGAATTTCACTTTCGTTATTGTCGTTTTCGTCGTTGTTGCTGCCATTGTTGTGGCTGTTGTTGTTGTTGTTGTTGTTGTTGTTGTGAACGTTTTGTGATTGTTTTCTATTCGTGTTTGCGTTTTTGGTTGTGTCTTGTGGTCAAGCCGCATGGTCATTGAAATGGAAAACGTTGCGGGATGTTTGCCATTTGGCAATGCCGGGCACGTGGGTGGCGCACAGCCATTCATCTCCATAGCCAGAACCCGGGCAAGCAAAGTACTTTCACACCTTCAACTTTATTATCCAAATTAAAGCCGCAGCTCCCAAGAGCATCTCATTATCCATGGCTAGCCGCGAATTCGATGCGCTCACCCCTCGTGGTATTACGACACATGGAAAATATATTATACCAGAAGATGACTTATTATAATTTAAATGATTTTTAGCATTTTAACCGCTCACCGCCACGATAATTAAAACAAAGACAACTCCGAACAACACACGAACCCAGCGAATGACTTTCTCCCATGCCCGCCCAGACAATGGAGGCGCCGGCCGAGAAGGTGGCAAAAAATCCAAAACTAACCCAAAACTTTGACTCCCAACAAATGAGGCACACAAGATGATGATGGAGTTGCAGCCATTCTGTGCCGGACCCGGTCTTTGTGGGTGCCGCAATCCGGGGAGTTATATAATCAAAACGGCAGATGAGTTTGAAACGGGAGAAAGAAATGCCATTCGCCCCATCAATGAATGGAGTTCAGATTTGATTTAAAACAAATCAAATGCATAAATTTTGACTCACTTTTTATTATTATTTTTTTATTATTATTATTTTTTTTTAATTTAATGAGATTAAATTTTTAACTGTTTAAGTGTTCAAAACAAAACAAATCGGTTGCCATTTAATATTCAAATTTATCGCATTTATTTACTGGAAAATATTTGGGAATTGTGAGAAGAGTTAAAAAATCGCCTAAGATTAAATTTTAATTATTTGCCTTGTGTTTTCTTAGTAACTGTTATTAATCCTAATCTCATTTCATTCGCGTAATTAATATCATGTTTATATAATAGTTTTTTAAAAAAACTCAATTTTTTTTTAATTTTTTAAATTGACTTTTGTTTTTTTTTTTAACCTCTTGCTGAAAAGCTTCCCGAAGTACCTAAGCTTTTCTCATATATCTGCTTCTTCTTCTTCTTATTTGTCTTGTTGGGGCCATAATAACTCTTTTAACTAACAGATTGATTAGCCTCGGCTTATGTGGTGTATTAATTGGCAAATTTCATGCTTTCTTCGCGCTAATTCAGTGATTCTTAAGACTCGCACAAATCTCTTCTCTCTCCGCTGCGGAAGCTGAACAATAGAAAAGTTGAAGATTTGAAAAATTTCTTGAATTCATAATTTTGACATATGGATTTACAGGTCTATTGAGTTGTTGATGATCGATCAATCATCGAGACGAAATGAAATTTGATATTTTTCCGCTGTGCAAATATTTTCTACATTAAACGCCATGAAGTTTAATAATCGATAAAAAAAAAGTAAAACTAAAAAAATAAAATATTAAATTAAAAAAAAAAATATAAAACTAAAAAAAAAAAAAATATAAAATAAAAAAAAAAAAATACTGACTATAATTTTCGGAATGTGAGCGTCAGGTGTGTGTGAAATGAAGTTTCCAAGATTGTGCCAATCATGGCTGATTGTCTATGTGTGTGTGTTTGTGTGTGTGTGAAAGGAGATGAAAGGGTGGGCGTGTCCAGGCCAAGATCTTGAATTTGTGGGCGTTAAACACAATCAAGTCTCTGCCCGAAGCCGAAAGTGAGGCTTGTGCTGAAAGTTTATTGTAATTTGTTGTGAATTTTCATCAGGTGGATGACTCGACCCCGGGCTCCAATCGTAACTGTTGTTAACGGCCCATTCAACGCCTGCCGAAGAGGCTTTTGTCTATGTCAAAATGTGTGTAAATTTTTTTTTTTTTAATTTCTTTGCATTATTTCGATTTTTACAGCTTTTGGTTTATTGGGCAAATTAATTAATTTTCATTGCGGTTCATTGAAAACGAAAGTCCAATACGTTGAGTGTTTCAAGAGGGGCACTGCAAGTGAGGGGGAGGGGAGGGGTTAGAGTTAGAGGCATCTTTTGTAGGTTATTATCTCATTGCTAATTTATCATGAGAAGCCATTACCGAATCACTGATTAATTGCGTGCAGAAGCCGAGTTCAGTCTTTAAAATCGGACAGGCAAATCTTCACTGTACTTTACTTTCCTTTCTGTGAATCTTAACTGTAGTCTTGGAGGCTAAACAAGTCTGCAGCATTCAGTTGTGGGAAGTCAGTAAATACAAAAACTTCAATGATCTTCAAGTGCTACAAAAAATGAATAAAACAACAATAATTTCACTTTTAGCAAGTGGCAAATACGAATCTATTTACTTCTCATACACACAAGTTTTTCTCCACTTAACGGTAAATAAAGTTAGAAGAACTAAAAGAGCGGCTAAGTCGCAGTTTCTGATACCCTACAGAATAATCTCTTTTCATAGTAGAGATTTGATTTATCTCTTAAGAACTGATCTTATAAAAATTATTAAATATTAAAAAATATTGCTATAAATTAAAAATATTTATAATTTTTTTAATTTGTTTTATTTTTTATATTTCTTATTTATTTATTTAAGTTCAAGCCAAATATTTAACTACTTTATTAAATGTATACTTTGTGTCTGTGTTTCGGTTCTCGATCTGATATAAATGAAATTTATTTGAGCAACTTTCTATAAATAAAATATTTAATGCTTATATCTAGATTATTGTTTATATAAATGAGATAAAAATTGAAATTATGTTTATTCTAAACGGTTTTTTTTTAATTTGTTACTTTAAGTAATATTTTTAAAATATTTATTTAACATTTTTATTTTTTTATTTCTTTTAGTTGTTTTTATAGCTATGTAACAATTTAATATTAAGAAAGTACAAAGCAGTTTTCATTTAGACTTTCATTTAAAATTTTAGAAAGAGAAGTCTATTATTTATTTTGAATTTAAATTTAGTAAACAAGATTTAATTTTTTTTCTATCAATGAGTTAATTTGAGCATTTAGTTTAAATATAATTTTCAATGGAGTACATGTCCTTTTTATTACTTATTTCTTATTAGATTTTTCACTAATTTTTTTTTTATATTTCAAAATTCTTCTATTTTTTTTTTAATTCAATTAAGCTTGTTTTTTTTATTTAATAAGTTTTATTTCACAAAGTTGTAATATATTTGTTGCTTTTTTTTATACAAATACAGAAGCTTGATATTTCGTGTCTCTCTTTTTTTTTTTTTTGGTTGAGTAACAAGTTATATATTATAATAAAATATATATAAAAATACCAAAAATAAATTTATACTAAAATTTATAATTTAAAGTCTTCATATATTCATCCAATTTCAGAGTTACCAGAATGACTTTACTCTAAACTTGTACAGAATGAGAAAAGTCATTGGATTTGTCCTTCAATAATAATATACAGTATATATCGCTTCCTTCAACAATAATTTACATAGGATACAATAATAATATACAGTATATGTCGCTTTTATGCAAATATTGTTTAAATGCAAAATAATTTTATTTTTAAACATCAAAATTATTAATTTTAATTGCTTAAAAGGAAATATCGCGTATATGCAAAATTTTGTCTGCATTATAGGCTTTGCATATAAGCGGTCTACTCTGTATATATTTTTATATTTTGTTTATAATAAATCTGAAATCTAGCTATTTTTCCTCTAGATTTACATTGAGAGTGGCAAACCAAGCTAGAAGCCAATCATGGCCAAAGGGAAGAGCATGGGGAAAAAATAAAAATTCAGTAGCCACGCAATACAAATGAAAGTGACTAGCAGCAAGTACAAATACTGCACATCACAAATACTTACAGTGTGTACTGTGTGTGTGTGTGTGTGTGTGTGTGTGTGTGTGGCTATCTAATTGATGTGTGCGTGTGTGACTATTTGACACGTTAACAAAACGCAAACACAACGAGCATCGAATTGGGCTTAGAAAAACAACCACAAAGATCGCGCACGATTGTCGTTGGCGCGTGTCAATGGCCCGGAAAAGGGTCCGCCCGTTGATGAGCTCCGGCTTGGGGGTCCGACTGAGAGTCCGGAATCCGTCTATACCTCTGATCGTATATCGGGTATGATTTAATTCGCTTTTCTCGCCACTCAACTTCCACTTTAATTACGCAAATGTTATTCAATAGCTTTGCCCGGGCGATTGGGAAGAAATGGGCGAAACTTTTGCAAATTTGAGTTGTTTTCTTAGATTTTGTTGTTAATGTTGTTTTGATTGTTGTTGCCGGCCATTTTGTTTGTTGGACGTTTTGTTGATGTTCATATACCTTAAACTAATTGCGCTATTATTTCATTTGGATGCCATTTTAATATAATTTCATTTGCGCAACAACTTTCGTCTTCATTAGACTTGGCCATGAGGTTGGCTATGGGCCGGGGTATGGCGATGGGCGGGCATGGGTTGGGGTATGGCTATGGGTATGGGTAGGGGTATGGGCGGGCAGGGGTAGGGGTATGGCTATGGGTATGGGTAGGGGTATGGGTATGGGTATGGGTCTGGGCTTGGGTTTGGGTATGGGTAGGGGTATGGGTATGGGTAGGGGTCTGGGGTTGGGTATAGGTATAGGTATGGGTATGGGTTTTGGGCTTCAGTTTGGACTTGAGTTTGGGTTTGGGTTGTGTTTGCACTTTTTCTTCCAGTTGCGCATATTTTTGCACCTTTCACAGAATCTTTTTGTACACTTCCGTCTCGGAGCGGGCATTACAATGTAATCATCGTTTTTATTGTGCGGCCATTTAATTGGCGAAAATTAAAAAGGGAAAACACTTTTTTTTCATCTCCAACTCGAAGTCACTTTGTGTAGGCGTCTTAGCTCTGGCAATTAATTAGAAAGCGAAACTTTATAGTTAAATTTTTTATATATTTTTTAATACTTTATTTTTATATAGTTTTTTTCTCATCTTTTTTTTTTTTTCATTAATTTTGTTAACAGAAACGGCAAAAATGTTTAGTAAAAGTCAAAGGAAAATTCAAAAAACGCTTGTAATTAAGTTGTTTACATTTTTGTATTTAAAATAATCGATGGGAGATCATCAAAAGTTGTGTTCACATCTTGTTTGCGGGTTCATCGCAGGTGATGGGGCTTCTTTAAAATAGATATTAACTATTTTTTACCTTGATTATATTGTTAAAAGTTACCTAAGAAATTTACTTTCTTTTTAAATATAAAAAAAAATACATTTTTTTATTTACTTACAATTTTTAATTTCTTTTATGCACATTAATTAATTAATTATTTAACCCATATCATTTTTCTTCGCTCCCAAATTAAGTTTCCATCATATGCGCTTGATTTTGTACAGTCATCTCCCCGTATGATGCCCAACTAAGCCTGCACTTGATATCATTTAGGGTCTTTAATGCCTATGACTTGTTTTCCTTCTGAATGTGCTGTCAGCTTTTAAGCCCTTAACACTTCATCATCTGGGCCAAATTACAATAATGAGGCCCATATTGAAAAATTACGGTAACATTAGATACACCTGCGAACAGACCCGACCAGAAGTTAGTGTATCGAATGCATTTTAACTGCCGGCGCTGCAAAGATGCGGGTAGTTAAGTCAACGCCTGTATGTGCATGTGTATGTATGTGTGTGTGTGTGTGAAGGTATGTAATTGTGTAAGCCCAAGTACTTACACAAGTCGAAGATCTATCTATCAAGATTTAAGGGCCTGGCAAACCAATAATTACCGGATGAGAAGTAATTTCCTATGGGCTGCATATCAGAGATGATGCGATCAAGTTAATGACCACTTGGCCCAAAAGCGTTAAAGACGCTTTTCTTAACTTGGCCGATTGACAGCTGCAGCCGATTGTCTCGTCTCATCTTCAAAGCGAACAGAACAGCAGCATCCATCGAGCAACCATCGAGCATCCATCGAGCAGCCATCGGAACAGCCATCGGAACAGCCTCAATTGAGACTTAGCCACTGTGTGTGGACTGTATTTACTTTTCCAAGTACCTTTCAATTGTTTTTCTTTCATTTTCTTTCTGGAGAAAGAAACTTAAAGTTGCCACCGAACACTTGCAGCGTTGAACTTTCGTTTTTTGTTTGCCACTCAAGTGGCTGCTCCGATGCTACCCCGATGCTTCCTATAAATCTTTAGATTGTGAAAAGAAAAAAAAAAATACGAAAAAAAAAAAACAATAAGAAAAATAATATAAAAATTACAAGAGCAAAGCATTTCCATTGTATCCGCTATGGCGACGACGTCGAGAAGATTGTGGAAAGTTCCAGCCCTCACCCTGGAGTCATTGTCCATGCGGGACACATCGCCCTGCAACCTGACCATCCATGGAACTGTTCACTTTTTCGCCCACTCTACGTTGTCCGTCGTCCGTCGTCCGTCGTCCGTCGTCCGTTGTCTTAATGATTCCTTGTACAGATGCTTCAAGCTGTTTAATTGTGCAACTTTTCTATGAAAATTAAACGCTAGACTCTGCCTCCCCTTCAGTTATTCAGTTATTCAGCTTTTTTTTCAGTTTTTTAGCTTCTTTTTTTTTTTATTTCTAGCTCTTAAGTTTTTCGGTTACTTCATCGCTTTCGTTTTTCATTGTCTGTGGGAAGAAATGCGGATGTTCCTCACGTTTTCCATGCCCACGCTTCTGACTGGAGGCTGTGGAGCTGTGGAGCTTTGGGGCTGTGGGGCTGTGGGGCGGGCACCGCACGAATTTCCGTAATGGTTCCAAAATGTTGCAAGGCGTGGAAAACATATAGGTAGTTCCATCATTTTGAACTCGTACCCAACACATAATCAATTTTAATTATTGAAAATGCTTCCAGGCACTTGGATTTTCATTGGGTAATAAAATACACTAATAAACAAGATCGGGTTTCGTCTTTAAATAAATTTTAAAAATTATTTTACTTTATTGACTGTTCAAATTGATCAAAGATTAGAAATATTTATCCATTTTGATCAAATTATTTAATGAATTGATATATCCAAGCGATATTAAAAAACTATTAATAAAAAGTTTTAATTGTTATGCAAGAGACTGATATAAAGTTTCACCTACTTAAGCTTTACATAAATTGGTGTCCACCCAAAGTTGTCCACAAAAGTGTTAACAAGCTCATTAATGGCCAATTTGGCGATGGATGATGATGATGTTCACACAAAAATGCGACTAAACCCCCATAGCATTTGGAGCAGTCTTTAAAACCACCGAATTCCCCCCTCAAGCGAACCAAAAAATATTGAATAAATCAATACAAATGACAATCGATATTATCGGAAAAAAAAAAATAATAATAAATAAATAAATAAATAATAAAGATCTTAAAGCGATTGTAAGAGTCGCGCAGGCAGGCAATTTTCACTTTCGCTTGGCTAATAGTCAGCTATTAAGGTTGTTACTTAGTTAGTTAATCAGTGATAAGGATAGTTAAATACTAATTGGTTGGCACGTTTTTGACTATCCAAAAACGCCCACCATTTGGGAAATGTGTCTTATTTATTGCACGAACAACGTGGCAGCTATCCCATCGGCAATTGCATGTGAAAGTTCATGCAACACTCACCAAAGTCATATGCATCTGGTCAAGGAGCATGCTCCTCGGTGGGCAGCTGCACGCTGGGATAGATCGTGATTGGAGCCGTTGATAATCTCGACACATGAGCGAACCCTCGTGAGACGTGATGTCTGTACAAATTATGATATGGAGGCCGCATAAGATCTTAAGCTGTTGTTCCATGCACTTGCTGGAAGTGCCTCAAGTGCCCCCCCAACCCCCACACGCACACACACACATACACATAATGTGAGTCCCACACGCCACTAAGAGACATTGCTTACCCTCTCACAGTTTCGCTCTTTTTACCTTTGAATTTCCCCCTCTCTTACGGTGCCCCTTCCCCTGCCACTGCCTTCTTTTCTTGAACGCCTGTCATATGCAAATGCTCGACATCGTCCGAAAGCGAAAGTTCCATGACTACCTCATCGCTATGACGTCGCCAGGCCAGCTCCAATTGTTGGATGATTATCGTGTTTACCCATCTTGATAGCCCTTAGGAAATCACAACAATTTACTTGCAATCTATTAAAAATATTGTAGAAATCTTAATTGAATCTAATCTTAGTCATATGCCCTTCCCCCCTTCCCACATGCAACACTTTCCATCAATCTTTAAAAGCAGATTTCTCATTTCTGCTGATATTTCGGTTAACTTAGTTATAGTTATGAGAAAGAGTAACATTTTTCAGTTATTTAAAAAATATAGACAACAAATTTGAAAAACATGCCGACTGCTAGGGTTTTATGTGTGTATAGCCCGACTTTTCGTATTGGTCAATTGTTGCATGTCTTGAATTTTTAATAATTTTCGTTTTCTCACTTTACATATGCAAAGAGTACTGGAAATTTGTTTCTTTATTTCTTGCTTCGTTTGTCCAACGTGCAAAGAAAGTTTTACTTTGAAAAATTGAGCAATGTTTTTTATTTTGTTTATTTTGTGTTTTTTTTCTTATTTATTTATTTTGTTTCTCTTGGCTTATAATCTGCGGCACCTGCCAAAAAATCGTTGACTACTTGCCAAGCTCTGCGAATGCATCGGGAATTTAAATGCTCCAATTTTTAAAAAAGTTTCTGAAGTTTAGTGGCCTGCTTGGCGGTTGTGCCTAAGCCCTAGATCCCTCAAAGTCAATGGACTTGATTTTAACAATTTCTGCTTAGCTTCGACTTTAAAGAAAAAGCTTAAAAGGCTTCGACATTTCAAATAAAATTAAAAATTCTAATAATTATTTTACTTTTATTTTTATTTTTATGTACATAAAGTATATAAAATAATTCGAACACGATTAATTTTTACGCCGAGTAAATAAAAAGTATCAAATAAATATTTTAAACTGTATTCAAAATCACAGAACTTGAATTTACTTAGCTTACACATGAATTTAAATGTGAACGGTAGATGGCGCTGACACATCAACGCACTGTAAAAGTATGCAACGTTTTTTTTTGTTAGCCTGTCGATGGTTAGAGCAATATAACTTCTCTCCGTTCCTACTTATTTTCCTAACAATTATTTATTTATTTGTTTACTTCGGCGGAAACTGTTCAATGCCTTCTGTTCTCAGCCAGGCGCTTAAAAAAGCGAAAGTAGATATAGTTGATAATTTTTTAATTAATCCTACGAATAGGGAGATCGCTGGGACGAAGTCTTTTTAAGCGACGGGATCTCATTGGCTCAGCTAGGCTCGATGTCAGTGAGTTTGGGAGCTTTTCCCCGCCCCTACTTATTTTCCAAACAATTAGTCCTTATCTTTAATTAACCTAATATATACAAAAGTTATTAAGTGATGTCTTAACTGATCCTATGAGCAGGGAAATTAGAGGTAATTGTCGGTTGAGCAGGTCGCTGGGACGATTTCTCTTCAGACGTCAAAGGGGTATAACTAACTTATCGTTATTGTAATATTCAAGCGAGCCCCGAAAAGTATGCAACAGTAAAGGAGAAAGTCGTTATCCTTCGAGTACTAACAAGTCGATAACTTGGCCATCTAAAGTTTAATATCCGTAATTTAAAATATTTCATAAACCAAGGCTTTCCTGATTAAAGCCATTATCCCGCATACTTGGACTTACGCCTTCCAAGTATGGGGCACTGCATCCAAGACACAAATGAATAGAGTAAGAGTTGTCCAATCGATTGCCGCTCGGCGTGCATCCGGGCTCCCCTGGTACGTCACAAGCTGTGCCATAGGAAGGGAGCTTCGGCTTCATCGCGTTGAGGAACAATTAAATCTCCTCAGTACTTGATATGCCGAGGGGATTGAGGCACACCGAAACTCACTGGCGTCGAGCCTAGCTGAGCCACTAAGATCTCGTCGATTAAAGAGAATACATCCTACCGATCGTAGGATTAATTACTAGGATTAACAATTATATATTATATATATAATAAGTTAGGTTGATGTATATATTAGGTTAAATAATTAGAGGGTTACTTTATATTCATACTTCTTTTCCCTTTTTTAAGCACCTGGCCGAGTTCAAAAGACTGAACAGTTTCCGGCGAAATAAATATATGTTAAAAAAGATATATCTTGATACATCATTTTTTTATTGGCTACTTGGAGGTATTCAGAGTTTGTTACCCTTTTTTAGTTTAATAACTTCTTAATTTAAAACTCGTAAATTAAAGCATCGTTAAAGAGGGAAAGAGAGGAGGCAACAGCCTCCCTTGGAAAAAGTCGCTGAAATTAAATTGTATTGAAAAATGAATCGGATTTCTTTGATGTCCTTCAGCCACACAAGTAAATAACTCCTTTACAAGTGTTCAAAGTGAGTTGGGAATAAAAGTAAATAAATTGTTTTAAACATTTTAATTGAATTAAGTTTTGTTGCTTTTAAATAAATAATTACAATACGTTATTAAATTAAATTACAATAGCTTCTCTTCTATTCGTTGTAACCTCGTCGAAAGGAAGCGCGTACTTAAATAAGCTTAAGGTTAAGTAAAAGTTATGCAATAATTTAGAAAATTATATACAGAGCAAATTGGAATAAATTAAATTGAAATCGTTTAATACGTTACATCTTCATTATCATCATCTTCATTAGCGGCATTAATTATAATAATTATAATTTTGACCTGCAGCTGCAACTGCAACTGCGATTCGTCCTTTCAGTGTGCTAATCACATTCACTAACTAGTTTAGGGAGGGCGTTCGTTTTGACCTTTATACGTTTTTACGTCTTTTTGTTTAGTTTTTTTTTTTTTTAAGATTATCATTTAAGCTAAAAATTTGTAAAATTAACATTATGATAATTAAGTTGGTTTTTTTTTTTGAGTTTGTTGTCTTGTGTTGCGGACAGTTGGTGGAGGGTGGCGGAGCAGGTGATGTGATGTGATGTGAAGGATCAAAACTGAAATCGTTGCTTGGGTTATGCACAGGCTCTATAATATGTGAAAAGGAGTCATAACCGAAGCACGAGTTCAAGTTTTCAATTGGTTTTTCGATTCGATGACTTCGACTTCGATGTCGATGCGGGCGCTGGGCATTCACTAAGGATAAGGCATAATACATAGGCGAAGACTACAATACAATTAAAATTGCAGAATCTGATTGATCCAGTCTCGGAACTCGGAGATGCGCGTGTAGACGCCCGGCTGATTGGCCTCCGCACAGCCAATGCCCCAGGATATGACGCCGCCCAGTTGAAAGCGTTTGTCCGTCTCACGTTGCAGCACCATTGGGCCACCAGAGTCACCTGTAAATACGCAATAGCAATTAGCCAGGATCATAACTCAAGCTCAAGCCCTTCATACGCACCTTCGCAGGAATCGTAGCCGCCCTTCTTCCAGCCGGCACAGATGAATATATGCGGTATGTGCTCAATGTAGCCTGCGGAGCGGTACATCGACTCGCAGATGGTGTTATTGATGACAGGCACGGCCACTTCCTGGAGTACGCTGGGCAATGGCCCATCCTCGTAGAGCCTGCCCCATCCGGTAACAAAGGCGGTCTGACCAATAAAGTTCTCATCGTTTTCAGGCACACAAACGGGTATAATATTTGGCTGGAATACCACGGGCTCATAGAATCTGGAAGATTGAAGACATTGCAGGACTCGAGGAGAATTACTGCTGGGAAATATCTTACCTGAGCAGCGCCAAGTCATACTCAAAGGTGCGGGGATCGAACTGCGGATGTGAGGCAACAATTTGCACTCGTCGCTCCTGGAAGCCATAGGGCTCCTCCTCTTCGGCCAGATCGTATTCACCCAGACGCAGCAGCAGATCGGAGGGCGGCACACTGAAAGCACAAGTTGTCAGTTAGTTTCAACGAATGTCAGTCGTTTGGTCAGATGATTGGAGGCTTTCTTTTGCCATAGCCACCTCGACTCAACTTACTTGTCAACACAGTGAGCCGCTGTGATCGCCCAGTTCTCGTTAAGGAGCGCCGCTCCGCACTTGTGCAGATATGTTGAGGTGCGCCATTGGCGCAACGAGATCTGCCAGGGCCAACGTCCAAAGGCTGCATTCGCGCCGCCAACGATGCGTGGCTCGGGGAACATGCGACGTCCACAAACTGCAGCCGCAAAGAGACAGCAAGAGAGAGAGAGAGAGGGAGAGAGAGAGGGAGAGAGAGGAGGCAACTTAATAGGTGAACAGGTCACAATTAAAGTAATGGGCCACAGAGGCCCTTTAAACATTTTAATCACTGCAACAGGCACTCAGTCATTCCAAGATGTGTCTGTCCATTTGGCCAGTTGGCTCGTTGGTCACTTGGCTGCTTGGCTGCTTGGCCACTTGGCTGCCCGGCCGCTTGGCTGCTTGGCTGCTCGGCTGTTTGGCTGGCCAGAAATGTAATATGCTTTGGCCATGTCTTGGCCAGGCCTTGACTTTGGCCAACACATGAGGCAAGCAGTCAACGGCCTACTTTATGACGATGTTGCCGACGACTCGTTTCGTGCATCAAGATATTGCAGTTGTCCGCAAATCGGTCAACGGTGCCGCTCGGCAGCAACTCCTGACTCATTTTGCCAGCAGGCGCACTGCGTATGGCTAGCTACGTGGGGTGGCGGGGGATGTGATGGGATGAAGGAGGGAATTATGGCAACTAAAACTGAATAGCCAGCCAGCCAGCCAAAGGATCGGACAATCGAGCGGCCAGGCACGATAAGCACAGACAACGTGACCCACGAGGCACAATGACCGCATCGCAGTCATTATTGTAAATTATTGCTGTAAAAATTGCTATGGACATGGAGGCTTCAGCTGGCGCAGATGTGTGGTTTCTGGCAGTAAAAGCCGTGCTTAGCTTTCTACCCAATGATGCTCCTGCAGCCCAGGAGCTCAACATACTCTACACACATGCACACACACACACACACACACATCGTGTAATACACACGCACACTTGAAGTTAAAGTCCCGAGACACAAAGTTCCTACTCAAGGCCAATGTTCAGCCTTCAAATTGAATTTAATGGCCAACGCATCTTTGTCTTATGGCCAAAGTCTGGGGGTATTAATAGATTTCTTCTCCTTCTCTGCAGCAAACAAGTTTCTTGTTGTTGTTGGTTTTGCAGCTTTTGCTCTTTTTACCTGTTGCCTGCTCAATGAACTCACCTTCCCTGTAATCGACGCCCTCCAAGCCACTTGCGGGCGCTACAGTTGTATTTCCAGCTGCATCGATTGTTGTGTTCATCTCCTCGCTGCTGTCCGACGTTGTTGTTGTTGTTGTGGTTGTTGGTGTTGTTGCTGTTGATGCTGTTGGTTTTGGTATTGGTTTTGTTGTGGAGCTACCGCCAATCTCGAGGCTTGAATCTGTGTAAGAGGACGTCGAGGATGCTAATTCCACGCTCTCGGATGTTGTTGGTGCTTCTGTGGTTTTGCTTGTTACTGCTGTTGTTCTTGGCGTAGTTGTTGTTGTTGTCGTTGTAGTAGTAGTTGTTGTTGCTGTTGTTGTTGGCTTCGTGCCTGGTGCTATGGTTGTTTTCTTAGACACGCTGGGCGGCTTTGTGGTTCTATGCGGCTTAGCCGCAACCGTGGCTGCCGTCGGCGCTGCCTCCGCCGACTGATTTTGACCCGACTCCGATTCACTGCTGGTACTGACGCTGGTGGCCACCGAGATAACCACCTTGTCCGTGGATGTGGGCGTTGCTGCAATTAGAACAAAAGATCACCATGTAAATACCTTGAACTTGCCACGCTCTGTGGCAGCAACAAAACAAAACCTACCCGTGCCACTCGACGTTTTGTTGTACATCTCCGGCAACAAAGTGGCCAGAGGCACCCAATCCGAGGTCTGACCTGGCTGCCAATCGCTGGCTATGGTTGCATTCGTCGTTGGCTCAGCCTCAACATCTGTCCAGGTGATAAGACCAGGTTTCTTGGTGCCGCTGCTGCCGCTCGTGTCACTTGTTGCTGTTGCCGGGGATGTTGCTGTTGCTGCTGATGTTGCTGTTGCTGCTGTTGGGGGTGTGTTGGTTGGTCGCGAATGCAATTTGGTTGCCTCAATTGTAGACAATGTTTCAGCGGCTTTTGTGGTTGATGTTGTTGGTGGTGCAGCTGTAGTGGTTGTTGTTGTTGTTGTTGTTGTCTTTGTTGTTTGGCGACGCGTTGGCTTTGGCGTACTTGTTGCTGTCGCCGTTGCTGCTGCTGTTGCTGTTGTTTTTGTGGTTGTGCTCTGGGGCTTTTTAGGCGCCGATGTTGTTGCTGTGGTTGCACTGCTGCTGCCGCTACTAGAAGCTGTTGTTGGCCTGCGCGTGGGCTTTGGACTAGCGGTTGCTGTTGTTGGGGCGTCCGCCAGCAATGCAGGCACCTTGACAATCTCACCCGTCGGCTGTGGCCTCGGTCTGGGCGCATGAGTGGTTTTCTCTGGTGATTTTGTGGTGGTGACTGTTGCGGCCAGTGGTGCTTTATCACTGCCTGTAGTTGTTGTGGTACTGCTGCTCGCAATGGTGCTATTACGAGCGGGCAATGTTGTTGCCGGGCTGCCGCTGGAGGTGGTGCTGGTAGTGGTGGTGGCGGTGCTGCTGCTGCTGCTGGTACCTTCAACGGGTCGTCGTGTTGCTGTTGTTGCTGCTGCAGCCGTTGAGGTGGTGCTGCTTGCTGGTTTCTTGTGAGGCGCTGGCTGCCTGCTTGACTGTGGCTTGTGAGGCCTGGACGTTGTGGTGCGCAGCGGTGGAGTTGGACGAGGTGTTGTTGTGGTTGTTGTTGATGTTGTCGATGTGGTGCTTGCTTTTGTTGTGGTGGTGGTGGTGGTGGTGGATGTTTTGCTCGTTGTCTTGTGGGATGTGGAACTACTACTGCTGCTGCTGCTGCTGCTGGTGCCAGCTGTGGGTCGGGTGGGCCGCCTGGTGGGCATATCCGACAGACGATTGGTGGCTTCGGTGGCTGAAGGTGTCGTCGTCTCGACAATCTGGAAAGTAACGAACTTACTGGGCACTGTGGTGGTCTCCACTCGCTGCTCTACTGCTGGTGCGCTGGTCAGAACTGGGCGTGCTGCAGTGGTGCGACGACGATGTGGCTTCGCTGTGGTTACCGACGCTGGGGCTAAAATCGGCTTTTGTGTCGTGCGCACCACGAAGTGTGAATTTTTGTGGGTGGTTTGTATGGTAACTGGACGACGTGTGGAGCTTGGATAGTGACTCGTAGCACCACTGCTGCTGCCACTGCTGCTGCCACTGCTGCTGCTGCTGCTGCTGCTGCTGCTGCTACTAGTGGTTATGGTTGTGGTTGTGGTGGGGCGATCTGGCCTGGTGCTGCTCAAGTAGCTTTGGGTCACATTCTTCAGCAACTCGCTGGCCGTCTGCTGCTGCTGGCTGAGATTGTGGTTGTGGGTGCTGCTGCTGCTGCCCTCGGTGGTTAGTTTGAACAGCGCACTCGTTGGCAGCGTCGTTGACTCGTGGGCAAAGTGCGAGATGGTGTTCTGGTCGATGCTGTTGTCATTGAGCTCGGGCGCAAACAGCGAAGCTTCGTCCTACATCCAAATAAAGTTGCAGAGTTTTTCTTTCAAATGACTTCAGCGAGGGACTTACCTTAAGAGCACAGCACGAACCAAAGTAGAAGCGATCGATGCAGGTGCCCAGATGCGTTCCATTTTGCTTGATGCAGTCGATCGCAAACATGCAAACTCCCGAGCGACCCGATTTCCGGACAATGCAGGGCAGATGACGTATGTTGCGACCGGACTGAACTGTGGATGGAAGGGAAATGAATGATTGGGATTATTATGATATATATGTATATATATATATGTATATATATATGTGTATATAAGTTATGAAGGGACTGTTCAGAGCTCAGTTTTCTCTCAGTGTATGGCTTGGGCTGTATCAAAGAAGTCTCTTTGCTCGAAATTCTTATGGCTATTCCGATGCTCCATACCATTTCCGTTTGCTGGGGCCATTAACGCCTTCAATTTGTACGCCAATTTGAGGTAGACGTTTACCGTTAGACAAACAGTTAACGCAAGTGAAAATGAAGTGGCCACAACAACAACAACAACAGAAGCAGAAACGGCGATAGCAAAAAGCAACTCAAGTAGAAGCAGAAAGAGCAGTTGCTGTGGCAGCCACACAGCAGGCCATAAAGTTACCTGAAGGGCGTCAGACCGCCCGATGAGGCAACACCAGCAGCAGCAACAACAATAGAATTATTATTATTATTTTTATTATATTTGTTGCTACTTTTATTTATTTATGAATTGCCTTTCTTTTGCTACTTCTTCTTCTTCTTCTTCTGACTTGCTGTACGGCTGCTCTGGGTGCCCGCTTTGATATTGAGGCGTGTGAAGTGAAGCGGCGCAAAGTGGGCAATTGCTCAGGCTTTGAACTTATGTAATTGCAGACGACACACGAGAAAAAGAAAGACGCCAAAACGAAAGACTTAAGAAACAAACTTGCAGGCTTGTAGCAACTGAAACGATGTTGGAATCTTTTGTTTGCATTTCGTGTGGTCATAAATAAACGGAACAGCAGCAAAACGAGCGATGACATTGGCAGTGGCAATCGCCAAGGATGAGGAGCGGGTGGACATGCGGGGGGCACGGATGGGATACGTCGCGTTAAGCGCAAGTTACTATGCGTATAAATTTCTTGCGATTTACTCGGATTTCAATTTAACTCAGAAATATGCAGTAGACGCTTCAAGTGTGTGTGTGAGTGTGTGTGTGTGTGTGTATGTGTGTTTTGCGTTTATTGAACTTTAACTGTAAACGGAGTGTATACTTTATTGGTTATGCAATTAACACGAAACGCTGAGTTATTGTTGAAGGGGGCCATCGCAAAACGAATGACTTAAGACACGAACTGAAGAACAAGAACAAAAACCAGCAGCCAAATATTTGAGTGTTTCTCTGTCTCACACACATACACACACACATACACAAACATACACACACAAACACACACACACACACACACACACACACACACACACGAAATAACATATTTATACAAATTACATGCTTATATTTTTTGTAGTCAGAACTTTTTGTCACGTTTCGTAGACAATGCCAGCAGAGCAGTCAGCGCGGGCGTCAACGTCAACGCCAGCGTCGATGTCGACGTCGACGTCAACATCACTGTCGCATGTCGTACCCGAAGCCGGCAGCTTTTTCTTTGGCTCTCTGTTTGCATTTCGTTTTGTGGCTTTTTGGGTCAACAGCTTAGCATATGTTTCGCTAGCCGCTCACAGCGCCGAGTACACCGATTGCCTACCAAGCAGCCAGCCAAGTAGCCAAACAGGCAGTGAGCCATTGAGCTGGGGCCATTCAGCGGGCGGTCAGATCGGTCGGGCCACCACCACCACCACCATTTGGGTCCCATTCAGAGCTGAGACCCCGCATTGCAATGTAGGAAATTCGTTTTTGGCATGCGAATGCAACCAGAAAAAAATTTATGTATGTTGTGGGCGTCTAACGGAATTGGGTCAACCGCTGACCTCAGCACCGTGTGGAGGGAGAATCGCCGGCAGCGGCACTGGAATGACCAGGGCGTGCGATGAGAATGAGTTCGTTGTTGGCTTTGTTTTTATTTATTTCCCTTTCACTTGGCGTCAATTTACTTTCCGCTTTCTGCTCTCTGACACTTAACGTCTTATAGTTAACTAGATGTGTATATGTAGCGAACATATACACATATTCTTTATACTCGTTGTTGTTGTTGTTACTGATGTTTCTGATGTTATTTTTATTTTGTGTATTGCCTTTGGTCCAGTCAAGTCGTTAAAATGAAATGCTTGCCACCTTAACGCAACTGTTTCCAATATCTTTGTTGTTGCTGGCGGTGCTGGTGGTGCTGGCGATGGTGGTGCTGGCTGTGGTGTTGCTGGCGGTGGTGTTGCTGGTCGTGTCTGGCACACGCTTTCTTGCGGCTCCGATAGTGGCTCATTTTATGGCAACATTCTTTGATGGTTGACCTCAATTGCTTTTGCTCGCTGACGCTTCGTCGTTTGGCCGTTTGGCTGTTTGGCTGTTTGGCCGTTTGGCTGTTTGGCCGTTTGCCGGCTTCGCCACATTGGCTCGGTTGCTGTTTGGCTTTTGTATGAAAGTTGTGTCTAAGTATTTTTTTTTTGTATTTCAAAACTCTTTTCATCTTTTGGTAGTGGATTTGAATGTGGACTTGGACTTGGAATCGACATCTGGAGCTGCGGCTGCGGCTGCGGCTGCTGTAACAGACAAATTGGCAGCTCTGGCTTATGCCATCAGCCGGAGGAAGTGATAATAGTGCTCAAATTTGATTCTTAATGGCTGTGACCCAATTAGCCAATGCAACGCCTGTCACGAAGCATCATTAATTTTGATTACTTTCATTTGACTGGCCACACTCGGAGGCTGGCAAGGCACCGAACAAGTTTGTGTCCGAAGTCTTTTGTTTTGCGTTTTCCTTTCTTTATTATATGTTCTCTTATTTCTTTTTTCCTTTTTTTTTTGTTCTTTTTTGTGTTGTTGTTGTTGTTTTTTGACAATCAACATTTAATGTGTTTTCGTCTTTAGTGCTTCCGATTCTGGATCGACGAGCGAATTGCAGAAATTATATGGCAATAAAAGAGATACTTTCTGTCAGCTTCTAGCTCTAGTTTTGGGTAATAAATTTTAATGGATCTACGCGCCGTAATTTGTGGTATTAAACCGCAACTCGAAATAAGAATTTCCGCTGCTTTCTAGGCATCAAATTCAGAGACTAGATCTTAACCAATGATGTCCTAGTTATTATTCAAGACTCTGATTCCCCAGCAGCTGGAAGTCCAGCTCAGAGATCGGAGTGTGTAAATAATTATTTATTAAGACTTGGGTATTAAATTAATTAGTTTCGGTTGAAATTGAGATTTTTAATTTTCCATCTTAAGGAATTAATTATTTAATTTCTGAATGCTTTTACTTTACTCCCTGTTGAGACTTTACAAATTGCGTTTCATTTTTTGTTTTTACTGTATTTGGTTTTTAATTCATTTAATTTCTTTGTTATCATTGTTCGCGTCCCAAAAAACCAGAGAAAAAAAATACCCAAAGTGAGACTTTTAATAGCCTACGTGAGAGAAAGTGCTGGAGTTCTGAGGAAAAGCCATCAACTGGCTGACAAGCTTTGATAGCTGGCGAGGCTGTGTCATGTTTGTACGTATTGAGGCTTTACTGTGGCCATCAGCTGCCATCCAATTCCAGGTACTTACACTGTGCTAGGCTCGGATTATCCACAAAGACGGGCGTGGCATCCACCGATGCCAACAGGAGCAGCAACTGCAGCAGACTGCACAGCGTCAGGATGAAGATGCTTCGCATTGAGAAGGTGGGCATTATACTTTTGGTGGTTATAATCGATGTGTGTAGCCCCGAGCTGTGTGCTCTACTTTTGCCAGTTGTATGTGTATCTGAGTCTGTTGACGCGGTCTCTATCGTCGTGTATCTGTGACTTGGTTGCTGCAACGCGCCCATCTGTAAATAAAAGTTGAACAAGATTCGAAATGAGTCACAAGAGGCAAATGTGAAACGTTTTAGGGTCTTAGCCATATTCAAATTACACTAAACGCGGTAGAGAATTTCTACACCATTGGTATGGGCACGGCCAGCACCAACAGCAACAGCAACAACAATAAAAATAACAACAACAACAACAACAACATCAATACGACATTCAGACAAGTGCGTAGAAGCTTTGGATGACTCAAACTCAAGTAGGTGAAAGTCGTTCGTTTTGAGTGACTTGCATATGCAAAAATAAGAAAGAAGACGTAAAATAATAACAAATAAACAGGAAAAAAATTAACTTTCTACAACGAATAGTAAAATACTCTTCCGCACCCTCAAGGAATGACATTTCAAATGAGTTTGGATTAAGAAATCGATGACTGTCTTCGAGGTTGCATTATGAGTCTCCAAGGAAAAACACATAACTAATCGATGACTGATATCGAGGTTTCAATATATATATATATATTCAAAGATATATGTATAATTATTTGAATCGATCATTTAATTTGAATATATATAGCTGGAAGATTCAGATATTGAATATCTGCTTAACTAATTAGAGACCATTTCAGGGCCTGGGCTTGGGCTTAGGCCTGCGCCTGCGCCTGGGCTTGGGTTTAGGCCTGGGCCTGGGCTTAGGCTTGGGTCTGGGCTGGGGCTCAGGCCTGAGCTTGAGCCTTGTATTCTAAATATTCCTTAAGTGACAGCTGTGCAGCTCAAAGAACCTTTTAGATACCCTCAGTAACTCTCGAAACCTCTTCCTCATATGATCAGGTATTATAGCCATATACAGACGTGTTCAGTGAAATAGTAGTGCAACTGTACAAAATAGAAAAGCCTTTGTTTTCAATACTTCTAGTCGCACAATTTCAACAAAAATTTACAATTATTTAGAATGGAATATCTGGAAGAGGATAACGAAAAAATTTCGTTAGATTTTTATCCCTATGTTTAGTTATTGGCGATCCTTGACAAATGCAACCGAATTTTGCTGTTCATAAAAATAGTAGTGACTTTTTTAACGGTAAAAAAAATAATCTATAACTTTATTTTCGGTTAATTTTTTTACTCTATATGTTTATATGGATCTAATATTTGGTTGTAAAGCCATTATTTTCAATGACTGCTTTACAGCGGCGTGGCATGGAGTCTACAAGGTCCTGGCAACGCTTAATGGGGATATTTGACTATGCCTCCTGGACTACACGCCAAAGTTGGGGCTTGGTTGTAGGATTAGTGGCTGCCACAACGCGTTTAACATCTCCCCATAAATTCTCTATCGATTTGAGGTCCGGGGACTAAACTGGCCATCGCATCACGTCGATCTTTGCTGATGCCTGCCAATCTTTAGCCAGCTTACTAGTATGTTTTGGGTCATTATCCTGTTGAAATGTCCAGGTTGATGGCATATCCCAACTGGCATATGGCAACATTGAGTTTGTCAATATCTCAACATAGACATTTCGGTCCATGATACCTTCTATCATATGTAATGGGCCTACGTTAGACTATGAAAAACATGCCCAAACCATGATGCTCATACCACCATACTTAACTGTCTTTCTTGTGTACCTGGGTTGGAGTTCAGAATTTTGGGGGCGTCGTACATACTGCCTAGACCCACTGCCACCAAAAAAAACTAAAAAAAATAAATTTTGCTTTTATCTGTCAAATTCATTCTCTATGGGCAACTTCTCTTAAAAATTTTGCAAATATGAGCCGTGCTTCCAGGTGCTTCTTGGTCACCAGCGGTACCTTTCGAGGACTTTGGCACTTAATTTTTGTTCCAATAGTCGACGACAAGCAGTCCCTTTACTGACTGATAAATTTAATTCAGTTTTAATAGATTTAGAAGAGGCTAACGGGTTAATTTGCCTAATGCGCGCGATGCGTCTGTCTTCTAAAGAGGTCCTTATGCGCTTCCTGCCACGAGATTCTGGCTTAATTTTAATATTAATGGCATTAAATATCATGGTAGGTGAACATCCAATAAGTTTTTCGATTCCTTTGTATGTTTTCTCTACTTTCTGAGTCTTAATATCAGTTCTCTTTTTCCTGCGGAGCAATGCTTTCCTCTACCCACTAAATCTCAAATTATGTTGCGAATTCAACTAATAAAATTTATGGAAATATTAAAAAATAATTTAAACTTACTAATGATGCATTGTTTTACATAAATTACTTGTTAAATTTTTTACACGGAGTTCTTAACTTGACAATAAGTGCAGCACTACTATTTTTATGAACAGCAAAATTCGGTTGCATTTGTCAAGGATCGCCAATAACTAAACATAGGGATAAAAATCTAACGAAATTTTTTCGTTATCCTCTTCCAGATATTCCATTCTAAATAATTGTAAATTTTTGTTGAAATTGTGCGACTAGAAGTATTGAAAACAAAGGCTTTTCTATTTTGTACAGTTGCACTACTATTTCACTGAACACGTCTGTATATATGTACTTCCTCTATAAAGAATCGCCTCAAATATAATTGCCATAAATCAAAGTCTGTTACTCAATAGCTGCCGAACTTGTGCCTGGGATATCATATCATTTACACTGCACAACAAAGGAGCTCTCGAGCTTTGTGAGTCGTTTGGGCCATGACTAATTGGCAATTTGTAATACCTTTTGGCCAAGTGTACACATAGAAATGGAGGTAAGAAGAGGTGTTTGATTTGGCGTATGTGCGATTTGACGACTTGTTGTTATATCTATGTTTAGTCATCTATAAAAGCACCTAATGGAAAGCAAAAGTGTATGTGTATGTGTGAGTGTGTGTGTGTGTAGAAAGTGCACTCGCCAGAGCTAACAATGTGCTAGAGGCCCGTGGGTATCCCATTCGGCGCCGAATTGTATAATCAGTCCGATGCCGTTTATATAACTGTGCATGTTGCAAGGCAATGTGGCAGCTGCAACTGGTTCTCAGTGCCACACAAAGTTCAAGAGACGGCCAACTGATGACATGCTGTGTGGCATGTGAAGAAAGTTTTCAGCCATCGCAATTCTTCTCGACGTTTGACGATGACGTAAAGTATAACAATCAAAGAAAGCGCAACAGAACAGAAATGGGGGGAAAACATTCAGAACGGGATCTGGAACTGGAACTGGCACTGGAACTGGCACTGGAACTGGCACTGGAACTGGCACTGGAACTGAAACTTGGAACTTGGAACTGAAGGCGAAGTTGAAGTTGAAGCCCAACTGCTGATGACAATGCCAGACGTGAGACGATCATTCATTGATCCGCACTAAGCATTAGAAACAAGCTAGAGACCATCTCTTCCTCCCCCCTCCCGTCGCCCTCCTTCTACCATCTTCCATCTTTCTTGTTCGTTATGTGCTATTCTTTATCTGTGTGTTGCTTTCATCACACGCCACACGATCTGCAGCGTTGGGCAATTTGTTGTCGCGCTGCGTTTGGAGCCAAAGAAGTGACAACAACAGTTGATCGTGTTCTTGGGGCTGCGTTGCGTAATACGGTCATTGACATGGCCAGAACCGTTGCTCAGAGGCTTAAAGCCATTTAACAGCGTGTGCAAAAACACAGTCACGGCAACAACAAAAACAGCCAGAAAACAGAAAAAAAGCAGCTTCTGTATAAAACAAATATAAAGAAATTCCCTAGTGACTGTCATTAAACGAAACTCTAATTAATTTCGAGTGCTCCGCAAGTTCAGAAGATGCCATTTCTAACGCTTCTCCAATTTTGTTCCCTCACTTCTCTAACTTCTCCTTTTAATGGACAGTCTGAAAGGCTGGCCTAGGCTGCAATTAAATGTAATTTATGCGGCCAAAACAATAAACTATACACACACACACACACGCACACACACGTAGATATCCGTCCGCTGATTGCCTTTAATTAAGTGTCAGAATCGTTGGCTAATTGCAACTCAGCTCCAGCTTCAGCTTCAAATCTCAAATCTGAATCTCAGATATAAGTTTTCAATTGAAGATCATTTTTAGCTCTAATATCTACTCCCCTCCCCCCTCTCTCCCTCTGTCTCTCTCCACCCCATGTCGCACCTCTCTCTCCGGCTGAAGCTTTGTTTGCTTCTCGCTGGAGCTATTTGTGTATTTGGGTCACGTTCTTGACTGGAATACATATCAGATGCGTGTAATTGAGCCAATGTTCCAATTCGCGGTACGTTGGCTGCGAGATGTGCAAATTAATGTGAATTTCTGTGGCTACTGTCCGGAATGGAACCGGACAGTCGACAGATTCTCTCTGCCCTCCCCATGAGCACGTGAGCTCGAGAAGATCTTGGGGGTCCAGCTTTGAAGTGGGTCACACACATCAGACAGATGATTTGCATGATTCCAATGAGAATGTGTGTGTATGCATGTGTGTGTGTGTGTGTGGGAGTATGTGTGTGTTGGGTAGGTGGACAGGCAATTAAGTAATTTCCATTTGTACGGATTGAGAAGGAAATAAACTTGAAGTTTTATTTTCTTTGGCCGCGCGATGTTAAAAGTGAAATTACAAATTTTTTGGGGAACTTTTTTTTTCTTTTTTTTTTTCCTTTCGTTTTATTAAAAAGATATTGTTTGTGAATAAACAAATGCGTGCGAGTGTGTGTGTGTGTGTGTGTGTGTGTGACACTTGCCTTAAATAAAAGCGAAAGCCACACAAATTGTATATGTTATTTTTTTTTTTTTTTTTTTTCTCTTTCCCAAAGCGGCGGCTCTTCGCTTTTTCGGCTGGTAATAATTTTGAATTTGTTTAAAAGAAAAGTGAAATGCAAGCAGAAAGCATAATGTTGACGCTTTAAATTAGCCAAAAGAGACTAAAAATAAAATATAAAAAAAAAATAAAAAACAAACAAACAACAATAGAATTATGCCATTTGATGTGTGGGGCAACATTATCAAACCAGAAGTGCGTCCACTTTTGCTGCGGATAGCCGCGATGGCTTGGCTTTCATTTCTCTTGCTAACCAAAAACGGCTTTGGAGAAATTCAAACATGTCTTTGAGTTTCTTCTACCAGTCTATGTGTGTGTGTGTGTGCATGTGAGTGTGTGTGTGTGTGTTTATGTATGTGTTGTTGCTAACTGCGGGATGCGGGAGTTCATTAGTTCAGGTGACTCTAGAAAGCCCAATACACACACACACACACTCAGTCACGTCATAGGAGGGGAAAAACAAAAGACTTAGGGCACAAACTTGACTGCTGAACGACAATTTTCCAATTGCCAGAAGCAGGCAAATTACAATAATTATTATGAAAATTAAACGGAGCAACTGGGGGCGTCTTTCACAGCAGCAGCAGCAACGGCAGCAGCAACGGCAGCAGCAACGGCAGCAGCAACGGCAGCAGCAACAGCAGCAGCAACAGCAATCGTCTCCATTTCCAGCTGCAACCTCAGCTCCAGCCTCAGCTCCAGCCTGAACCTCAGCTTTGGCTCGATAAACCAGAATAAGCAGAAATGCAAATAATGCCAAAGGCCTCAACTCCAATGGGGAGTCATGCGGCAGCAAGTGGCAGGCAGCGGCAGGGGAGGCCTCTGCATTTTAGACCAAAGTCAAAGCCAAGCGACAACGACAACAAGAACAACGAGAGTAACAGCACCAACAGCAGCAGCAGCCCCAACAGCAGCAGCAACATCAGCAGCAGCCGCAGCAGCAACAGCAACTGCAACAACAACAACAACAACAACTAACAGACCAGTTCTGTTGTAGCCCGAAAAGAAGTTGTATTTTTTTTTTTACCTTCCTCTGCCTGCAACCTCGTTGGTTGCCGCTGCTGCGGCAGTGACGACGACAGCAGTGGCTGTGGCAGCGGCAATTGAAACACTTGTACTAAGGCTGTGCCTCCTGTGGCAGCCGCTGCTGATTCTGCTGCCGATGCTGCTGCTGTTGGCCGCTCTTGTTGTTGCTGTTGTTGCGCGTGTTGTTGCTGCCGCTGTTGTCGTTGTTGCTATTGTTGTTGCTGTTGCTGTTGCTTCTTTTTACAGGAATTTCAATAAAAATTTGCAGCGCGAGGCAACTTTTGCTTTGGACTCGTTTGACTTTGGCCGTTGATCAAAATCAAGGCGCTTGAACTTGTTGCGCCTGCTCTTGTTTTGTTGCAAGTTGTTGTTGCAAGTTGTTGTTGCAAGTTGCTGTTGCTGTTGCTGTTGCTGTTGCTGCTTTTGTTGTCGCTGCTGCCGATGCAGTTAGTTGCAGTTATGTGCAACTATTGTGTGTATGTCGACTGAGTGTCTGTGTGTGTGTGTGTGTGTGTGTGTGTGTGTGTGTGTGTGTGTTCATGTGCCTTTAATTGACTTGTACGTGGTAGAAAGTGCGGCGAAGCTACCTAAGCGATACACACACACACACACACAATAGAAACGACGATGGGCGCGCGTATCTTACGGATGCGTATCTTAAGCTGTTGTATCTTTTGCATTTACTTGATGTTTTTTTTTTATTTTTTTTTTATTTTTTTTTTATTTTTTTTTTTTGGTTCTTTTTGATTGCCGTTGAGTTCAATTTTTGTTTGTTGTCTTCTTTTGTTTGATTATGCTTGTGAGTAAGTGTGAGTGTGTGTGAGTGTGTGTGTATGTGTGTGTGAGTGTGTGTGAGTGTGTGTATGTGTGTGTTAGTCTGATGTTGATGTTGCTGTTGTTGTTGTTGTTCTTTTGGGTGAATGAGTAGGAGAACTTCACTGCCAACTTTATTTTGGGGTCATTTCTTTTAATTTTCTGTCGCACTGTTATTATTACTTTCGTGTTGTTGTTGTTGTTGTTGTTGTTCTTATTCTTATTCTTGATGTTGTTGTTGTTTTTGCTGTTGTTATTGTTGTGTTGAAATTATGTTTCTTCTATTAACTTCTCTTGGGTTTTTCTTATATTTTACTCGTTATTAAATTCTTTTTTTTTTTTTAAACTTAGATTTTTTTTTGTTTTTTTTTTTATGAGTTTCTTCACATTTGGCTTTTGTTTGACACTCGACTGTCGGCCGGAGAGCCTCTGGCTTTAGTTTATGTTAAGGAAACGAACCAAAAGGCGAAGAGAAATGAAAGAAAGAAAGAAAGAGTCGTCGCCGCTTCAAACACTCACAATTTGTTAGGTCGGAGGAGGTGGATTTTTTTTTTTGCGTTTTGGGTGGAAAGGCACTTTTTTTTTTTGTTATTTTTTATTTTTTATTTTTATTTTGAGAATATTGCACACTGTGAAAACTTTGAATTTTTGTAGTCATGCACGCATTGGCCAAACCAATTTGAGGCCAATAACATACACGCACATGTACACGCACACGCACACGCAGACGCAGACGCAGAGGCACACGCACACACACGCTGAGTCGACGTAGCCAGACGTTTAAGTTGCTTTCAAAGAGGAGCAAAAACCGCGTTCTGTTGCGCACGTCTGGAGAGAAGCGCGCATACAAAAGATCCACACGCCAGCTGAAGTCAGCCAAAGCCAAAGACAGCCACGGGCGCCGCAGCTGCTGCTGATGTTGACGGCGACGGCGACGGCGACGGCGACGGCGACGTTGGCGTTTACAGTGGCCTCTCAGCTGCTGTGATTTAGCGACTGCGACGGCAGCAGCGCTGAAGAACGACAAAGTAAACTTGGTAGTAGCGGAAGAGGTAAGACACACACACACACACATATATAAAGACACTCACACACACATTCACATTTACACGTAACACACACACACATAGAGAGAGAACTGAACATGTGCGCATGCGTAGCCGGTGCGACGTTGACGCTCTTGTAGACATAGACGACGACGTCGACTGCGACTGCGACTGTGACAGCGACTGAGACTGCGACTGCTATGCTAGTTATTGAGCTTCGCGCATAACGGTTTCCATTAAGGCCAGTTCACAAAATGGTGAGAACAACAAATGCTAAGCGGCTGTTGTTGCTGTTGCTGCTTATTCAAATGAACAGAGTAACACACTCACATTCACACTCACACACACACACCGGCACACACACAGGCACACACAGTCTCTCAGTGGCTGGTGGACTCTCTTGTTGTCATAGCCACAGCTGATTGGCGGCATTTGCTTGCCGGTGGGGTGGTTGGCGGGGTGAGGCAAGGGTAAGGCTGAAGTTTGGGGTTAACAGCGCTTTCACATTAAAATAGCAAGAAGCAGCAGCAACAACAACAACAAGAACAACAACAGCAACGACAACAATAACAATAACAATACAGAGTCGGTGACTTGGTGGCTTTTTCTTTCATATTTTTGTGTGTGGTGCAAATGAGTGGCTCGGTCTGTCGCCATTCTTTGTTCATCAACTGACTGTTTTATCTATGTGTGTATGTGTGTGTGTGTATGTGTGTGTGTGTATGTGTATGTATATATGTGTGTGTGTGTGTGTGTGTGTTGTTAGTGCTATAATTTATGCACGTCGTCAGGTTAAGAAAGTCAAACTTAACTATCACTAAACACCTGTCTAGGGTCTATGCACGTGTGTTCTTGTCTGCCTGTGTGTGTGTGTGTGTGTGTGTGTGAGTGTGTGTGTGTATGTAAATCACTGGCTAGGAGCTGCATGCAATTAGCTGCAATTGTGGTTGCTGTCGAGGGGATACGTTGATGATCGTCATTAAATTTAACACAAGTGATTCACTGCTCGAAACACACACACACAGACACACACACACACCCAGAGACATGACTTTTAATTTCCGAGAATGCATTTGGGGAGTTGATGATAAATTTTATATAAAAATTGAACAATTATTTATTTGTTCATATCACTTGCATGAGAACAGCTTGAAATAAATAAGCACACACACACACACACACACACATACATGCACACATGCACACAGCAAGTACAATAATCAATTAATCAATTAGGCTTAATGGCACATCACATTTGTAGCCGAAAGAATAACATACACAGGTTGTTGGGATTAGATTTGAGAACGCGACGAATTTTTGTTGCGGCTTCTCATGTCATCTTTGCGTCGAACAATCAACGAACATCAGGCGGCGGCAACAGCAACAACAGCAAAAACAACAACAACATCAACAATAACAACGAGAAAGATAAACAAGCGCACGGCAACAACAACGCGTTGAACTTGAGAGACCTTGACACTGGCGCTGCTCCACAGCGACTGAGGCCAAAGCCAAAGCCAAAGCCAAAGGCAAGCAGGCAACAAGTTGCGGCCACTCGCCGAGTTCTTTGGCCAAGAAGAGAGCAGCAGTGGATGCCAACGGCTGTGGATGCCAACAAAGAGAGGCAGAGCGAGAAAGAAAGAGAGAGAGAGAGAAAGGGAGAAAACGAGAGAGGGAGAGAGAGAGAGAGATGGGGAAGAAACGAGATGAGAATCCCAAAGAGTGTGAAGCGTCTGATAAAGCAGCCCAAATCAGAGGAGTCTAATTAGCCAGTATTCTGTAGATGATTTTGTGTAATCAACGAGTCACACACACAGACACACACACACACATACTAGCACACTCAATAGCTGAAAATGCAGTTAAAGTTCTTGGTTTGTTTACTTACCTCGGGCATCCAACGGAAGTTGCATCATTAGAAATTCTGTGCACACTTCAGGTGCCTCACATGCCTCACGACACTTGTTGCCTGCCTCCGCAATGCTCAGCTGCTGCTGCTGCTGCCACTGCCGTTCTTCTGCGAAGTAGTGTGTTAAGCGGTTACTGTGTTTGTTTTGATTTTATTTACCTTCTTATTTACCTTTTCTCCCTTTCAGCTCTTATCATTTTTCTTGCCGTTGTTGCGTTGTTTGTTTATGTCAACATTTGTTTTGAATCTGACACCTTATCTGCTGCAACAGTTAAAGGGGCTAAGTGAAGGGCTGCCAACTTATTGGAAATTTCACTGGCAATTCGCTTGGGGACTTTTGTGCGAGCCCCAAAGTATGCAATGATTTTTATTATTCTGACTTGAGTTCGTTTCCTAAGTCTTTTGTTTTTAGGGCCGAATCTGTGGGAAAAAAAAAATTTAATTTACTTTTCTTTTTTGTTTAGGCTTTAAATAAAAAAGGGATTGTAATAAAAAATAAAAAATAAAAAATTAATAACAATAAAAAAAAATACCATTTGCTTGGGGCATAAATCAAAAAAAAAACAAAATTTGATTTAGATTATATAATTTTTTTATTTTCTTTAATTCTAAACGTAAATTAGAACTAGACATAGGTTAAAATTATAAATTCAAGAAATTCTATGTGTATGTCGGTAATAAATATATTTATAAATAATGCAGAGTTCGGTAAAAAAACCGAACCCGCCGCGTAAAATAAGCCAATAAACAAAAACAAAATGAAAAAATCATAAGCTGAAGTACAAACTGAAATAAATAATAGACGCGTACAGCTTTGAGGGCTGATTGGGAGCTAAAACTTAAACACTAGCAACCCCGAGTCGTAGAGGAATCACATGGCCAGGCAACGGTGATGCAGTGGCACCGCCTATGGACGCGCACAGCTGCGCAACTACGAGCGGCACTCGAGCGGTGACTGCAGTCTTCCAATTGATTAACTTACAGCCAAAAATGCTGTTCCATTCCTTCGTTGTGTCCCGACCACTAGACGTTGTTGTCGTTGGCCATAACCTTGTTGATCCACGGCACAAAATGCTGTATGTTGGTATAGACACCCGGCAGATGCTCCCTGCCACAGCCGATGCCCCAGGATACGAGACCGATCAGCGTCTTGCGACCATCCATCGTCAATGTGAGCGGCCCACCACTGTCGCCCTGGCAGGAGTCACGTCCACCCTCCTTGTAGCCAGCACAAAGGAACACCTACAGAATTAAAGCCAATTTGTGTGAATTCATAAAACTTTCGTCCTTTTTTTCTACTTACGTCGTGTATCGCCTCGCGTCTTCCGGCGGCTCGGAACCAGCGCTGACAGCGATCGTTTGATATCACTTCGACATCCACCTCCTGCAGCACTGATGGAACGGTACTCTGGCCGTGGCGCGTGCGTCCCCAGCCTGCGACTGTGGCCATTTTACCAGTCAACTTGGTGGTGGGGGGTGGCAGACACACGGGAATGATGTGTTGCTTGTAGATGACATTGCGGTCGAGGCGAATGAGTGCCACGTCGTTCTTGAAGTCCGCAGGATTGTAATGGGGATGCACTTCCTTGCGCTCTATGCCGTACTCCTCATGGTTGAGACGCTCCTCTTGGGCACGTACGTCCCACTCGCCCAGCCTGATCTTCATATTGGCGTTGGTGGTGCTGTAATCAGTGGAAATCAGGTGAAGGTCAAAGAAGTGGGTTAAGTTGCAGGCAACTTACGTGGACACACAGTGAGCGGCGGTGACCACCCAGCGGTTGGAGATCAATGCACCACCACAGCTCAACTTGCGCGTAAGGAAACCGCTCTTGATGAGCGCCACCTGCCAGGGGTGGGAGCCAAAGCCCGTGGAGTGGCCCCCCACGATGCGATTCGAGCGCGAGTAAACCTCACCGCAACCTGGGAATTTAAATTAGTCATTAATTAATTTATTTTTAATTAATTCAAACCCCAAAAATTGTCAGACAAAGTGAGAGCAACAGCGCAGAGTGCGAACTACGTAAAAGAAAAGTGAAGTGAAGTCTTAGGTGACGTTGAGTGGTGCATACAAAGGAAAACTTGCAGTGGTGCTAAGGAAAGTGCGTGATATCGAAGAGTAGAGATTAGATAGATGATATGGAGGAGTTGGTTTTGTACCCGGCACTGGACGATAGCTGCCATCGTTGTAGCTGTCACCGCTCTCGTAATCGTGCACCGCCTCGCCGGCATTCAGGTCCAGGACATTGCCCACGGCAAATGGCTGTGCCTGTGGCTCGTGTGGCAGTGGTGCTCCAGCGATGCTATCCGGAGGTGCATCCGCATCGAAGAAGCCATCCAAATGATTTGTGATGCCCAAATGATTTGCATCATGCTCCCAGCTGTTCAGGTTGGAGCTTGAGGGTCGATGTACCGATGAACTGGAGCCGGAACTGGAACCGGAGCCTGGCTTGTAGGAATTGACACTATAATGTGCCGGACGCTTGGTACTAAAGTAGGCGTGACTGGGATAGGCGGGTCGTGCAGACGATGACGAAGCCGTTGACAGGCCGTTGCCATTGCTGTGCTGCGTCTGTGTCTGATGATGGATTTGGTGATGCTGGTGATGTGCTGGCTTATTCAGCGCTGGCGACAGCTCAGGATAAATGTCGTGCAAATGGATTATATCACCTGTGTGTAAGAATCATCATGATGTGGCAGTTTTCCTCAACACATACTGTATATAACTCAGTGATTCGAGTGATTCGAGTGATTCGTGTCATTCTGTCTGCATTTCTGTCTGGGAACTTGAGTCTGGGGTCAACTTTCGCTTTGAAACTTTTCACTTTGACAATCGTAATAACAATAAAAGCCCTGGGACAGCAATTACGAGTGGAACTCTGCACGACTCTATTATGTCACCAAGCCGATGAAGTCGAAACTCAGGACTGGAACTGACCAACTGACCGCAGCCAACGACAAACAAAAACAAAGACTATGAGATAATTTTTCGCACGTAATTCAAAAAGTAGAAACAGAAAAACAAAAAAAAAAAAAAGAAAAATAAAAACAAAATGGAAAAACAAAAATCCAAAAACCGAGCCCCAAGCCCCAAGCCCCAAGCCCCCAAAAGAGCTGCAGAACGAGGGAACTTGATTAACACTTTCGTGAAGTTGTCCGGCTTTTCGTTAGGAATGGCCAAGGGTGAAAGACTGAAGAAGGGGGGGAGGAAAGGGAAAGGCTAGAGACGATGGGGCAAAGTGAGAAGGTGGAGGGGCAGGGCTTCGTAACATTTGTAGTTTTCCCACATTTCGTGTGTTTATCGCAAAACAAATAAATAAATAGCTCAAAATCAAAATCAAAACCAAAATTAAAATAAAAAAAAAAAATAAATAAAACCCAAAAATCCAAATAAAGTTAAAAACTAAAAATCACATAAAAGTCAATGCAGTCGCAGGGCTAAAAAATAAATTAAAACAAAGCTAAAAAATTTCACTTTTCAAATGCAAAAAAAACCTTCGTTCACCTTCGCTTATTTCCGCAAAGACTTTGCCCACATTTCGGCATTTTCATTGTCGCGTCTGCGGTTTTTACTGTGGAAATTTTACACTTGAGCGACACGCAACACCAACAAAACAAAAACAACAGTAAACTTAAGTAAAGTCAAAAAAAAAAATAAAAATGAAACAAAAAAAAATACAAGTCGAGGAAAAGATTCCCAGAAATTTGTATATTAACATTTTCCCCCAAAGAAAGTGCGTGGCCGGGAAACAGAACGCGCTTCTTTATGAGCTTTAGGAAAATTACTTCAGCGGAAAAGAAATCTAATTAAGAAAGGGCTTACAGTAAAGATTGGCCATGAGCTACCCTGTAACTTAATAAAAAATGTCCACACACAGAGTAAAATCTCCACTAGAAAAATCGAAGAATCTGAAGGTTAAGACCTTTAGACCTATAACAAAATTATTTATTTGATAGACGTTATTCAAAATCTTAGATATTGAAAATGTCAACTATTCGAAATCTTCGCTTTAAAAAAAAAATAATTTTTTATAAATTAAGCAACCTCCTACGAAGATTTACAGGGTATGCAACTTGGAGCTTCATCAAAATTTGTCCATAAGTCTGTCTATTCTTTTGTGAGTTGCTTCCAAAAATGTTTACTAAGAATAACTTATAACATTTTGTAACTTCTTGATGTTTTTTATAGTATTTTTAATTGTTTTTGTTGTTATTTAGCTGCTGCTTTGTAACATGTGCAACAGCAACAACAACAACAACAACAAAATACAACTAAAAACAAGCAAAAGCCTAGAAAATTAAACAGAGCACAACAAAAATGGAAGCAAGAGGCTTAGAAACTTTAGCTATGTGTGTGTGTGCGTGTGTGTGTGAGTGTATAAATGTTGTTTGTGGCATAATATTTGTTGTTGTTTTTTTTTATAGCTTAGTTAATCAAAGATATTACGGTACAACCAATGCACTTGATAGAAACCAAAGAATTAAATTTTGAAAGAAAAATGCGAGTGGAAGTTGTTTTGGGCTCTACCAAAGATATCAATTATATATGTATAGATATAAAAAATAAAAAAAAAAACAATTCAAATTATATTTTAATTAATTATATTTTAAGAATATATAATTAATGAAAATAAATATAAAATGCTGACTGATAAAAACACTTCAGTCTCTTGTACAGACTTTAAGTTGATTTTGAAACTTCCCCTAGGACTCTTTATAAAGTGAGCCTCAGAAGGTGTAGACGAACTGATATATCATTTTTTTTTAAATATTAAAAAATTATAAATATATATCTAGTTTTTTAAAATATTAATTATTAGTAATATTATTTATATATATTTCTGTTAACAGCGACAATTCAAGTCGCCTTTTAAAGTCTGAGGATGGAACAGAATCTTTGGCTCTTTTGTATTCATAGCACTCAGGAGTTTATTTTAGCGGTATATACAGTATATATAACCGTAAATCAGTTGCAAAGACTGTACTTATATAGTGCAATTCCTGAGCGATTCATTAAATGGAACACCATTGACACCTTCCACACCAGCGCCTGTCTGAATGCCTCAAAGTGCACTTTGTTGCGCTTCTGCATGGAGAGAGACTCTATGGCTGCCATTTACTGTATATGTGTGTGTGTGTGTGCGTGCGTGTGTGTCTTGGAGTGTGTAAGTGTATGTGTGTTTAACTAAAGTCGAGCAATTTGTTGTCATTTTCGAAATGCGAACTAATTTATTGCGCTATTATACAGAGAATTGCATAACTCGAAGCGCAACAATTTGCAATTTTCTGGCAAAGAGCAACAAATGCCAAGACATGACGTAGGCAATGGGAAAGGGGGGGACAGGGGACAGGGGACAGGGGACGGTGGACGGTGGACGGGGCGATGGGAAAGCAGTTGGTGAAATGGGTGGGTCGTTAGAATGATTGGGTCTACTCACTGGTATTGTTGACCGGCGCCGCATGCGGACTCTCCTCAGAGTCAAGATCTTTGTCCACGCAGCATGACCAGATCATGCCGCCGGAGCACAAGTCCAAAGGCTTGCCGCCTCCCAAGACGCACGAGATGGACAGGCCGCACTCGAATTTGTGGCCACGGAAGCGGCACGATTGCGGTATCACTGAAATAAGACCAAAGGGCATTAGTTAGGTTACATACACGCACACACACACACACACACACACACAGAAATAGAAAATAGTCTAAGAGTCAATTATTAGAATTAAGAACGAGTACTTCGGGATAACATCTCCATGACGCTGCTTTCGCCGTAGTAGCCGGCACCGCTCCGCCGGGAAAGTGCGTCTAGTATGAGCATGTCGTGCTCCTGTTGGGCACTGGGATAGGCCAGAGCTGTGACACCGTGACTGGGGGGCAATGCATAGATGAAGATCAGACTGAGGCACAGCCGCAGCCATTGATCCTTTCTGTGGCAATGCGAATGGGTGTGCCGCTGTGACATGGCTGCTCCTGGCGAGGAGGCAACGACAACGCGTACTTTCACTTTCTTTCAACACTTGTTATTGCTCTCGTTGTTATTACAGCAATTTGTTGTTGTTGTTGTTGTTGGAATTATGGTTGTTGCGGTTGGTGTTACTTTGGTCACTTTCTTTTTGCAAAAACAATCCTTGAACGCGTTGGGTAATAAAAGGCCAGCAAGGATTTCACTTTTATTTTCATTCGCCAGTAACTTTCTTGCTGAGCTACGCATGCGCAACGGCAACGGCAACAGTAGCGGCAAAGGCAACGACAGAGGCAGAGGCAACGGCAGGGGTAGAGGCAACGTCAGCGGCAATGGCAATTTTCACGGCACGCGGCGCACGAAAAGAAAATCGTTTTAGTTACTGTAAATGTTGATTCCATTTATGGAATCGCTGAGCTTTTGAGCTGAACGAAACGCAGGCGACAACCGCACGTCGGGAAATTCAATTCAGAACTAAGCCAAAGTCTTGTGTTTGCCCACCGACGTACCTCGACGTGCCGAAGACGTTTGCTCGCATTTCGCCATTTCACTTGCTCAGCCGAAGACGCAGCCATCAGCCAGCAGCGAGCAGAGAGCGAGAGAGAGAGTAAGCCAGGGGAAGAAGAGCCCGAGTCACTTAGCCAGCAACATTGTTGCCAAACTCTTGTTGGCCAGCAACATGTTGCCATACACTTCGGCTTGGTACGCCTTTTGGATTTTTTGTTTTGGTCAAGGTTTCGATGACGCGCATCGATTTGGGGGCACTCAATGTCGAGCACAAATAATCTATAATCTATATAAGTTGTTGTTATTGTTGTTGTTGTTGTTGTTGTTGTTGTTGTTGCTGTTGCTGCTGTTATTGGCAATGTTGTTGTTGGTTTTGTTATTACAGATACTGTGACTATTATTGTTGTTTAACACTTTCGAACGTCGGCGGTGCCTGGCGTCGTTAATAGCAGTTGATTTTCCTGCTCTTGGAAAAGACTTTTGCTTTTCTTTTCTTGGCTTTTCTATATTACATGGCGGCGCCTCCGAATGCCATTGAACTTGTGTGCTGCAATTTCGCGCTCGCTTTTTGCCATTCGCTTGCGTACTTATTACATCTCTCTAATATGCAGCTAGCCATATGAGTTTTTTTTTTCTTTTTTCTTTTTTTTCATACATTATTTTCTTTTATATGGATTTTTGTTAATTACATTTAATGGACACTTTTGCTGGGGGGCGCGCAGAATGTGCCACATGTTAATGTTTCCTCTGGGTAAAGAGAGAAAAAAAAATTAATTACCCTTAAAACTTCAACTTCAACTTCAACTTTAACTTTAACTCTTTAACGCCGCTCCAGCATTTCTTGGCTAATTAGTTTCTGTGTTTTCGCTGCTTTCGAAAGTCCAATTAGGGCCCTGACACGAACTGTCAAGAACATGATGACGTGTTTTATGTCCCTCGAAGTACTTTCGCTTCCTTCGGTAGAAATCAATGCATGAATCATATGAACTTGACATCGCGTCGATAATATGGCTCAAGGTTATCACGTATGCAAATTATGTAAGTAAAACATGTGGCCCACGTTTCCAGAGCTAGTGACTGTATAGCAAAAGACTTAGGCAACAAACTTGGCATAATCAAAACAGACAAAAAAATACTCCACGATAGAAAATTTTAATATAAATTAATAGTAAAACGTCGCTAAGTGAATCACTTGCAAGCCTATGAGAACTGTTATTTAGATGTCAATATTTAACTAGTGATCAACAGAGCTTAACTGGAAAATAACACCAGCAACTGTGGACGAGAAACCGTAAAAATAGTTTAAATTTAGGTTGGTCTAAAAAAAGACTTAGGTCACAAACTTGCGTAAGTGACTTAGGCAACGAACTTGTGCGTGTATATTGATTGTTACGAAAGACTTAGACAACAAACTTGACTAGACTAAGGGGCTAGACTAGGAAATGTTTAGAAACAAGCTTGTCAGCTTGCTTAGAAAAGACTTAGAACACAAACTTGAATACCAAAATATACATGCGTGACTTAGGCAACGAACTTGCATACTTACAATCGAGTTCATCAAAGAACTTGGCCTCCTTTGGCAGTTCCTTGTTAATGGCCTGCTTCAGCTCCGGCGTTACAACCGCATTGTACACGGAGTTGTAGCCGCTGTGCGCAGCGTCGAGGCAGCGATATGGGCAGAGGCAGAAAGTGAACAGCAGCAGCAGCAGCAGTGACGTTGGCAGCGGCAACAGCCATGCAACTGCGCGCATTTTGCAATACTTATGTTGTTGTAAAAGTTGTTGTTGTTGTAGTTGTATTTACTGTTGCTCTTGTTTTCGTTGTTTCTGTTGTTGTTGTTGTTGTTGGTATCGCTGTTGTTGTTATTTGTTTGCCTGCGATTTTGTGCAATTGTGTGTTTCACTTAATTCACGTAGCGGCGCGAGTTTTTGATTGAATAATCGCTCGTTTGCATAGCGCGCGTCGTTGTAAAAATTGAATTAATTTTTTAAATTAAATTCGCGGCAAACAATTTTGGCTTATATTTTGCAATGGCTCACAGTGCATATTTAGCGGCCATTTTATTTGTTTATAATTTTTTTAAACTGTTTTCTTTTGCCGCGTCATGCACCCCGTTTTTTATTTTTACTTATTTCTTGGTTTTCGGTTTTCGGTTTTCAGTTTTCGGTTTTCAGTTTTTGTATATATTTGTTACTTTTATTTTGAACTGTTGTGGCTTTTATGTGTTGCAGCTTTAAGCCCGAAAACAGTGCGGGTTTTGCGTATGCGAACAGTTTGCGGTAACGTCAAAACACTTAATAAACAGTTCGCTGACAAATTCAAAATCAAAAAGCCATCAACATGCTCACCAAAATACACACACACGCATACCCCAGCACACACACACACACATCTATAGAGACACACGCACGCACAGACCGAGCCGAGTCGTCGCAACGGTGACTATTGAGTAATAAGTAAGCGCCAAAGAGTGTGAGACACATTCACTGTGTGTGTGTGTGTGTGTGGATGGTCTGCATATGTGCGTTTTGTGGCATTGTTTGTGTGTTAGTGTGTGTAGAGAGTCACACTCGCATCGAAATCGAAAGTGAAAAGAAAATACAAGACGTGGCCTCTGAGCACAGTCGACAGGTTGCTCGCTCAGCTGGCCATTGCATATATCCCATATGTCTCATGTCTCATATCTCATATCCCATATCCCATATCCCATGTCCCATGTCCCATGTCTCATGTCGCATGTCGCATGTTTTGTAGCTGTGCTGTTGTCGCCATGACTAATGTCAAATGTGGAGCTGCTCTCACAGCTCAATGGAGGAAGTTGAGCCTCAACGTCAACCACAAATTTGCGGCCAAAATATCAACAATTGTACAAATTGCAGCAGGAAACGCAGCAGGGGGCATTCGGATGGACAGACAGACATCAGACAGGTGAGTAAAGACTAAAACATACACAACATCTTATTTGATGTTGATTTCAAGCGTAAACAATCCTCAAGTGCAACAACAACTGCTCAAGTCCAAATAATTGATAGCTTGACAGACAAAGAGCCTTCAGCTTGAAAGGTTCATGGAAAACCGTTGCGTATTTCCCACATAATCGATGACACACTTTGCAACAATCGAAACAAAAGAAAATTATAGACCACAACAATAAACAAAAAAAAGACACACGCAACAAATTTAAGTATATTGGGTAATTGACAGATGACACTTGTTGTTGGTCTTAATATGTTTAATATAAAAATTACTATTGTTGTTGCTGTTGTTGTTGTTGTTGTTGTGTTCGTTGGTGCCACTGAAAGAAACTGATTGTGCCACTTATGGCAGCCACAACCAAATGGGAAATGGGCCAGCGCCGCGAATGCCAAATGACATAACAAAGCAAATTTGTTGTACGTGTTGTAAAGTGCGTAATTCGAATACAACATTTTTAAATGCACAGTTGGCGCCCACCGTTCAAGGTCGGTCGTTGTGCCACCACCCAACAAGCCAAGCACTGCCGCCAACGCACCACAAAGAAGACACTCAGCTCCAATTGTATTAGCTACATAATAATATTTAATAAATCTAATAAAATGTATTTTTGTGTCTGATTGTTGGCCATTGCCTAATGCCCTATGCCATCAACTAATGAGATTACTTGCCACGCCCCGTGGAGCAGCCATTCCAGTCGAGAGTTGTTCAATTGTGCTTCAGTTTTCTCAAATCTCTTGAAGCTGCAACTCATTGTGTGCCACCACGTCCTCCACCCAGCGCAGGCTCTTCTGCAGATTGTGGTAGATGCCCGGCTGATGATCCACGCCACAGCCAAAGCCGGCACTGGTGATGCCCACTAGGACATAGCGTCCACGCTCTCGTATTACCAATGGACCGCCGGAGTCACCTGGAAGACGAATAAAAAATATTGAATATAAATTGTGATTTTCTTGAAGAGTCAAAGGGATTAGCCCCGAGAATTTTTAATTAATTAAATTTAATTTTTATTTTTATATTTATTTTATATATTTTATTTTTTTTATTTTTTTTTTTTAATTTTTAAAAATTTTTTATAATAATTAATAATTATAATATATAAGAAATTGGAGTCAAAGGGTCTAACCCCGAGAATTTTTAATTCATTTTTATTAATTTAATTTTTATTTATTTTATTTTTTTTATATATTTCATTTTTCTTTTATTTTTCACAATTTTAATTTATTATTTTAAATAATTAATTTAAAGAAAGTTTACACCAATTTGAATATCCTTTTGTTTTAATTGTAAAAGCCAAGCGCTGTCAACCACTGAATTGAGGGCTGTTATTTTTCTGCCTAAAAGTATGCTACAAAATTTGAAAACTCACCTAAGCAGGCATCCATATGGCCGTCTGAGTGGCCGGCACAGAACATTTCCGCTGTGATTTCCACATTGATCTGTTTGCTCTCATGCCAGCGAATGCAATCCAAGGTGGCTACGGAAGGAGTATATATATATATATACATATATATATTGTGAAAGGACTGAATACTCACAGATAATTGGCACGTTGGCCACTTGCAGCATATTGGTGCCAGCGTGGCCCATATGCGCTTCTGTCTTACCCCAGCCGGCAATCACACCCTTGCGGCCGATCAAACGTATGGGATACTGGGGCAGACAGATGGGCAAGATGTGTTCGCTGAAGCTCGTTGGCCGGGCCAACTTAAGCAGCGCCAGATCGTAGCGATCCGGCTGTGTGATGCGAAAGTTGAAGCGCGGATGTATTATCTTCTGCAGCACCGAGTGCTTCTCCACTGGCAGCGGCTCTTGAATGTGGCCCAGATTCTGTGTGTCCAGCTCACCCAAATACACTGTTATCTCATGCAGCTGCGCCTGTTGTATGCAATGAGCCGCCGTGGCCACCATGTTAGCCGAGATCAGAACCCCCCCGCACTGGTACTCCGCAATGCGTATGTGCGCCAGCCACGGGTACTCGGCGAACTGAGCCGGCCTGCCGCCAATGATGCGCTTCTGGAGTGTGTTCTGGGACGTGCGTGGCAGGCCACATTCAGGCTTGAGTGAAATAAATTAGATTGGATCATACTGTGCAGCATAATTAATGATCACATTTAGATTACATCGCACACACACACACACACACACATGCACACATGCACATTGCACATTCATCATCGCTTCATTAAGAAAAAAAAAGTAAAAAAACGTCTGGGAGAAACGAGTTTTTCCTCGAACGCCGATCAAACACCTTTCAGCTCAGGGCGGAAAACTTTGAAATTTCCGAGGTTCTTCTTTGATTTGTGCATCCGAAAACCTGTTGGCCAGTGTAATTATCTAATTGCAGCTGCGCATCCACTTACCTTGGAGTTGAAGAGCTCATTATCGTCGCGTCGCCGCAACATGATCCGCTTGGGCAAGCTGTTGAGGCTCATCTTGAGTTTGCCATAGTCCACCAGATTCTCAATTGGCGACTGATGATTATGTTGGCTCGGCTCGGAGACGCAACAGCTGAAGAGCCACTTATTGCTGCCACAGCCCTTGGCATGCTTGCCACCTTGCAGCCAACAGGAGAAGCTCAGCTTGCATGGCCAGACGCCGCTCTGGTGCACACACTCCGCCGGCACGCCCAGCAATGTGTTGAGCAGACCTAATAGGACGGACGGAGGAGCAACATTGAAGCTGGGAAGGATTAGGCTCTTTGAATTGGCATTACTTACTCGCCTGCATGGGCACTAGCTGGCAGAGGAGGAGGCACAGAGTGAGTAGGCATAGTTCGGACCATTGGCGCAACATTTTCGATTTTGGACTTTAGTTTTTTTTGCTGGTCACAATTCACACAAGTCACTGTTCACAGTCACTTCTGTCACTGATTGCTTGTAGGCGTGTAAGCGCTTAACACAATTTGCTGACAGTTAAATTAATGTTTTTGTATTGTTTGTTGTTGTTGTTGTTGTTGTTTGAAGTTGTTGTTATTGCTGTTAATGAAAGCATGACAATTTCTTATTCACTTTTATGTCGTCTATTTGTTGTGTGTAGATGTGTGTGTGCCGTTGGCGTCTTCTGCTTTTCCATTTCAAGTGTTTCTACTTAGATTTCTTATTTATTATTTGCTGCTCCACTTTTACTGCCAGCTCTGATCTCTGCCCCCCTCACACACACACACACACACACGCACACAGTAGCCAATGTTGTTGTCCTTGCCACTGACCAACACTCCAGCTGCCAATATGGGTTAACCGACGTTCTTTATATAATAACTGTGCCAATTGAATGAGTGTCTACCGGAGATTGGCATAGTTTCGCAGTGGCAAACGTAGAACGGCGACTCCCCAGCTAACAGCGAACAAAGCTGCACAGTTTCTCACATTCATAGACGTCGCAGATCGTCGTCGGCTGCCAATTGTGGCAAGAGTTACACGCGATTTGGCCACAAAGATGCAACAGCAACTGCCAACCGCACGCGTCGCTGGCCAGAATCAAACTGGAGCCCACGGCTGCTTCTGCATTGGCGTGAGCTTTAGCTTTGTCTTCTTCGGCTGCTGCCTGAGCATCATCTGCGATCAGTTTCTTCTCGCCATTAGGAGACGCGGATGGCACCACCAACAGGTTGATACTTGGCATCGCATGTTGGCGCTTCTTACCCGTTCTATTCTCACCTCTCGCTGCCCGCTGCCCGCTTCTCACTTCTCATCTCTCGCTTCCCTCTGCCCACTTCTCACTTCTCACTTCTCCACTCCTTCTGCCCACTTCTCACTTCTCATTTCTTGCTTCCCTCTGCCCACTTTTCGCTTCTCGCTTCTGGCTTATTGAATTCCCGATTCACTGCTCCGGTCTGTTCTCGTTTGGGCCAAGAAGTTCAGGTGGTAATTATTACGAAACGCAGGAAATGTTTTTGCCAAGTCAGTCAGTATATAATTATTTGATGCGACATAATTGCCACAGCCGCTGAGAGCTGTTAGATTTCATTCATATTCAGCTCTGTAGAAATTGGGATCATTTTGACGTCCCCAAGCCAGGCCAAGCCATGCCAAGCCAAGCCGTTGCCTTTTTGGGTTAACAGCGGCCCATGGAAGACGCGCTCTATTCTTTTATGTAACTTTCTAAAATGTGTTAAAGTTATTGATGATGATGGCGATGCTGGCAGCGGCAGCTTTGAGTCTGGGGTAGGGGTATGGGGTATCAAAACATTAGCATATCAAAAATGTTGCTTTCAAGTATCAAATATAAAAAATGTATAGAAGTTCTCCGGAATGGCAGGCGGTGTGTTTGAAAGTCATTCAGTAAACGTGTCACCAACACAACAAACACACAGTACAAATATCTCAGAATAATTTTCAAAACAAATCACAAAACACTTTCTGTTTTGGTTTTTTCAAGAATCACACACTTACCCCCCACCCCACCTAATCATACCCCATCACACCCCATCACACAGCTGAAGATCTGCAGCCACTGCAGAGGAACCCCTCGAAGCGCATCTCAAAATTGAATCCGTATACAATGGCCGGTACGTGCAAGGGTATGTGTGCCGTCGCCAAGGCAGTTGCTGCCGCCCACAATAGCAACATTGCCTACATTCAGTACCAGAGCCTGCAATATAGCGCCTTCATAATCGGCTGGCTGGGCATGATCCTGTCCGGCGTTGTGGTTCTCTGCTCCGTCATGTTTGTTGATATGCAAATGAGTGTCGAGGTTTGGATTAGGCAAATTTTCTATAACGTTTTGTCCGATAACGAAATTCAGTTCCTATTGAATCGTAAGTTATATAATCACCCATTTTATCTATCCAATTTCTATATATATATATTTATATATATATCTACATATATCTGTATAGTCTTTACAGTCTTCAATGCCGTTGCCTATGGAATGTCGCTGCTTAACATTGGCGCCAACATCCTGATGATCATTGGAATTTCTCGCGTAAGTCCCCCTCAGGACATCTCTTCATATATATAAAATATATGTCTATATACTCCGATCTACAGAATATGAGCAGCCTGATATGTCCTTGGCTCGTATTTCATGGCGTAATGTTTGGTTTCAGTCTGTACTTGGGCTTTTTCTACGCTCTGACTGGTCTCTTCATTAATTTCACAAGTTTCCTTATGTGCTTCTTGTCCTGCTCCCTTCTGCTGAGTATGTATATCCTGCAGGGATGCCCTGTAAATACCTCCTAACTCTCTCTCCCCACACAGTGGTGTACTACAAGACATACCATGAGATCTTCACTCTGTTCTTGATTATGAAGAAGGAGTCGCAGAACAACTTCCTTTTCGACCACGACCTTTAAATATCCTGTGACGTGTATTTGCCGTATTTGTCGTATCCGCCGGTTTGGCCAAAGATACAAATAAATTAACTCAAGACTTCGAATTTCAACATTTACATAATTTATTTACACAAATTAGTTCATAAATATATTAAAATTACGTAACAGCGCATATGACTAAGTAAATTAGTTAGTTATTAATTAATTATTAATTAAATTAAACTCTAGACATACCGTGGATATCTCAAGGCTACTAAATTCTACAGATATTTCTATATATATATATAATTTTCATTCAACGCTGCGTTAGATTTTTGTTAAATATTTTAAAATATTATAAATAAGTGAAGGACATTTAGGAAAAAGGATGTCGAAGAGGCCTAAAGAAGTGCTATGTACAAAACGAGTTGAAACCCCCTGGTGGCATGCAGCATGAAGCACGTTGCAGGCAGCAGCTGAAGCGTGGTATGCGATGCGTTGGGCTCGGAGTTAATTAACTTAAATGTTTGCCGTCAGACCAACGACGTAGGATATCCAGTCGACGGTGTATGCCAGACGATGGTAGATACCCTGGAAAAAGGATGAAATAGTTCCAATTATTATTCCACTTATGATTCTCGAAAGGATCGCCTTCTACTTACCGGTTGACCACGTGACGCGCACGAATAGCCCGCCGAGACAACGCCTGGACAGGAGTAAAGGATTCATTATGATTGGACAACCAAGTGGAGATGAGCTTCCACTTACCTATCAGATACCAGCGACCATTCTTCTCGTGCATCAGCGGACCGCCGGAGTCGCCCTGGCAGGAGTCCTTGCCGCCATTGCGGTAGCCAGCGCAGAGCATCTCCTGGTAGATCACCACATTGATGCCATTCTGTCGATGCCACCGCTCGCAGATGCGATTCTCGATTACGGGCACATCGACGGCCTGCAGCGTCTTGGGACGCAGACGGGAGCCGGGATTCAGGGCGCCCCAGCCGGCTGCCCAGCCAAACTTGCCCAAAAAGTCCTCATTCTTCTCGGGCAGACAGATGGGAGCTGCAAAATGTGATGTGATGTAAGCATCATACGAATAAGATGTATGGCGCGGGTCATTGCCCTTTGGCTGGCCACTTACCTATGTGTGGCATGAAGTGAACGGTCCGCTCCAGCGTGAGGACGGAGACATCAAAGCGATCCGCCTGCGGCGTAAACTTGAAATACGGATGTACGTCGATGCGGCGAACGCCAAAGGTGTAGGCGGGCAGCGGTTCCACGGCCGAGTTGATCACATAATCGCCCAGCGTGACGTGCACTTGACGGGGCGTGGCACGCGCCACACAATGCCCGGCAGTGACCACATGACGACGTGATATCAACGACCCACCACATCTGCAACAACAACAAACCATTAATTGGATAATCTTGGGAGCTGCAGTCCTGCTGTCTGTCCTTGAGCTTTACTCACCTCGAGGATCCGATGCGTATGTAGGCCTGCCAGGGAAAGGAGCCGAAGCCGGCGTCATCGCCGCCCACGATGCGGCGCTGTGCGGTCTGCTTGGCCAACGAGATGCCGCAGCCTGTCCAGAAGAGAGTGGGATTAAGAGACACGAAGAGTGGGTGAGATGGAGAAAGAGAACGGGAGAGAAAGAAAGAGAGAGAGAGAGAGAGAGAGAGAGAGGTGGGGGGTTAGTGAAATCAAGCAGGTCAGCTGAGAAACTAAACTATCAAACAATAAGTTAGTAGCAACTAGCAACGGAAGCGTTAGGGTGAGCAGCTGGGCAGGCGGTGCAACTTGTGGCAGCCACAAATAAAGCCAAAAAATAATACACACACACACACACACACACGCATAGCATTTGCAAACACACACACGCACAGTGACGCCGCTTGGAACTGCCAGCAAGTCATGGATGTCGAGGATGAGATGCGGTGAAGAGAGCGAGCGAGAGAGAGGGGAAGGGGGCGGGGTCGCAAAACTTTCTAGTCGCTGGACGGCAGCTGTTGTCAAGGTTGGGGTCGCTTCCTTATGGGGCAAGATGTGTAAATGTTGCAAGATGATGATCATAAACTATGCTAATTAACATGCGCATGCGGGCCAAAGAATTTACTTTTCCTTTTCCTTTTCCACTTCCATTTCCATTTCCATTTCCTTATCGCTTTTCTTTTCTTTTTCTTTTTCTTTATATTTTCATTTTCATTTTCATATTTCTTGGTGCACTTTTGCCCCACTGTGGCGACGAGGCGCCGCAGGCATTGGTTCATTTGTTTGTGTGTATTTAGTAGCGTGTTTGAAGCTCTTATTAAGCACTGACTAGGCAAGCTATTAACTAAGTACAAGGTGCGATTAAAATTCAACAAATTCAACAAAACAAAACAAAATTCAATTACAAAACTACAAAAATTACAACAAAAAAAAAAATTAAATAAATATTTGTTAAGGCATGCAAAAAATTTGTGTTCATTTAATTTCTGGATTAATCCAAAAATAATCAAATCTCAAGCTGTAGCAATTTTTTTGAAATTTTTCAGTATTTTTTTTTTTTAATTTTTATTTGTGTGCACGTGCTTGTTGGTATTGTTGTTGTTGTTGTTGGTATATAATTTTTTTTTTTTTTTGTTTTTTTTTATTTTTGTTGGGGTTGCATGCTTGCGGCTGCCACTCACTGGGTTCGTTGTTGACCGGTCCAAAGTTCTTTTGGGGCAGATCGGTCAGATCTATGGTATTGCCCACATAGTCCGAGCTGCGCAGGTTGGCCGACTTGGCCGTGCGATGGCAGCAGCCACGCAGCAGTCCGTTGCAGGTGCCCTGTATCAGGCCGCCGGACAGCCAGCAGCCCAAAAAGAACTCGCAAGTTCCGCCCCGATGCTGGCACTCCAAGTCCGTTGTGATGTCGACTGTCAAATGGTTTGGGAATTCATGTATGTAGATGAGCAACATGTGTGTATGGGCTGTGGGCGTGTGGCATGTGGCATGTGGCATGTGTCTGTGTAGGCGTGTATGGGTGTGGGGTGGATGTATGAGAGAAAGGGTGTAAGGGTGAATGGGTGTATGGGTGTATGGGTGTAGTGGAGTATAGGTGTGTAGGTGTATAGGTGTATAGGTGTATATGTGTATAGGCGTGTGTGAGTGTGTGTGTGTGGGCATTGCTGTGGGTGGCTTTGTTTTCCCTTGAGCGGATTGGACTATTAAGCCTAGTGCAAGCAGTTCCCAGCAGCGACACTAACTGAAGCTTAGCTTAGACGACTAGAGGATTGGAGTCGGTGTTAGCAAACGGGTCCTTACCTTTCTCCTTGAATGTGCTGGCCGATTGCGGACTGCTGGTTGCCTCCGATGCGCTGTCTAGATCCTGCAGACTGTAGTCATTGCGCACATCCTGAACGGCAGCCAATTCATTGATGCCAAAGTTCTGATCCCTAAAGGATTGAGTAGAGAATTGATTACTTCAAATGCCACTTCCTCTTCCTCATCATCCTCCTCTTCACTTACCTGAAGGCAATGTTGTCGCTGAAGTAGACGCCCGTGCCTGTGGGTGCACTTGGCCCGCTGGGTCCTGTGGTGCCGACGTTGTCGTTGCTGGGAAAGACGACACGTGGACTACGCGATGATTTGTAGGGGAAGTAGCGACTCTTGCGGGAGCTCTGATAGTCACCAGGAGCGACGTACTCATTGAACGCCTTCTGCGGCCCAAACTGGCGCACGGGATTGGGTCCAGTGCGGAATTCCGTATCGCCAAAGAAGAGACCGCGCTGCAGTCGCTGGGGCAGCGCTGTGATGGGTCCATTGATGTCTCCAAATTTGGTCACATCATCGCGATACACCTTGCCAGCGGCCACAGCTGCGTTGAGGGTGTGGGGCTTGGAGTTGGCCACCAGACCAGGAAACTCAAAGCTGGAGGGCGACACATCCGAATCAAAGTACAGTTGGCGGGTATGACGTGTGTCATGGTCAAATTGCGTGGGCGAGGGAGCTGCAAGTGAATCCTCACTGTAGGGCTGTGGCTCGTAGCCACCGCTGCTCTCCTCAAAGATGGGATTGTCCTCGCGATAGGCTTGTGGATAGAAGGGATTGGCGGGCTTCAGGCTGTAGCTGGGAAACTGGAAGCCCACCCGACGACTGGTCTGTTCCGGCTCGGCGTACTCCAGCTTATCCGTGGAGCTGGGCGAGGCAAGCAGATCGCTTCGCTCCGTGCGATCGGGCGTCGTGTGCTGCTGCTCCGTCTGTTCCACGATCGCAGCACCAAATTCTTGGGCCACAGCGGCAACTCCATCGGCCGGCGGACCCAGTGCAGCCAGACTGGCATTCCGGCTGGGACGCAGCTGGAGCAGCGATGGAGCCGTTCCCTGCTCCGCCTCAGATTGCAGTGGAATGTACATATAGTTGCGCTTGCGTCCCTGACGCGTCACATTCTCCGGCAGCGTTGGCACCAACTGCTTGGGGATGGTAATCAGATCGCTCTGCGGCAGCTCGACGGAGGGTGCCGGGATGATCTCCACATCGGAGCGTCGCTGAGCCGCTGCACCTACTGGCAGTTGACGTGCCGTGCGGTAAGAACCGAAGGACTGAACAATGGTGCCATCTGTGCGCTGGCGCACATCCTTGAAGCTTATGTCATCCTGTTGATGGAAGCTCTGGTAGGGCGCATAGAGATTACGCGCCGTGGGCGCTGCCGTTGCCGCTGTGTGGGTGCCAAAGGCGGCGGTGGTCTGCCACGGCGCCAACTGTTGTCCCGCTAGCAGAGCCGTGGACACGGTTGAGGTGGGTGCCAGAGCAAGCGCTGGGCCGCCATAGAGAAGGCAGCTAAGGAGCAGGCTGAGCGTCAGTGGGTGCCAACTACAGTGACAACAGTTGCTGTTGTAGCTGCTGCTGCTGCTGCTGCTGTGGTTGTTGTTGCGGTTGTTGTTGTTGGTCAATAACATCTTACATTAAGCGGGGATGAGCGTGTGTCGTGTTGTTGTTGTTGTTGTTGTTGTTGTTGTTGTTGTGGTGGTAATGACACTGCGCCCAATTAAGGTGCAGCCGTGAAACTTCCTGCTTGTTGCAGTTGCAGTTGCAGTTGGTGTTGCAGCTGCAGCAGTGCACGTCGCTATCGTTGTCGTTGACGATATTGTTGTTGTTGTTGTTGCAATGGCGATTTTGAACTTGAACGTTGCCAAGCCAAATGCTGGCCCGTTTCGCTTTTCTTATGCTCCGCTGCCCCGTGTTGCTGCTGTGTTGTTGTCGCTGTTGTTGCTGGCGACTGCGTGCCGCGTTCATTGATCCCTCTCGATCAGCTCTTGTTGTTGTTGTTGCTGCCGCTGCTTATATATATATAAATTTTTTTTTTTTTTTTTTTGTTTTTCTTTGGGATTTTCCGGCGCCCGATGCTACAATTCAGTTGAAGGAGCCGAAGCTGGCAATTGGATTTACTTGGTTTCGATCTGTGCCTGCCGCGGATTTCTCGTGTGGCGGGTTTCGTTGGGTGGTGTTGGTAGCTGCTGCTGCTGGTGGTGGTGGTAGTATTGGCGGTGTTGGTGGTGGTGTTGGGTGCTGGTGGTGGAGTTGGTGTTGGTGTTGGTGCGGTTATTGGACTCCTTGCCTGCCAGCTTTGGGGTGTATCTATCTATATATATGTTAGGTATATTTATGTGTATCTGTGTGTGTGTGTGTGTGTGTATTTGTGTGTGCTGCTCCAATGGCAATTATGGCAATTGCAGTTGACGCTTCAACAGCCAACGTTTCATGTGGTTGCATTCATGACTCTGCTGGCTGATGATCTTCCAATCTTGCAACAGGCAACTGGCAACTGGCAACTGGCAACTGGCAAGTGGCAAGTGGCAACAACAACATTCACATCCATACACCAACTTTGGCCACAAATTACTTCCTTAATTGCCTGCAAGGAAAACAACAAGAGATTTTCATGTAGAAAACTGGTTGGCATCTGGAAAAGATTTTGGCCACTTAATGGCCAGAGGCATGACATTAAATGTGGGTGTGTTTCTTTCCACTAATACATGGGCATTAATGTGGACAAACATCGATGGATGGATGACATGTGGGTGGGGTGGGGTATGAGGCGTGGTTGTCCATTAGTCACAGCTAAACGATCAAATAAGCTTTCATCTGGCATTCATAATCAAAGATTCGCGCATTAAATGCACATTAAACCGGCAACAAATTAATTGCAAATTACCGATTTACGCTTCGTCTCGGTGCAACTAGTTGCAGTTGCAAGCAGCAGCAGCAGTAGCGGCGGCAATATTGTATGCGTTTCCTCGGTCACAAACCGCAGCAACAGTTGCCGTTGCTGCCGTTGCTGCCGTTGCTGCTGCCGCTGCTTCTGCTGTGGCTGTGGCTGCAGTTGACTTTTGGCAAGAGTTCCAAAAACCAGTTAACAAAATAAAAGTCGCCCCACAACTGGAAAGCGGCAAAATTCGCTGAATTTTCTGCTTTTATTTTTGTTTTTCCTTTTTGTGCTTTTCATTTTTCTTTTTGCTGCTTTTGCATTTTCCTAAGAGTTATTTTTACTTTTCGCGATAGAAGGAAATGAATGACTGCCACGAGGAGCGCAATAAAAGCAAAAGTCAACCCACAACTTGCAGTCCGTGTGCCGCAATGGAAAGTTCGGCTATTTACAGTTATTATAAATCGTTGCAAGGATGGGAATCAGGAATAATGAGAAGGATATTCCCAGAAGTGGGAATCACTATGAAGCGCCCATCGAAGGAAGGTATCTCCCTCTCAATCAAAGGGGATTTACTATGAGATGTGATATGAGGAGTGACTTATTAATACTATTTTTTTTATTTTTTATTAATTTTAAAATTATTATTTATAATTTATATTTAAGAGACAGAGTTATTATTATCATATTATTAGCTATTAGCAACCAGTATTAACTGTATAAATATATTCAGGGCAAAGTCTTTTTTTATACCAAAACAATATGAATGTCTTTTTATATTAATTAAATTATTTATTTTTTTAATTAATAATTTAATATTTTATTATATTATGAATTTTATATATTTTTTAATTATATTTTAAAATGAATTATATATATTTTTATTTTTGATATTAAATTATAATTCAAAATATAAATATATATATGATATATATATGTATATATATTTTTTATAATATTCTCATATTTTATTATAATAGAAAATCATATAATTAAATATTTTAATTTTTATATAACCATCCTCTTAATTTATCAACTATTTTTTTTTTATTTTCTTATCAAATAATATGCAAAATAATTATGCCTATTTTTATTTTACTGAAAGTTGATTAACCCTTGGCTTTCTTCCTTCCTTTCTTCCTCCCTTCCTTCTGCTTCTCTTTCCTATATAATTATAATTCGAAGACTCCGAATGTTTATTATTTTTTCGATATTCAAATTACGCTTCCTTTTATAGTCTTAAATTTAAATAAATGTTTATCAATATGAAGTGAAAAAAATCGAATGGGAAATTTAATTGAATAAAAACAAGATTTTTTATTAATAATTATTTGATTATTTTAATTTATTTTTAAACCCATTAAAGACAATTTAAGAAGGGGTCACCTCTTTAAAATATATTTAAAATATTTAAAATATTTAAAAATAAATAATTTTTTAATTTTTAAAAACTTGAAAATTTATATAGAAATTGAAGATGGAAAATTCCTAGGGTATTCCTTGGTCGACTCCTTTTGTCTTTCATGTTCTTAGTTGCTTATTATTTTACGTGGTCAACGAAGCAGCAAGATAAACCAACAACAGCTTCAATCGCAGCTGCAATAATAACAACAACAGCAACAACAAACAGCCACAACAACAAACAGCAACAACAACAATAACAAACAGCAACAGACAACAACAACAACAAACAGCATTGAAAGTAAGAGTTGGCAATTTTTTGCGCTCAGCTGCGTTGCAGCCGCAGTCACAGTCACAGTCGCAGTCGCCGTCGCCGTCGCAGCTGCCGTTAACGTCGCTGCTGGCGTATTTTCACTTTCATTACGAGTTCAAGCACCACGCGGACTGCAGGAGATGCCGCAGCTTTTGTTGTTGCAGCAGCGATCGCTGCCGTTGCTGTCGTTGCCGCCGCCGCTTGACTTTGAGCTTCCTCCGGCGTGGGCGTAACTGTTGCCGCCTCCTGCAACTGGGCAAACTTGACATTTTGAACTTGATTCGCGCGGCTAAGTGAATTTTCCCCAACAAATGCGCGTGCGATAGGCAAAGGAGAAGTGGAAAAGGTGGGGAAGGGGGGAAGGGGGAAGATGAGAAGAGGGGGGGGGGGGGGAGACTGATGTACACAGTGAAGCGGAGGTCGTGTCACCAGGAAGCATCACCAAATCGTGACCAGTCGACGGTCGACGGTCGTTGGTCGGGGGTCGGACGTCGGTCGTCGGACGTCGGTCGTTGGTTGTCGTTTCTCTAGTCATGACGAAGATCGCTTTGCATAACAGTTAACACATTTTATTTTGGCGCTGCTGATAGATTTTCGGTTATGAAATTTGGCGCCTTAACTGGTTTGTCAACAAGTTGAGTGACGGCAGGGCAAACTGCTGCGGGCTGCACAATTCATGCGAATCGATTGTGATGCAACAGTGGCAACAGTGTGGCAAAGCACGCCAAGGAATTCAGTGTTGGAAAGTCGCCCCCCTCACACACACACACACACACACACACACACACATCACACACACACACACACACACACACACACATATGACTGCATGATGACTGAACAAAAGATGCGCTTCAGCGAATCGCCATAAATTGATTAAAGTTACATAAAAGCCATTGAACGAGCAGCTGCTGCCTCATCATCATCATCTCCATCATTATCCCCATCATCATCTCCATCATTATCCCCATCATCATCATCATTATTATTGTTATAATTATCATCAAGATCTTCAGCAATCACATCAATTATTGCAACGGCCTTGTGAAGGACGCCGGAAACTTGATTTACTTCTTTTATTGCCCGCCTTTCGCCTCTCACTCTTGCGCCTCGTCTTTCTCCTCTTTCTTTTGCCACTTCTTCTTTGGCTTCTCTCTGCTTTTACTGCACGCATAGTTCACATTAATTTATTGTTGTTGTTGCTGTTGTTTCAAGTTTGACAGTTTATTTGTTTTAATTAACAATTGTTGCTGTCGGTAGCTGCCGCTGCCGCTGCTGCCGCAGCTGCGACTGCGGCTGCTGCTGCTTCTCTTTGCATTTTTATTGGGCCCTTCCTTTGTGGTGCTCGTTTATCTGCGTTTGCACTTTGTTTCGCTCTTGTGCTCTGTCTAGTGAAAGTTGACTACTCCAATGTTGTTGCTGTTGTTGTTGATGATGTTGATTTTGTTGCTGTTGCTGCTGCTGCTGCGGCTGTTGATGTTGCAAACAATTCGCCTGCCTCGTTTCGTTTATGCGCTGTAAACAAGCAATCTTTTTATATTCATTTTGTTTTTTGTCGTAATTGAGATAAATGCATTTTAAATGCGCGCCAACAAAAACAAAAACAAAAACAATAATAATAAAAGCAACAATAATGATGCCAATAACAACAACAACAACAATCACAGCAGCAACAGCAACATCCACACAGTCACAGCTACAGCCGCAAATGCGGATGCGTTGCATTGCGTATACGCCGCGTTGCGCACATCAAACAGCTGATGGCACGTAAAAGTGATTGAGGCTGTGGTAAGGGGCAGGGGGTGGAGGCGTGGAGGGGTGGCTAAATTTCTTTGCTCTTTCCAGCGCATCATTTCAAGTTTATGTTATTAAAGTACACATAATAATAAAAGGCCAAGACAATGCCTAATGCCAAGGCACAGAGCAACAAAGCCAACAAATTGATGACAACAATGGAAAACGCGTCAGCCAAAAAGTCGCCTTGTTGTTTGTCGCTTGTCGCTTTGTTGTCATTGTCTTTTGTTGCAATTGCTGTTGCTGTTGTTGTTGTTGTTGTTGTTGTTGTTGCTGTTGCCTGTGTGACGAGCTGTGCGCATAAATAAATGTCAGCCTATGGAAATTTTCAATGCATTTGCACAAAATGCGAAAATTGTTAAATTTAACAACGACAACAACAACAACAACAACAACAACAGCAGCAACAACAGCAGCAACAACAATAAAAACAGCTACAACAATAAAAAAGTCACAAACGACGCACAGAAATTGTGATTTCTTATCTTAAATTTTAATAGAGAAAATAACAAAAAAAAAACAAATTTAAAAATTTAAATTTAAATTAATTCAAAAGTAGAAATTAGAAATTTTAAATAAGGGTATAAATTTGAAGTAACGGTTTTCAATATAAATTAAAAATAACTGAAAGGTCATCAAAGGAAAAGTTGGGAGAAAGAGAAATAAAACTTTATTCGCAATTGACTTTTTATTTGTTGCATTAACAATCGCTGCTTAATTGAGGTTTAATAAAATAAAAAAAAAAACATTTTTTTTTCTTTTTAAATATAAAAATGTGAAAATGATTAAAGTAATTTTATAAAACGTAAACTCATGTGATCATTAGTAAGAAATGGGAAAGAGATGAGTAGAGGAATAAACAGAGGGGTGAGTGAAAAAATAAAAATAAAATGGATAAATTTTAAAATAAAAAATCAAAAAAAATAACTATAAATATCTTGAAGTATCTGATAACAAATTTAAGTGCTTGCATTTTTTTTAATTAACATCCTGAGGCTAAAAATATCAAAAGGATACACTGTAAGTGGGGGAAGGGAATCACACGGACTGGCAAAAAAAATCGAGTGTTAATCAAAAATCCAATAGAAGTCGACAAAAAGACAAAAATAAAAATTTAAAAAAAATAACTATAAATATCTTGAAGTATCTGATAGCAAATTTAAGTGCTTGCATTTTTTTTAATTAACATCCTGAGGCTAAAAATATCAAAAGGATAAACTGTAATTGGGGGGAGAGACAGGAACGGGCAAAAAAATTCAAGTGTTAATCAAAAATCCAATAGAAGTCGACAAAAAGACAATTTTTTAGCACATTTGATTGCTTAGCATTTGTTAACTAATTGAGGAGAGGTTTATATAAAAATAGCATAATTACTTAATTTATTTAATTTTTCGCTCAGTGTATAAACAGTTGAAAATGGAAGGCACTTGCAACGAATCTTCTTTGCAGTCGAATCTTGGGAGTTAAGTAAAGTTTGGCCAATTATTTGAATTGCTACCATTTGGTTAATTGCAGTTTGTGTCAATGCAAAAAGGTCAAAGCGTTTGACTTTCCCACAAGCGCAACCATACACACACACACAGATACACACACACACACACACATACATATGAATTGAATGAAGTGGGTCAGCGGCGCAGCTGCTTGATGAACTCCAAACAAAGGCGCACATCGAATGGAAATTGGTGTCATGCCATTGGCACATTTAGCCAGGCCAAAAGTAAACACACACACACACACACACACATACACACACTAATACATATATATATATTTAGAGGCATGGAAAGAGCTATTGGGTAAGGTAAGTGCCGTTGTAAGAGCAGCGAGCAGCGAGTGGCGAGTGGCGACTGGCGAGTGCCGAACAGCAATTTGGGCCCTGGCCAATGTGTTGTTGCCACATCGAAAGGCAGCGGCACACGCCCGGCCACATAATCAATAGATGTTGGCAACAGCCGCTTGTGCGCCATGGGTGGTTGGGCGGAGGGGACAGCGCCGGCCCGGCTGCATGGGTGCGCGGGCTTGGGGGGTGAAGCGTTAATTAATATTCGATACACGCGCTCGCTGCGCAATTGTTACGAATGTGTGAAGTCAACAACAGCGACGAATGTAGAAAAAGTGTTAAGAAGCAAGTAGCAGCAACAACAGCAACAACAGCAACAAAAACAACAGCAACAGAAACAACAGAAAAAGAAACAACAGCAACAAAAGCAACAGAAACAACAGACACAACAGCAACAGAAACAACAGCAACAAAAGCAATAGAAACAACAGCAACAGACGCAACAGAAGCAACAGAAACAACACCTGCAACAACAACAATAAAAAGCACAAGCGTTGCATGCAAATTGTTGCAACAACAGTTTATAATGATTATATAATTACAGCCACTCGACGTATGAGCAACATTTGTATATCTGTTGCACATTCGCTCCCGTTCCTTCTCCTCTCCTTCTCCTCTCCTTTGTTTCCCCCTGCCCCACACACACTCGCTGACTACTCTGACTACTCTGAATCTGTTTATGGATCGTTTTTGCAACGAGGCATTAGATAAGCGCTATAAAATTTTATTTATATGGCTTTATCTCTATATACAAGCCAATATCCCGCTAATGACTCGTCCAAACGGGTGAGTCGACTGATTGTTTATCCGGTCGATAACCGCAAAAAGCAGCCAAAATCTAGCCAAAAGCTTTAAACGTGCTAATTTGTCAAGTTCCGTAGGATGTTCCAGTCCATAGCCAGCAGCCAGCAGTCATCAGATGGCCAGCTCGTGGTCAATTGAGGCTAGAGAAACAGTAGTCATCAGGCAATTAACAGGCAAAATGAATGCATAATCGATTGAGAAATCATTTACATTTTTCAAACCAAACTACGATTGCTTTACATAAGAAGTAACCCAAGGAGAAAGAGAGGGGAGAGAGAGGAGGTTAGGGGGATGAGAAATAAAAGAAAATACATTTGAACGAATTGAGGCGCCCATCAAATGATATTTACATAAAAAATAAAATCAACCACTGACCAGCGGCCGATGAGTAGGAAATCCATTGCCATGGTCACAATTTGGCGGAACTCGTTTTTTCTTTATGTTAACAATCATGAAATTTGGGTTTATTGCCAGATGATAATTTTAATAAATTTTTTAAAAGGGTCTCGGCCTGAAAAGCCCAACCGGATTTGGACTGCCACAGGCCAAATGGAAGGCAAATGGAAGTCTACCCTGGAACAATTTAAATAAAATGACTAATGCACAATGAGACAGCCATTGAATGGGTTATTTATATTAATTTTAAAATATGTATATTTGTATATTTTTCTTTACCCTACCCTACCCTAGCCTTCCGTCTTATGCTTTTTTCTAGGGTATAAAAAGGCTGCTAAAATGAAGTAATTTATTTAAAGCGCTGCAGCTTTGCAGACAAAGAAAGTTCTCAAGTTTGTGGCCTAAGTCTTTCGTAATACGAGACCAGCAACTCCGCCGACTCAGCCAACAGCAGCAGCAGCAGCCGCACCAGCAACAACAACAATAACAACGCGGCCCCCAATTCAATATATAACATGCTCTAAAGAGCAATACGAGTTTCTCCGCTTACGCAACAAGCGAAGCCCTAAATAAAAAATACAAAATAAAAAAGTAAAATAAAACCACTTAAGGAAAACACCAAAAAAAAAACAACAAAAAATTAAAAAAAAAATACGCACACACACAAAAAAAAAACGAAACAAAAAGTCAAAACGGAAAACCAAGAAGAGAAAGAAAAGAAAGAAAAGAGATGTTACCAAAAGGGTACAAAAACCGAAGAAGAAGAAGAAGAAAGAAGAAAGAAAAAATATTTAATGCGTCGCCAGTGTCGGGCGTCGAAGTTGGCGTCGGCGTCGTTGCTGATAATGAAGTTCATGTCATATGGACATATGGACGTATGGTCATATGGACATATGGACATATAGACGCTTTATATTATGGGTTCCTATATCTGGTGCATTGTGTAGTCCGAACACAAAGCTGCGTCTGGGCTATAAAAACGTTGCCAAATAAATTTTGTTGCTTGTTTTGTTGTTGTTGTTTTTGTTGTTTTTTTCTGTTGTTGTTGCTGTTGCTGCTGTTTCTGTTGTTTTCTGGGTTGTTTAAATAAATATGTGGGTTAAGTTTTTTGTTGCGTTCGTCTGTCTCGTTTGCCCTTTTCTTCGACGCACTTTTTGTTGTTGTTTTGTTTTTTTTTTCTTTACTTTTTTTTTTTGTTTTCCTGCTTGTGTTCGTATTTTCTTGGTCTCTCTTTTGTTTTTGCATTTCCGTTTATTTAATTGCCGACTTGACATGGTTTTATATTTATTTTTTTTATTTATTTTTTTTTTGGTCATAGTTTTGTTTTTAGTTATTATTCAATATGAGTGTTTATTGCAAATGTTTATTATATAACAATTAACAAGCCGAGACGCGTGTTGAAATGTTTGTTGTTGGATAAGAAATGACAAATTGGGGGCCACGAGTGGAATTCGTTTGATAAGAAGATGCGCTTCAGTTGGAACGACGCGCAGGGAAATATTAAATAATTTTTATGGAGTGAAAATGAAGGGAGGGCAGTTTTTTAAATGAAGGATAAAAAATATTGAATGACTGACTAAATTTGTGGTACAATGGAAGGAGAAATATATTTAATTATTAAATATATTTAAATAAATAATTTAATCTATCCTCAACTTCTTCTCCGAGGGTTTTTTAAGAGTCATGTGACTGCCTTAAGAATTAAAATTAAGTCGACTTTTAAAATTAAAACCTTCAGACTTTTGTCTATTTAGTACCCAGAAATAAATTATCACCTTTTTTTTAGACATTTTTAACTATACTAAAAAATTATAATCTTTTATAATCTCTCAATAAATTTTTAATTTTTTTATATTTTTCTATTGTTTTTATTTTTTTCTATTTAATTACTATTTTTATATATAACAAAATATCAACATTTCAATTTGAAGTTTTTCCAAATCGATTGCACATTTCTCAGTGGCATTTAAAAAAATTGAACAAATAAAAAATAATAAATAATAATTAAGTGGATAAAACAGACACCCTGCTAACTGCCACAGTTATTTTCTAATTTACTTTCCACATGTTAATCTATTACATGTGTTTATATGCAGCAATAACTGTGCACACGCACACACATATATACATATGTGTATGTGCATATATATATATGTCAATGTATTTGTCCAGATTTATTAGATAATGACGCTATAGTTTTGTTTTCTGCCGTTACTAACATTTCTTTTCTTTTATTACTTTTTCCATTTTAATTTAATTTCTGCCTCGGCGCGACTCGTGCGCTGTTGCAATTTGAATGATTTAACCGTCGATTGGCAATAAATGTGAGATGTGTATGTGTATATACATATGTATATATGTATATGTATATATCATATGTATAGATCGTGACTTACCTATCGTTTTATTAGCAGAATTAATCCAAATATTTTTCCAATTTGCGTTCACTGCATTTGTTGTTATTTTTACTTAGACTGCGAAAATTGAAGCACAGGAGCGGCGGGAGGAAGGACACGTTTTAAAAGACCGATAAATAAAATGTATTTGAATTGAATTGAAATTGTATTGAATTGTGAAATGTTTGGAGTGTTTGTTTGTTGTTTATCATTTGGCCTCTCAGCCTCTTTTGGGCACATAAAAAGTATTAACAGATCTGCAAAAAAAGATCAGGCCGCAGTTGAGCGTAAATATTGTTTAACAACTGATGGCGATTGCTTGTACTTAGAGTCGGGCTCCAATTGCAAATCAAATCACTTTCACTGTCGGCCGCGCAGCCGCAACGAAAAACGAAATTGCAGCTCACAGCAGCAACAGTAACAGCAACAGCAACAGCAACAACTACAGCAACAACAACATCATCATCAGCATCAAACAACAATAACAACAACAAACAACAATCCAATCAAATCCAATCTGCAATCCAATCCAATTTCAATCCGTAGCACAACACACAGAAAGCCACTCCACTCAAATCCACTCAAATCCACTCAAATCCACTCAGATCCACTCAACGGGACTCCCAATTGACTCCAAACTGATAAAGGCAAACAAACACTCAATTTGGCAATTGTTTTTTTTTTTTGTTTTATTTAGTTGCGACTTTAAAAAACTTATTCCAGTATTTGCAGGTCCTGCGTATAATCCTGACACACACACACACACACACAAGCTCGCAGAGCAAACGCTGTGCATTGGCGGCACTTACAATGCGTTCCAAAATGAACAAAACACGACGAACCAAGACGTACGTAACGACACGAAGTGAGAGCTTCGGGAGCTTTTCTTTTTCCAGCGAGCGCGCACACGACCTTCTTGAGCGACGTCTCAAAGAAGTCTAAACGCAAGCGCAGCCAAAGCTGAGCGAGGCTGAGGCTGCCGCTGCCGCTGCCGTTGGCTTTGGCTTCGGCATAAGCTTTGCGCAGCCAAAGTTTCTCATACGTTGGCTGCGCAGTCGCAGTCGCCGTTACAGCTGCTGATGTTGATGCCGTTGCCGCTGCCTTTGCTGTTGCCACTGCCTTTGCCGCTGCCACTGCCTTTGCCGCTGCCGTTGCCACTGCCGCTGCCACTGCCTTTGCCGCTGTCGTTGCCGTAGCTGTTGCCTCTTCCTACTCCTGATGTGCGCATTTTGATACCCATTAAAAGGCGGTCAAATGGGCATATTTATGATGTAAACAAAGCGCGACTTTCAGCTAAAAGCCTTCAGGGCCAGCATTGCGCGTTTTACAGTTATTTAATTAATTATAAAAAGCTAAATTACGCCTTTTCTTACCTTTAAATCAAACACATAAATGTCAATGCCAAGTCAGAAATATGAATATCCTTTTAAGGAGTATTTTGAAATCTAGCTTTTTTTTATTTAAATTCCTTACATATTTTTTATTTGGCCGTTTTTATGCAAAGCAAAAGCAAAGCTTAAAAGACATCTGTCGCCTCTGACGTCGTTGTCGCTGTCGCTGCCGCTGCTGCCACTGCTGTTGCTGCTGCTGTTTTAACTATGAGGCAACAATAACATATTAAAAAGGGAACGCCAGCGTCGATGCCGACTCTGTGCGTGCGTATGTGTGTGTGTGCGTGTGTGTGTGTGTGTGTGTGTGTGTGTGTGTGTGTGTGTGTGTGTGTGTGCAGTATATTGTAAAATTACAAACTACAACAAATGATTGCCTAATGCCATTTAAACGACTGTTGCCACCCTCGTCCTCATCTCCCAATGGCGCCCCACAGCCATAAAAACCCCCGTCCACCGCCCCCTTTGATAGACCATCGCCCATTTCGTAAGCTGCAATTATGTTATGGACTTGTAAAGCATCATTGGTCGCCATGGTCAATAGTAAGTACCGAGAGAAGTACACCCAGTACCGGCCTGGCCAAAACCCTATATCATTTTCATAGCTCAACTACTGTCCAGCCATGACAAGCGCCAATTAAACAATAAGCGTTATTGCCATGGGAAAAAGACACAGAAAAGCAACCAAAACAGAACAACAAACAAACAAACAACAACAACCACAACAACAACAACTGCTTGTAGCAACATGTCTAATGCCAAATGACAGGCTGTGACACGTCTGTCACTTGTGTATGACAGCTAATTTCTGTTCAGGTGTGTCCAGGTGATTGAATTGTAAACGGGACATGCGCATAACTGTAAACTTAACACGCATAAATTTAAGGGCAACTGAAGAGTTGGACATGTTTATAGGATACAAATTTTGGCTTACTCAAAATAATAACAGTCAAGTTTAAGATCCTTTTTAATGCCTGTTTAAATGGAGGATTTTTAAAGTAAGCTCCAAAATCACTTGACATATTAAAGTTCTCCCATGGGATTTTCCAGCTTGTAGCTTCGGAAAATCCCATATGAGTGCGACCCTCGCTCAATTAGAAGCTTAACTTGGCCAACAATTGACCGCCTATTAGGTTAACACCCGATATAAACAATAGGTTCATTTCACAGGTTTCAACTACTTCAACGTTCATTGTTGGTCGAAAACGAAAGACTTAGGCAACGAACTTGTACTGAATGCTCAACGATTCAACGTCAAGGCTACGCAGGAGCCTTGATCTCAACAGCCAACGGTCCGAGGGAAACTCCAAAATTAGTGGTTGACAAAAAACGGCTCACATGATCGCACACACAAACACACACACATACACAGAGAGACACCAATAGATACACACATATACAGAAATACCTCACATGGTCGCCAATGGCCTTTGGAAAACCAACGAAAACGAAAAAGAAGACGAAACGATAGGAGGCACAGCATCCGCCGCCGCCGTCAGCTTGAGATGAATCATCGCTTTGAGCTTTAAACGATTTCTTCTATTTTGATAGCTGCTTTTTTTTGAGTGTTGTTTTGTTGTTATTATTTTGGTAGTAGCTGCTGTCGAAGTTGCTGGTTGTTGTTGTTGTTGTAATCTCAGTGCGACTTTTATTATTGCCAAGCCGAAGTCCGTTTTGCTCTTATTTTGCACACTGGCGAATTGAAAGTGAAAGGAGCAGCAGAGTTTATTTCTACAACTGGACTTGTATCTGTATCTGTATCTGTATCTGTATCTGTATCTGTATCTGTATCTGTATCTGTATCTGTATCTGTATCTGTATCTGTATCTGTATCTGTATCTGTATCTGTATCTGTATCTGTATCTGTATCTGTATCTGTATCTGTATCTGTATCTGTATCTGTATCTGTATCTGTATCTGTATCTGTATCTGTATCTGTATCTGTATCTGTATCTGTATCTGTATCTGTATCTGTATCTGTATCTGTATCTGTATCTGTATCTGTATCTGTATCTGTATCTGTATCTGTATCTGTATCTGTATCTGTATCTGTATCTGTATCTGTATCTGTATCTGTATCTGTATCTGTATCTGTATCTGTATCTGTATCTGTATCTGTATCTGTATCTGTATCTGTATCTGTATCTGTATCTGTATCTGTATCTGTATCTGTATCTGTATCTGTATCTGTATCTGTATCTGTATCTGTATCTGTATCTGTATCTGTATCTGTATCTGTATCTGTATCTGTATCTGTATCTGTATCTGTATCTGTATCTGTATCTGTATCTGTATCTGTATCTGTATCTGTATCTGTATCTGTATCTGTATCTGTATCTGTATCTGTATCTGTATCTGTATCTGTATCTGTATCTGTATCTGTATCTGTATCTGTATCTGTATCTGTATCTGTATCTGTATCTGTATCTGTATCTGTATCTGTATCTGTATCTGTATCTGTATCTGTATCTGTATCTGTATCTGTATCTGTATCTGTATCTGTATCTGTATCTGTATCTGTATCTGTATCTGTATCTGTATCTGTATCTGTATCTGTATCTGTATCTGTATCTGTATCTGTATCTGTATCTGTATCTGTATCTGTATCTGTATCTGTATCTGTATCTGTATCTGTATCTGTATCTGTATCTGTATCTGTATCTGTATCTGTATCTGTATCTGTATCTGTATCTGTATCTGTATCTGTATCTGTATCTGTATCTGTATCTGTATCTGTATCTGTATCTGTATCTGTATCTGTATCTGTATCTGTATCTGTATCTGTATCTGTATCTGTATCTGTATCTGTATCTGTATCTGTATTGTATCTGTATCTGTATCTGTATCTGTATCTGTATCTGTATCTGTACTGTATCTGTATCTGTATCTGTATCTGTATCTGTATCTGTATCTGTATCTGTATCTGTATCTGTATCTGTATCTGTATCTGTATCTGTATCTGTATCTGTATCTGTATCTGTATCTGTATCTGTATCTGTATCTGTATCTGTATCTGTTGTATCTGTATCTGTATCTGTATCTGTATCTGTATCTGTATCTGTATCTGTATCTGTATCTGTATCTGTATCTGTATCTGTATCTGTATCTGTATCTGTATCTGTATCTGTATCTGTATCTGTATCTGTATCTGTATCGTATCTGTATCTGTATCTGTATCTGTATCTGTATCTGTATCTGTATCTGTATCTGTATCTGTATCTGTATCTGTATCTGTATCTGTATCTGTATCTGTATCTGTATCTGTATCTGTATCTGTATCTGTATCTGTATCTATTGTATCTGTATCTGTATCTGTATCTGTATCTGTATCTGTATCTGTATCTGTATCTGTATCTGTATCTGTATCTGTATCTGTATCTGTATCTGTATCTGTATCTGTATCTGTATCTGTATCTGTATCTGTATCTGTATCTGTATCTGTATCTGTATCTGTATCTGTATCTGTATCTGTATCTGTATCTGTATCTGTATCTGTATCTGTATCTGTATCTGTATCTGTATCTGTATCTGTATCTGTATCTGTATCTGTATCTGTAAATGTAAATGTATCTGTAAATGTATCTGTAAATGTATCTGTATCTGCTTTTGTGTATTTGTATCTGTACTTACAGCTGGCGGACATGGGCATTGGCATTGGCGCGGGTGCTGCTGCTGCTGTTGTCGGTTGTTGTTGTTGTTGCTGCTGCTTTTGATGCTGGCGGATGCTTGTCCACAGTGGGAAAGTGTTTTTTATAACTCGGCTTGAGTCTGGGCCTGGGTAAATATTTGCATACACACACACTCACACACACACACAGACACACGCACACTTGAACAGTGGTAAAAACTTTAACCGCAAACTCGAGTGGCAATTGCTCTTAATTTCGCTCGCTGGCACAATTTCTGCAGCTGCTGCCGGCAGCTATCCGTTTACCTTGTTAGCTTATAAACTATGAATATTCATATTCATTTGACTGACATTCGGCTTATGCTCCGAGCTGAGGTTGGGGCTTTGTCATCATTGATACGGTCAGATTATGTGGCGATTTCACTGACGAGACAAAGAAATTAAATTCATATAAATTAAACGATCTCTTATACATTCCCCATATATTCATTTGGTCCCCTTCTCTTCCCATCACCGTTGGTATTCCATCAGCATAGATGAAGTGCAATGAGGAAGTTTTTAAAGTCTTTGACGAGTTGCGCTTCACGGCTCAACGTCAAAACCAAATAAAAATCGATAATTGAAAAAATGGCAACTCAAATGTTTGCAAGCGGCACAAAAATGCATTGGCCACATACAAAGAGATGCAGAGAAATACACCCAAGCACACAAGCACACAGGCACACATGTACACAAGCACACAAGCACACAAGCACACACTCGAAAAGATTAGCATACATTTGCTGCCTGTTCACTTAATGACGCTGCAGCCTCAGCCCCCGTGCACCCCTCGTCCCTTCTGTCAGCCCAGGCACAGGCTGTGTTAAGCACCCAAAATGATGAGGCAGGAAAATGTTCGCACATGCTTCATTTACGTGTGTATCTCGGTGCGATACGATGCGATGCGATGTGTGGTGAGTGGTGTGTGGTGTGTGGTGTGTGGCGTGTGGTGTGTGGTGTGCTCTTTGCGAATGCCATCATCACTTTCACCCAGAGGTGATATAATGAACTACCGGCCTGTAAGCTGAAACCGAGTTGCAAAATCCCAGCTGCAGGCCCTGCAACCGAACAGCTGGTCAGAGATGCGCCTCGACGCAGTTGTTGTTGTTACTGTAATTTGTACTGGTTATTATTGTTGTTTCCACCAGTGACTGGAACTGTCACACTATGGTATTTATTTTTGCTAAACCTAAGGCCCAACACGTGAACTCATTTAGCGTGTCTCGCACATTTTACTAAGAATTGACAGGCTTCTCTCTGCGTGTGTGTGTGTCTGTTTTTATGCGATTTCAAGTTCGTGCTCTAAGTCTTTTGTTTGTGCACTGCAATTACTTAGCACCAAGCGCTTAATAATTTTTATTTGTCGTTTGTTGTCTCATCCATTCTAATTTAATTAACAAGAGTCCATAAAATTTCCTATAATCGCATTTTAATTAATTTCATTTGAAAAAAAATAAACAAGAAATTTCTAGCAGAATTTTTAGGCTTTGGGTTTTTTTTCTTGTTTGTAACATTTATAAAAAATTCATTCATTGAATAAATTTACCTATTTATTGAACAGCGTGAATAATATTTTAAATACCCATAAACAAATAATTAATACACTTAGAAATAAAAATTATTGATATATATTTAATTAAAATTAATTTACATATAATATATAATAATTTAGTATTTTTTTAACTCGTTTAAAAATAAAATATTATAAAATTTTGAGTCGTCCTTTGAAAAATTATATTTCAAGGTATTAATTAATAAGCCTTTGATAATTTTTCTCAGTGTACTCTTATTGTCAGAGAGCACGTGCTGCAGCGCTTAGCCATCAGAAATTTACCGCCTTAGAGGCAATTAGTGGAATTTTGGTAACGGAATCACAAAGAAGCTATAAATGTGCTACCAAAATGAAATAATGAAATATATGATCGTGATATATGGAAGCGCATATGACAGCCGCCGGGGGGGATAAATCATAAATCAATTTTTGGTGGGCTGCCGGTGGGGAGGTGCCAACCAGTTTGCGGTCTGAGTCGACTGATTGCCGGTTGTCTGGATTGCCAAATGGCATCCATAGACAATTGAACGGCTTATGAAAATATATAATGGTGTGTGTGTGTGTGTGTGTGTGTGTGTATGGGTGTGAGTGTGTTTCGTGAAGTGTGAGGTTTGAAGGAAAAGTCAAAAGCCGTTTAGATTTTTGTTTCTTGTCTCTTGGGTTTTATTTGGCTTATGGGTTTTGGATTTTCGAATTTTTTTGGGTGTTTGTCTTCTTTTTGGCTAATTACACAATTGTCTGTGCAACGGCTCGAACTCCAGCCGCAACTCCACGCAGCTCCGACTGTGACATATTTATGTGTCATGTGGAGCTTTAAGAGGATGTGGCAGAGACTGCGGGTTATACAACACACAGACAGACTCAACGGGGCATGCGTAACCGAGGGTGTTTTTTTTTTTTTGTTGTGCCCAGCGAAATGGGCTTTATGAGCGTAGCTTTTTCTGGCTGTACTTACATATAATGGGCAAAAAGAGAGCAACAAATATTTTTACCCTAACCGAGTGCGGCGGGATGGGTTGCGGCGGGATGGTGTAAGCCCAATTGTATTTATGATGATTTGGCTCTCCAGGCAGATGCCTGCAGTTGATTACCTTTCAGGTCTTTGAGTTGCAATTTAAGAAAATTTTATTGTCAAAATGAAAGATGATGGCTAAGAGGCAGTCGAAAGAGACGTTCAGGCCATTTGGGCAGAATAACGTGCAGTTGCTTTCATGTGTGTGTGTGTGTGTGTGTGTGTGTGTGTGTTGCACAAAGATGAATTGGGCAATGGTTTACGCATTTGTTTGGCAATTCCATAAATTTAATTTAGGTAATTCACCACATGACCTAGAAAATAATTTACGAAAAATTTAAAAAAAAAAAAAATGAATGAAATGAAAATGAAATACATTTTGGTTGACAACGTGGCTAAGTTTCATAAGTTATAAGCCAACATCAAACTAATTGGCAATTGCCATCAAATTGGCCTGCTTTTCGCAATGGCTATAACTGTTGTTGTTGTTACCTGGCATCGAGCCAGGAAATTTACTTGTGGCCTATTAAAAGGCAATTTCAAATGGCAAAACCAACCCGGGCCACAATCTTTTAGACTTTCATTGTTTTTGCGGTGGTAGGCGAAACAAATCAAATAAAATTACCTTTCAACTTTTTATTATGATTAAGTTGCAAATTATAAACGCAAAGATTTCCTCATTGCAGTTTAAGTTCCCAACGAGCTTAAGCAGTTATAATAATAGAAGTACAAACGATAACAGTTAAAAGTAGAAAGAAAAGTTTTACTTCCTCTCAAAGTGAATGTCGAGCGAATTACCAGAAGTCTAATGGTCTATGCCACTCGCAACATCCAATCAACGCTCAATTTGGATTAAGTAACTTACACCCAAAAAGAAGATATCCCCAGCTTTGGTTTGGTTTGGTTTGGTCTTGGCCAACAGATCCATTAAGCCACACAAAACCTTAACAAAAAGCAAAGTCTGCCCAAAATGAAAGTAAAATTAATTTTATTTAAAAATATAATTTTTTTCAACTCTTCTCTTTTCTTGTTGCTGCTCTTGTTGTTGTTTTTGTTGTTGTTGTTGTTATTATTATTATTGTTGTTGTTGTTAGTGTTGATGTAGCTGTGGTTGTTCAAGTGGCTCGCTTGGCTTCTTGGCAATATTTTGGCGATGATGTCAACATATAATTTCTCCACCTACACAGCGGGCCATCCGCCCGGCGACCTGCCTTTGCCCTCCCCCCCTGACCCCTGGCTTATTGAGTTAAAGGCGGGCTCTGACGGGCTCAGACGGGCTCAGACGGGCTCAGACGAGCTCAGACGAGCTTATATAACCCTGCCACAAGCTGAGCTTTAAATCTTGGCGTGTTCGTCGCCTCAGTCTTTTGTTTATCTTAGCCATTCACCGGGCATGACAGGAAGCCGCCACCGAGCAGGGTAAACGCTATGATTTGCATTTTAGGTGAGAGAAAAATAGAAGAACGAAAATTTGCTTTTCAGTCAACCAAATGATTTTCACGCCTAATACCATGAAAAGGCAAGAAAAGACAAGAAAAGAAAAGAAAAGAAAAGAAAATGCAATGAAAAGAAATGGAAAATGGAAATGCAAAGACAAAAAAAAAGAAATAACAAAATAGTCAAAGCCTCTTAACTATCATGTCCACCCCCCTTCCCCTTCGAGACAAGAGAAAAACCAACAATGAAATGAAATGCAACAAATGATAATTATGACTATAATTGTGTTTTTTTTCTCCCCTCTTATTTCTGCTTCTGCTGCTAACAACAAAAATAAAAGAAAAGGTTAACAAAATTAACAAAAAAAAAAAAAAAAAGCGCCTGCAGATTTCTGGACGGACCGGCATACAACATTTTGGGGCAGCAACAGCAGCTCCGTGCCATCCATCCACCAGTGCGTATACATAATATGTGAATACACATATATATGTATGTGTTTGTGTGTGTGTGTGTGTGTGTGGTGAGATGTAATGACCACTCGGAGTGTCTCCCCGCCTGGTTTCGCATTCCCCAATTGGCGTTGCGCTTTTATTGCTTTGTTGCCATCATCACAGTCCGCGTCATAATATACATAATTTCTTAATTACTTGGGATCAGTTGGTGGATTGACCACAACGCGAGTGGCTTTTGGTATGAAAACTGAGGACCGAAGACTGAAGACTGAAAACTGAAAACTCTGATTGCTTGAGGAGCAATTTCCTGATACTTTTACGATCTTACATTTGAAGAAAAAAACATTAATAAATAAACTGTGGAAACTGTTTAAAAAACGTATTTTTGAGTTAGGCGCAATTCAAAGATTTCAATCGGTAAGATTTATGAACAGGATAAATTATAGTTTTATATCCTCTAGGACTATAAACATAAGCTAACCTTGTTTGGTAATAAAATCATAAAAATATCTATCTAAGTGTTTCCGAAGCAACGACCGTTGAAATGATATAAAAAATATTTAAAAATAATAATTAATTACAAGATAAAAAAAAAAAACTTTAAAATATACGTATGTTAAAAATAAATATTTAAGATAAAAAAATTAACTATGAATAAATATATAAAATAAAAAATAAATATTTAAAATAAATCAATGTAACAAAATAAAAAAAAAAATATTTTTAAAATTTATATAAAAATTATTTATATATATATATTTATTATTAATATTTAATTTTTAAAATATATTTTGAAACTTGAATTTTTAAAACAATTTTTAGAATATAACTTTTTGATCAAATAATGGAAAATTACAGAAATTTTAATATAATTAAAATATTTATTATCTATCTCTAATATTTATCTCTAATATATAAAGTATAGAAAGTATAACAAAAATTAAAATTTTAAGAAAGTATTAAAAATATTTAATTTTTGAAATATATTTTAAAATTTTAATTTCAAAAAAAGAATTTAAAATAATTCATTTTTGAAATATAGTTAAAATCTTTAATTTAAAAATAATTTTTAGAACATATCTTTTTTATTAAATTTAAATAAAAATACAGTAGATTTTATATATATATATAAAATATAAACTAAAATTAATAATTCTCTCTTTCCCCTCCTCCCACCCTTAAAATCATTTATTGCATAAACTAATTTGGATGTAAATTTTGAGATTTTCGCATTGCTCCTTAAATGAGTTAGGAAATTGGCTCAAAAATCGACCTCTATCCCACACCTTATAAATATGCATATATGTTGATCATGTTTGTAGTAATTTGTGTCTGCACCCATTTTGTTGGGTTTTGTTTTTTTTATATGTTGTTGTTGTTGTTGTTGTTGTAAGCTTAAGTCTTTTTGCTCGTTCCGTTTCCTTTGTGCAAAACCACTGAGAAAATATTTGCAGAGACGCGCCTCTTGAATATGTAAACAAGACTTGGATTCGTGTGCCCTGGGTACTATGGGGAGTATGAAGGTAGTTAAAGCGATTTTTGGGTTAATGTTAATGCATGTGTTGATGGGCAGGAGGGCAATATAACAACAACAAAAATAAAAAAAGAGTTCAGCCGCATGTAAATTTCATTTAACTTATTTTCCCTTTGTATAATTTTTCGGGCATTTCTTTTTAGATATATATTTTGCATAAAACCAAATGAAGATAGCGATGACGATGGAGGTGAAGATGGAAATGACGATAAAGATGGAAATGGAAATGGGAATGGCATTGGTGTTGGGGATAAAGTTGGAGATGAAGGTGGAGATGTAGATGTAGATGGCAACGGCGTGGGTGCCTTTCACTCACTCGCCAAACCTCAGCTCACCGTCTTGACGTTCATGTCCGGCTGCCCGGAGGCGGGTGTGCCTCGGCTGTGCCATGTCAAAGTTGGAGTCGCAGCTGCTGCGGTGTAAACGATTTAATTTCACGGCCATTCATTCCCCCAGACTGTAGTTTGTTGCAATTAGTCGCAGAAGGCTGGAGCGCTGGAGAAATGGGGGAGGGGAGCAGATGAGAGGACAGAGTGAGGCTGATTGCCGCCTCATTGGACAGCACGCAATGCATTCATTTACCAAACGTTTACCCAATGCCGCCCACAAGAGACCCGCAACAATTGGAAATCCAATTGAGTGAAAGAGCATTTTGTCCGTTCGAAACGTGGAACGCCCGCTGACTAACGCAGTTGGGTATCCATGTGCCTCCGATTCGGGCAAATCTTGAGCTGCAGCTAAACGTCGAACGGCATGGACGACCTTGCGGCACGGTGCAATTGCTTCACAGTTCGTTCAGCTGCGACTTGACTAATGACCGTCAAGCCCAGCAGCCGAAGCTTGATCAGAGAATCGCTGACCTTTTGCCGGCTATTGTCGTTGCGAAGCAAGTGAAGCAAGTGAAGCGTCAAGCCAAGTCCGGCTTTGGAAGAATGGCACCGAACTGCCCATACACTTATCCATTCCATTGGAATGTGCAATCGAAAGATACAAAATAGTTGCATGTCATGTTGTCTAGCAAAAGTCGTCGACGTCTTGGACATGGAGGTGGATTTGGTAGGAGATATAGTCGAAGTTGTGAATGTAAATGTGGATGTGGATGTGGATGGGGATGTGGATGTGCATGTGGATGTGGATGTGGATGGGGATGTGGATGGGGATGTGGATGTGGCTTTTAGTCGATGGATGAATGCAATCAAGCGATGAACGCTCGACGAGCTGCGCTTCGATGGTCTTTACCTGCGACAGCTGCGCGTAAGCATTGCAACACTTTGGCGAACGCATGTCGAGGGCTTTTAAATTTCCTAACCGCTTCCCCCACCCTTCCCATCGACAATCAAATCTTCGGCGGTCAACTGTGGCTTAACGTTGATAGAGAAACAATAACATTAGAAATCAATTATTAAGAAAACGTAAAGTGTATCGTAAGCCGCACTGCCAAATAAGCCGGAACACACTTTTTGCCCATTGGGAAATGTGCCCAATTGTAGAAAAGTTGCTGCAATTTTTGTCTCTTAAGTGAACAAATTTGTTGTGGTGGAGTTTGGTTCTTGGGTAACCAATGAATTCGCCATCTGAAAGTCAAATCAAATATAACAGACAGCAAAATGAAGCAAGTCTGTTAAATGAAAAAAAATATTGTAAACTAACAGAGTTTTAAAATATTTTAAATAAATAAAAAATTAATTAAATTATATTATTATTATTATTTTTATTATTAATATTATATTTAATTTACTTAATCTACTCTAAATTTGCTTAGTGTTCTCTGAAAATATTTGAATTTGCAGCTTTGGCGCCAAAGCTTTTACTATTGCTGTCCCGCTCGCACACACACCGCTTGAAAGCCATCAAATGATTACCAAGCTCAGTTAGGAGCGAGCGAGACAGCAGCTGTTTGCTTATCATTTTGCTTGGTGAACTAGTTGAGTTCACCAAAATGAGTTTCAAGTGTTGGAAAACACTTTTAGTGAGCGGTTTTTTTAAATAATATAAAATAATTTAAGCATTTAAACATTTATTATTATTTATTTATTTAACATGAAAATTACAATTGAAGAACTTTGAATATTAATTGCAAGTTTAAACAATTTCTGTAAAGTAAATAAAAGCGCATAAATTAATAAAAAAATTAATTTGTTAATACAGAAAAAAAATAATACTTACTTTTGGTGGTTGGATTCCAGCCAATTTTAACTTTCGTCTGACGGTTATGCGTCTTAAGCCAATCTACAATCGGCTGGTAATATTCCAAGAGGGCCAAGCTGCTGAGACCCGTGTTCTTGGGTAGTATTTTTCCCAGGACCTCCCTCCAGGGTTTCGTCGAGCCCAACGACATCATAGCTCTGAGAAGATATATACATATATCATAATTATAGAAAATTAATAGCAATTTAAAAGCTTACTTTAGGTTATTTCCAACGGCGAAGTTGCCAAAGAAGTCACAGTTATGGAGTTGGCCACGATGGTTGATTTGTTGGCACAGGGAACGGTAGAACTGATAGCCAAGGATTTCAGAAATGAATTTTCTAAATAAAATAATTAAAATATAAAATAAATTGAAGCTTGGAACAGTTTGAACATAGGTTACTTGGTCTGGTAATTCTCCTCGATGTTGACATAGAACTTGTATGAAAAATCAATGGCTCCCTCCGAGCGATCCGATGGTGGCTCAATGCCCGCATGCTGCTCCATAAGTTTCCAGTAATGCTTGTTCACAGTGTCCATGTCTACGGTACCGTTCAAAAGATCGTGCATAACTTTTGTGTGGACGTAGTACAGTGGAATATTAAGAATCGTATGAATTCCCTGAAAAAAAAAATTATATAAAAAATAAGATCATATTCAGAAGGTCCTTTTGAAACACTCACCATACGGAAGAGACGATTGGTTAGGGTCTTCTCTGTGAACTGCACATTCTTGGTCAAGCCACGATTGGTCAAGTGGGTGGGTGAGGAGGCGGACAGAACCACAGCCTCGCCGACAGGATACTCCAAGTTGTATGCACTGAAGCGATACGAGGGCAGCTGCTTTTTCTGGTCCGTATAGTAGACACGAGCCATGAGGGCGTGATACTGCATCAGCTTCCTGAAGCTAACCTTCTCGCAGTACATCATGTAGACGTGAGGCGTCAAATCGAAGAGGGAAGGACGACAGTCATCGTCGGGTCTGTCCTCGTTGGGCTCCTTCAGTTGATTCTTGTGGAAGTCAGCGGAGAGTGAGGAAAAGCCCATGGATGTAAAGAAATTCTCGGACTCGTTGATCAACGCTTTAGCGCTCAGATGACGCACAAAGTCATCGTACTGGGGCAGCTCCCTGCGCGGGAAGTAGGATTCAATGATGCTGCCCTCCTCCCAGGCCTGCTCAAGCACCTGCTGGAAGAGATGGTCGGGAATGGGACCATTGGGTTTAACCACATCCGCGCCATACTTCTTGTGCAGCTCATCGCGTGCGAATGCATGTAGCTCCTGGTAGACCGGCTTCAGCTCCGTCATCGCATGCTCCATCTGCTGGAGCATCTCCTGGCTGTCGTAGCGATACCACAGCTGATGCACTGGTATCTCCAGTATCTGTGCTGCACGCTGATACGACTGCACAATTGTATAGAAGTTGACCGAGGCCCAGATCTGATTCTTATCACGCCAAGTCTCCCAGTAGTACTTGAGCTCATCGGCGTCATGGCTGCGCTGCACAATCTTCTGTATGTCCGGATAGTAGGCCAGCGGGCTATCATCCTCGTTGGGCATCTTGGCACCTCCCAAGTACGGGTCGATATCCTTATCGGTGGACAGCTTCTGCAGTGAACCCAAATTCATCTGCACCAACGTAAAGTAATCCTCGCCAAGTACAAACAAATCGCCCACTCGGCGCAATTCCTGAAGTGCCGACTTCGTATCGGCATCCCGTATCCTGGTCAAATTGAAAGCACTTGCCTCCCGCGATATACCCACCAGCTCCTCCGCAATCCGCTGCACATTATTCAATTTGGTGAAGAGCTGCTCGAAGTTATCCCCATCATTCGCCGAGTATGTCTCAGAGGCAATCTGATTGTAGAACTTGAAGTACCGCTCGCTGGCCTGTCCAACGAACTTCTTCGCCTGCTGGCCGTAGCTTTGGCTGACGGCAGCCGCCGCACACTAAAGTCAGTGAATGTGATCAATGATCTTCCCCAGGTCAATTTGTTTGATAATCATTTGAATTGTTTTCTATTTTCGGTTCTACTTACGCCAAGGGCCACTATCAGCAGCAAGGATTGACACACGATGCGCATCATTTACAGTTTCCCCAATATTCGCTTTTCACTTTTGCTTCACTCCACGGCTTGACTCAAACTGATCCGCTCCAGCGACCGTAGCTGTGTTATAAGCATCGGCCAGATAATAGAGGTGGATCGGAGAGAGAATCTACGAGAGGGACATATAGAGAGAGGAAATGGTGGCTGGGTGGCAGGGTGGCAGGGTGGCAGGGTGGCAGGGTGGCAGGGTATCTGGGTGGCTGGGTAGCGGGAGGGGGGCGAAGCTGGTGCGAGCGTATGCCCGTGGTCTATCAATAGTATGAGCCACTGATAAGCGTAATCAATGATCAAGTGAAACTCGTTTAAGGCCACAAAATTCAATTACACTGAGCTACAAAATACGTGGGTTGTTTTCTTTAAATGCTCTGATGCGTTTTATTATGGGTCCAATAAAGATGTAATAATATATATTTTGCTAGAAGTACTTGGTATATGTCATTTTAACTCTGTCTCATGTGCAGTATCATCAAGCGAGGGTCATCATCCGGGGCATTTACTTGGTTTGGCGACTGACGGTGCGGTTTTCGTGGCGAATGCTGACGTCCACGATGCTCATGTTGGGTGTGAGGAAGTTGACCAGGCGATCGGCACCGGCGCGGGGCAGGCGATCGAATGGATAGCCCATGGACTGACGGTCGGGATAGAGACGATCCCGGACACCGCAGTAGCTAGCAGCATCGCTGCAGCGGCCCACAAGCTGCTGATCAATCTGTGAAACCAGAAACAGTGTCATTCACCCCGCTTCCCGCTCAGACTTCTTCCGTTCATCCAAACTTACCCTATCGTTCTCATAGTTGGACACCATGACGAAGAGATCGCAGCGCAGACCCTCGGGCAGACCCTTGGGGATGAGCATGTGATTGGGCCAGCCGCAGCCGCAGAAATTGAACTCCAGCTCTTCAGATGTGCCAGCGGTGGGGCGATTGTTATCCAAGTTGCGGAAGGTGCGCTCGAAGGGTATGGTCACACTGGACTCGGTGGAGCGGCGACGAATAGTGTTGGGTCCGGGGTTCAGAGATACCACAAACTTGTCCAGCTCAATCATCATCAGGCGCTGTTCGCGCATCAACATCGGTTGACCACGCTCGTCGTTCTTTGGAGCAATGAAGATGCGGACATAGCCGAAGCGTTGGGCACCGCCGTCATTGTTGACATTTATGGTGTAGGTGAAGGGCAGATGCTGGAGATGGGTGAAGCGGGCAAAGACATTGCCGCGAGGTGTGAAATCAAAGCCACGGGACAGATCCATGTCCGATTGCTGCCAGAAGGTGCTCAGTACATTGGGTTGACCACCATTGGCGGCCACCTGGACACCCGTGATGGAGATGCCCGAATAGTTGAGCTGAGTGTCTGTGTAGGCAGGCAGACGAGTCTTGTGCTCCTGGAAGATGCGATCGATGTATGCGTGCCATCTATAGAAGGCGGGATCACGCATGGCAGTGGAGGAGTCACCAATGACGCCAAACGATTCCAAGTGCTTGTTGTTTGTGTCATGGGCATAGGAAATGAACACATGGCCGAAGTTGTGCAGATCTCCGTACTAGGAAACGAGTCCAAAGATTAATAAAAAAAATGGTTAAAGACTTAACCAGGAACTTACCAGGGTGCGATTGGGTGATAGAATGGAAGACTCCAGGACATTGCCCAGAACATCGATGCCTCTGGCCTCATCAAGTGGCACTTGTTGGCCACGTTCCTGCAAAAGTAAAGATTAGGTATTGAATCTAGGATCGAGTCAAGCAACAGTCGTTTCATACATCCATCACGAATCCTTGATGAATGGCCTCAAAAATGCGATCCCTCCAGCGCTCCATGTCGGCGACTTCTACATTGATCTGATCCTGTTCACGGTTGAGATCACCCAGGCGCGTGTTGTCGAAGCGCGGGGGCCAAGCGCGGCTGGAGACCAGCGAGTCCATCTTGGGGAAGTATCCTTCGGCAATGGGCTCACGTAGATTGTTGAAGGGCTGGACGCGGGCCAAGTTGTTGCTGAAGCGCTCCATGTTGTAGCGGGCCATGATCTGCTCGTGCATGTAGTAGAAGAGTTCACCACGACGATCCTTGTTCACAATGCTGCGGTCGGAGGCCTCGAATGGGTATACCAAGTGCCAATGCCAGTGATGAAGATTGATGCCCAGATCCTCACGGAAGTACCACAGACGATGTTCGGGCTCCAGATCGGAGGCGGTGTAATCGCGAGGTATGACAATTGGCATACGGGATCCTGGCTGAACGACAAACGATTCCTCACGCAGTCCACGAAGCACCTGCGAGTCAACAAAGCGATCGGGGAAGGTCTGGGCAAAGGATGGCAAATCTAAGCCCTGAGTATCAGGACGATGCAAAAGAGCCACGGACAAGGCATAGTTGAACATCACGGAGTTGACGCGGTCACGGGCATAGACTGCCACACTCTGCAGATCATCGACTGTGCGCATATTGATGAAGATGTCGATGAGGCGGCCAGCAATGCGTCTGTGCTTGGGTATGAACAGCGAGAACTGCTCATTCCGGCCCAAGGACATGGGAATGCGAAGATCAGGAATTGAGATCTCACGAACGGGCAAGCGCTGCTCAACCTGTCCTGAAAAGCGATTCTGGATCTCATTGCTGATGACACGGTAGCGGTCCGTTAGATAGTTGTCGGGCACATCGAACACCTTGTTGCTCTTGTCCATGAAAATGGGCTCCGTCGGATGCTCGAGGAGCAGCAATAGATTCTTCTTATCGGCCATTTTCTAAGCAAAGGATTCTAAAACTGAAGTAAACTGAAAGTAAAGACAATTTCTGCAGCCAAGAGCGAACTGTGACCATCCCAACCGAAAAGTGCCCCTTTTATAGGAACTTTCTACTGGGCACTTATCACCACATAAAACCGCAGAACCCAAAGAATGCACTGGGAACTAAAACTGAGCTTGGGTTTGTGTCTGCGATGGTTTGTGTCCAGGGCAGCGATAAGCTGATAGCCGATAAAAACATGAAAAACCGCAGTTGAATTGTGGTTTATTTTGCATGTTTCTAAAATACAATCTTTATATTAATTATAATTATATCATGTATATACTATCTTTGAGTGGAATTTGGTAATCGTTATATGTATATAAATAATATCTCTATATATGTATATATATATTATATATGCAACAAATTCTACATGCTTTGCGCTCCCATTTACTTACATAAATAACGACTTCAAATAAATTTTTCAAACGACATGCACAATTTTTTTTTTTTTTTTTTGTTTGATATTAGGTTTTAAGTTCAACAATTCTATTAAATAAATATTAAATTGGATTTCCCTAATTTTCAAAAATTTTCACTGGTCTACACGCCCTTCCAATACTATCTATGTATGTGTGTGTGTGTGTGTGTGTGTGTGTGTACGAACATTGGAACTGTGACGAGATATCGAATGAGATTTTATATATATATATATATATTATATATATTATTTAATGTGTATATATATGTTCGGAATAACTGAACAGTATAAAGCCATAGACCAGCTCTATATACGTGTATATACAAATGTGTGCGTGTTTTGTTTGTGTCTGTGAAAGTATCTTAAAAAAGCCTTTGGGTATATATCCTGTGCTCTTTTATTTTGGCCATTGTTCGAGGATAAATATGATATGTTGTGTAGCTAAGCTCTTAGGATAGACAAGGTTCTTGTGGTTTTTGTATTTATGTTGTAGCTGTTGTTGTAGCTGTTGTTGTAGCTGTTGTAGCTGTTGTTGTTGTTGTTGTTGTTGCTGTTGTTGTTGTGTAAGGGGTGTTAAATTCATAGCTCAAACAGAATAAAACACTTGGTTCCCATATATTCAGTAGATAGAAAGTGAGCATCGTGTATATAGTTAAGTATAGTTCAGTATTTATATAGTATAGTTTAGTATATAGTATAGTATAGTATAAATATGTATGTATACAGTATAAATATCTTTAATCATATCAAAAATTACATACATCATGTATTTACATAAATATCGTGCAGTAAAAAAGCTTCGACAATAACTCAAATAACTTACAAAAATATACGAGTGTTCCATAAATATATAATATAATATAATATAATATATACCCAAAATATAATCAGTGCCATTTTTCAAACAACTTAAAACTGTTGTTGTTTTTGTTCCTGTTTATGTTGTTGTTGTTGTTACGTGATTTAGTTGTAAATGATCCTTTGAATCGTGTCCGTTCGTGTCACACTGTGTATAAAGCCAAGTCACAAGGAGCTGAAGCGATTCTCTAGAGTTGTATACATATATACATATATATATGTACATGTATATATAAAATGGTTAAATACGAATTTCGATTTGATTGGTTTTAGTATCTATAACATTTCTGTATGCCATACATATACACACACACGTATATGCATATGTATATGTATGTATGGTTCTTGTAATACTTTTGATTATGTGTAGATTTTTGATTTCACTTTCATTTCCAGTTAATCAATTTTGATTCTTCAACCTTCTGAAGAATGAATGACCTGGATCATTCTCTGGATATCCTCAGGTGTATAGGTGTGTGTATATTGGTGCCCAAGTATATGCTATTAACTACGCTAATGCTATATATTTAATTACAATAACAACTATGCAAAACATCATGCATTACATCAAGGAACTTGCACTACGATTCTATCGACATATCTGGACGCTCCCCACATACATATATAAAATGATAATTATAATTCACATACATATACATAAATATATATATATATATGTATATATGTATATATATGTAATCTGTTGGTGCTAGTAGACATTTACTCATTTGGTATATAACAACTTGTTGGATTCCCCCTCTTACGTTTTGTACTGAGATTCAGGTTTCAAAGTAGCCTCGTATCACGTCCTTGCTACACACTCATACACACACACACACACGCACACACCCTACGTAAGCCTGAGATACATGCCTAGCAGTTACATTGAACATCAGAGACTCAGGTACAAGTATATCGACTGAATGCTACGAGAATCCAAATGCGGACCAACAAATATATAACTGAAGCCCAAGGACGCGAACTCCTAGATTCCCAATTGTGTAGCCTGGAATCCGCACACTCACACACACACACACGCAAATCCATTGCCAATTCTTATGATTAAACTAATGACTTTTGGCCTTTGGCTGTTTCCACTCCTTTTCTCCTCATCCAACTTCTTCTTCTACTTCTGCTCCTTGACCCACTCCTGTTCCTTATTGTACTCCAACGCTCCATCTAGTTAAGCACCACCTGGGCAGTGGCATTGTCGTTGTTGAACTCGTGCCGGCAGTAGCCCATAACAATGTCCGATCGGCAAATGTCGTCCATTAGGTCAGGCAGAAGGACCGCAACGCCCAGTATGGTGACCAGGGCGCCGAACACAACCAGGCCCAAGGCAGGCAGCTTCTCACGGCTGAGCAGGGCATGCGGCTCCATTTGTATGTAAGCCAGGCCGGGCAGTATATAAGCCAAGGGTATGGCTGCCAGGAGACCCTGAAAGTTGTTGTTGTTGTTTAGAAATTTGCATGAAATTACAATACTCCCAGCTTATTGTTATTTGCTATTGACCTGTTTATGGCTATGTGTGTGTGTGTGTGTGTGTGTGTGTGTGTGTGTGCATTAAGAAATCAAAATGAAACCCACATTCAATTCCAACACCGAGCCGAGGCAGTCGGTCATGGGCGATATTATGAAGGCGCAGAACACAATTGCCAAGGTGATGGCTTTTGAATACTCATCGATTTCTGCGCCCTTCTCCAAATTAGGATCCTTGTCCTGGGTAAACTCGCTGATGGGCTCCTTCAGCACAAACCGATGCACCAATGCGCGTACAATCTGTAAATAAGTTGCACGAATCAAATACAAATACAAATATATATGAAGGCTCTCACATGTGGCACACACATGTGGCACATAGTAAAAACTCAAAGAATGTTGCAACAACGTGATGCCACACTCTATCCTTTGGCAGGCGCTCAAATAGAGTGTTTACGTTACAGTAAAAAAAGAGGAAAATCCAAGTAACAGGTGGAGAATAAATAAATGACCTAAAGGATATCTGATGGCTGCGAACTTGGCCTAAAGGATGAGTCATGATGTGCTTTATGATTGGAAATGCAGGATATATTAAGTTTTTTATATCGACTGACATTTTTAAGCTATGTCAAAGTCATCTAAAGGATAATAGGTAATAGGTAAAAGTCATCTAAAGGATAATAGGTAAAACTATAAAAACTCTTGATTTGAGTCTCCTGATCCTAGTAATGTGCCAGGATCTGCAGTCATATAATTTCTTCTGCTACTTTATTTATACCTTTATTACAGGGCATTATCCTGTCTAGTAACTCACCTCACGAGACACGAAGCATTCGATGGGAAACGTCAGCAGTATCGATATAGAGAAAAGGACACGCGAGAAATTCATCAAGTCATCATCCCAGCAATAGTTCTCCAGTAAATCGCCTGAAATACGTAAGGAGAGTTACTGGAGGGGTGCGGTGGTCAGGTGGCTGGGTAGGTATTATGACTGTCCGAAGGACTAAGTGGATGATGATGGCAAATGCTTTATTGCGAATTCTCATTCCGTTGGCCATGCAATTAAAACTGGAATAGAATTCGTTGGCTTTGCTGTCGGTGTGTGTGTGTGTGTTCTTACCTTGGGAGAGAGCACGGAACGTTGAGTATCCTGCGATTCCGAAAAGAGCCGCAACTGTCCAAGCGAATCCAATGGAAATGTGGGTGACCTTCTCCCAGCGCTCCAGGGTCGCCTCGCGCATCGATTGATAAACGAGGAAAGTATTGTGATGACACATGAAAGCTGTCCAGGAGTTCGAGAGCGAGATATATAAGAGATATAAGGGTATTCACAAATGCCACATTTTGAGATGAAAATGCAATTTGTTCTGTGTGGGTGGATGGGTGTATTAGTGGGTGGTTGGATGTATCGGTGTGTGGCTGTAACGGTGTGTGGGTTAAGTTTGTTTTTGGCATTTTTTATTTTCCTGCGATTTTGTCCTGTTATCCCCTGAGCTCATGCTGAGATGTTGCATAAGCAAATATGCAGATTATGTGGCATTTGTATACAGCTACTCACCGAACACCATTATGCCCGTGGCAGGTATTAGATCCGAATTTGCGAAACGCCAGGACTCGTCCGTATCCGTGCTGCAGGCGGCAACAGGCACAGGTTCGCGGCCAGCAAAAGATTACACAAAGTTAACACCAAATTAACATTTCGTTGAGTTCCTTTGCAGCTACGCAAACGTAAAAATATTGTCGTCCCCCACCCATCGCCCCCGCCTATTCATACCACTCGCCCCACCCAACACTCAACAGGGAAAAGCAGCGGTAAAAAATATGTATATGTATATGTATATGAATATGTTTACAAGAGCATAAAAAAAATCGCAAAAGATAAAAGACCTGTAGACACTCAGGTGTATGTGTGTGTGTGTGTGTGTGTGTGTGTGAGTGTGTGGGTTGATGAGCACTCAGAACAACTGGGGAAGCCGTGGCAGCCGGAAAGATGAACACAGAACAGACAAGGGGGAAGGGGCAACGGTGTACAGTGAGAGAGAGGTGGTGAGTGGGAGAGGGGGGGACGGAGAGAAGTACGTAAATTGGAAATTTATTTAAATTTTATGCCCTGGCAACAACAAGAAGTGAGAGCTCGCAGCTTAAGCTCGAGCACCCGTTGACCATGAAATACGCTCGCTGCAGCTGAGAAGGAGAAGGATGCAACTTTGGCTGCCAAGCTTTGAGTTCCCTAGTCAACGGCAGACGCCCAGCGTGGCAGCTTTGGCAACTGTGCAACTGTTCAACTGTGCAACAGTGCAACAGTGGCAACAGTGGCAACAACTAACGACTGGCCCCAATGTGGCTGTGGCACATTCAAAGTTGCCACTGCCCCCGTGCAGTATGCAACATCGACAGTAGCAACCGGCAGCCGACAGCAGCAGCAGTGAGTCTGGTTGCCACTGCGGGAACTAATGAAAAGCCATAAAAGCCAAACAAGTGGCATGCTACATTTTATGATCTACCCTCCGTTCAATGCCAGCAGAGGGCGAGTCGCCACAGATTTAAAGGCACTAAAGCGCCACTTAGCACTAAAGTAGCCAGGACTCAACCTCAACTACAATTACCCAAACAAGGACTACAATATTCAAATTTCATTTCTATATCTGCATCTTCTTTTGTATGTATGTATGCATGTGTAGGTGTGTGTGTGTGTGGGTGTCTGTATTGGGTAAGCATGAACTGCTCATAAATTTTCCGCTCGCCGCACACAAATTGTAATTAAAATGCAAATAAATCTCAACGCGTTATTAGACACCGTCGCCACTTAAGGAAATACAAATTTTGGTAATTTTTATAAATTACCAACGGAGGTCGAGGATGACGGGGAGGACGTGGGCGGCTGGCAGGTGCTCAGCCGGAAAAAAAAAAAAGCGAAAACAACGTCCGGCCTAGACAAGCCCAACAGCAGAAATCATTCACGGCTTTTTGCACGTGGTGATAACTTCAAATATTGTGCCTTCCGGCGGAAAATGAAAGTAATGAAAAAAGATTTACAACATTTTGTGAGGAGGCGGCAATATATGGGCGGGGTTAGTAAAGGAAGGAAAGTAAAGGGAGGAAGGTAAAGGGAGGAAAGTGAAGGAAGGAAAGTAAAGGGAGGAAGGTTAAGGAGGGAAAGTAAAGGGAGAAAAGTAAAGGGAGGAAGGTTAAGGAGGGAAAGTAAAGGGAGAAAAGTAAAGGGAGGAAGGTAAAGGAGGGAAACTAAAGGGAGGAAAGTGAAGGGAGGAAAGTGAAGGAAGGAAAGTAAAGGGAGGAAAGTGAAGGGAGGAAAGTAAAAGGAGGAAAGTAAAGGAAGGAAGGTAAAGGGAGGAAAGTGAAGGAGGGAAAGTAAAGGAAGAAAGGTAAAGGGAAGAAAGGGAGAATTATTGTTATTATGAGTTGGTTTATATCAGACGCCGAAATGCGATGGGTTGCCCACAGCTCTGGGTGAATGAATGCGGGAAGTACAGTTACAGATTTAACACTGACACGTGCCCTGGGCCGGCGTCTAATCGATGCAGTTAACTACCACGACGCAGCTCCCAACGGGAGTTGCCAGTGGCCCCTCACAGCCACGACTATCGCAGATGGCATGACATAAGCAATGGGAGTAAGAGAGAGATGGCTATATGAAGGTGGGAAGCTGCCGGCATATGCAGGTACTTAAATTTAATTCCAGCTTAAAAACAGTTACTCCTTGCTTAAGTGCAGCAGCACAAGCAATGGGAGTAAAAGAGACAGCAATACGTAGGTGGCTTTCGGGATAAGCGTTGCAGCAGATTAAACTCCGTTCAAGCTGTCGAACAGAGGCAATGGGAGAGTAAAAGAGACAGCATGATATGTGAGCAGTGCAGGGGCTTAAATTCCGTTCAAGCTGTAAAAAAGCCAAGGAGCTTAAGTTTAAAGTGTTTGCTGGGAGTGAAAACACTTGCCATCCTTCGGGGCTGGGGCTGGGATTGGGGTTGGGGTTGAGGCTGAGGTTGAAAGTAATCCAATTGTAAAGCCAATAAAAGTAATTATTTAGTTCAATACCAAGAGATAAAACACTTTCTATATATATATATATAAAATTAAAAAAAAAAATAGGAAAACAAAAACAAAAAGGGAAACCCAGCCCAAGGGCAAGTACAAAGTTAGGAGCGTTGTTATTACTTGATAAGCTGCCAACTGTGACGACGACCCCCAAATAAAAAAAAAATTTATCGCAAAAGTTGCGATAAAGCAAAGCTAAAATGTTTGTACTTACACTTTATAATCGCCGGACATAAGTTTGAGGATGACGGCAAACAATATGAAGACCACGCACGCCAGGCTAATGAAACTGGCGCGCGCCAAGCGGGAGACGTTCTTGTAGAGGCAGAGGGGCACCACAACGCCCACAGTGACAAAAAAGACAACTCCCAATCGAACGGCGCCCATCGAATCCCCCCACGAGGGAAAGAACCTTACCAGAACCTTGGACAAAGTATCGCCAACTACCACATTATACGATATCATGGCTGCAAAATGGGAGAAGTAATTTTGTTAGTGATGGTCGGATGGTCGGATTATCGGATGGTCGGAGGGTTGGATGGTGGAATGGTGGAATGGTCTGGCGGTCTGACGGTCTGATGGGTGGAAGGTCAGATGGGCGGATAGTCAGATAGTTGGTTGGTCGAATAGTCGGATGGGCGGATGGTCGGAGGGTCGGAGGGTCGGAGGGTCGGATGGTCTGATGGTCTGACGGTCTGACGGTTTGATGGGTGGAAGGTCGAATAGTGAGATGGTGGGATGGTGGGATGGGCAGATGGTCTGACGGTCTGATTGTGGGATAGTCGGATGGGCGGATAGTCGGATGGTCGGAGGGTCGAATGTGCAGATAGTCAGATGGTCTGATGGGCGGATGATCTGACGGTCAGATGGTCGGATGGTCGGATGGTTGGATGGTGGAATGGTGTGACGGTCTGACGGTCCAATGAGCGGAAGGTTGGATGGTCTGAGGATCGGATGGTCAGATGGTCGGAGGGTTGGATGGTCTAACAGTCTAATGGGCGGAAGGTCGGATGGTCGGATGGTCGGAGGTTCGGATGGACGGATAGTTGGATAGTCTGGGGGTCGGATGGTCGGATGGTTGGATTCTCGGATGGTCTGATGGGATGCGGTGATTAGTGCTCTAAAGTGCGACACTCACCCAGAAAAGGATACATGAACTGCAGCAGGGACAGCAGATAGTAGCCGTATTTGCCGTAGGCGGCCTCCATGATGCCCGGATAGCTGAATCTGCCGCAGATGTGACCGCATCTAACCTGAAAATCGAATGAGGCTTATCATGTGCGTATTCCAAGTAAATTTATGTGCGTGTATACACATGTGTGCGTGTGTGTGTGCCGCTCATAAATTATGCAAATACATTAACTGTTCCTTGTTTTTCCCCCTCTTCAAGGAAGTGCAGTAGCCGCACGGCCCGCTGATAAAATTTTAAAGCCTCCGACGCACGCATCCAATTTCCGTTTCCGTCCGTCAACATTTCAATTTCTCGTGAGCGTTAACAGGCGATTGGACATCCGTGAAACGGGACAACTGGACTAATGGGAGGCTGGGAGGCTGGGCGATTGGAAGGCTGGGCGATTGGGTGACTGAACGACTGGACGACTAAACGACTGAAGGACTGGGCGACTGGGCGACTCAGCGACTTTACGGCTGGGCGGCTGGACGACGGACCGACTTTACGGCTGGACAGATGGACGACTGGGCAGCTGGAGGACTGGGTAGCTGGTCGACTGGGCAACTGGACGACTGGGCATCTGGACGGCTGGGCAGCTGGAGGACTGGTCGAGGGCTGGCGGGAGGGCGGACTTTGATGTGGGTGCGCACATTTACTCACCATTAGGATGAGCGAGTAGTCGGTTATGTAGGCAACCAGGATGAGCAGGGCCAGGCCCAGGCCGAAGCCGGCGCGGTGCAGGGCGTAGGGTATGCCAATGACGCCGCTGCCAACGATTGAGTTGATGTAGTTGAACGATGCTTGTGGTAATGAGGACAACGTGTCGTTCGAAATGCCATCCTGTTGCTGGTGCTGTTGATGCCGTTGTTGTTGTTGTTGCGATTGTTGTGGTTGTTGTTGGTGTTGATGTTGTTGTTGCTGTTGCTGTGGTTGATGTTGTTGCTGTTGCGATGATTGCTGCTGGCGTAGCTGTTGCTGCTGTGGCTGGCCCTGTTGCTGATGTGTCTGATGGTTGTTCTAAAAGCAGAGCGTCAAGCAAAAACAGAAGTCATACACCAATTTCGGTCGTGCTTATGCTTTGAATATGTACGTGTCTATGTGTCTATGTGTCTATATGTAGGTATGAGTGTGTGTGTGTGTGTGTATCCGGTTTGGTTAGGTCTATTATTGCAAGTTGATTGGGATAAGAGTGCAAAATTGCCTCAAGTGCCTCTTCACATCAAAAGCAAACTGTCCTCCTGGCACACACACACACGCACACACACACACACGCACTTACCTATTTACCCGTATAGCCAGCACAGACAACGCTGCGTATACGCAATGTGCAGGTAGTTACGTATACGCAACGTTATCGTAAAGTGTGGCTGTCAGAGGCATTTATGTTGCCACAACGAAAAGTGTCTGTGCGCTGCCTCTCTCATTTTTATGGCAAAACGAGAACCTGAACATTCACACCCCCCCACACACACACGCACACCCGCCCCGCACGTACACACACTCAGACACACCATTGACTATCTTTCATCGCGCAACCAAAGTGAAGCCGTAAAAAACAAGTTTATATAAAGGACTTACACGTAAGCCCTAATAAAATGCCACATCACGAAAACAAGGCCAATATCGCGACAGTCGAGACCGGAAGACGCGCTTGCAATAAGCCAGAAAGCCAGAAAGCCAGAGGGCCAGAAAGCCTGAGGGCCACTTTTCGGGGGCTGACTGCATTGGGAGTGAAAAGTTTTTAGCAGCTGTTTTGCTGCTTGCAATTAAGAAGGACTTTTAAATTTTAACTTTTAACTTTTATTTGTTGCTTCCACTCGTTTTTAGCCGCCACTGGCACTTCATCCCGCCACTCCTGGCGACAGGAAACAGCAAACAGCAAACAGCAAACAGAAGCCAGAAACAAAGTTACTCGTTGATTCTTCCGCTCTCGAGTTGCGGGTAAAGCTGAAAGCAAATATTTGCAGTGTTCTACTTTAAAGGACCTCTCGATGCTGTGCAGCCCGGCCTATTGTGAAGGCAGCTCTACTTATGAGTGTGTGCGAGTGTGTAGTGTGTGTGTGTGTGTGTAAGGGGCGTTGAGGCGTGACGGTGTGCGAAATGAGAATTTTCCAAAAACAAATTATATGCGAGTCGAGTTTTCAATTCAATTAAGAGGCGACAGGTGGCACAGGCGCTGCATACACTCTCAGGTGGCGCTGCACGTGGCAAAGTACCATTAAAAATGCCATTCAATATCAAAGCAAATGGCTAATTATGTTTGCTGCTGCAAAAGCGAAACGAAAGAGTATTAAAACACGGAAAAGCCATTCAGTTAGTCAGTCGCCCATTGAGGCAGTCGGCCAGGTAGACAGTCGGCCAGGTAGACAGTCGGCCAGGTTGCCAGGCTCTGAGGCTCTGAGGCTCTGAGGCAGCCACTTACTTAGGCAATTGGGCAAACAAAACTATAAGAGGCTCAGGTTCTCAATAATGAAACAAAGGACGGCAAAGAAGGAGGACTCAATGCCAAGGAGGCGGAACATCAAGGCAACATCTCAAACAGACAACTAAAATTACAAAGTGTCCTTCCGCTGCGACACGACAAAACAAATTGCGGCTCGACGACGGATGAGGGACAAACAGAAAGGACAAGGGAGAACGGAGGACGAATAGAGGAGAGAGGGAAAGAGGAAAGAAGAGATGTAAAGAAGGACGTGGGAGCTGGCTGAAGGCCTGAAGGATGTAAACAGAAAGTGGATGCTCGTTAATCTGTCCAAACAGCATTTGAAGGCTTTCGTGTCCTTTGTGCTTTTTTTTCTCTCATGCATTTCTATTTATCAAATCCTTGCGACACTCGTTGCCACTTCTCTTTTTTATTGCCTGCCCCCACCGCCATACCTGAGCAGTTGAATGCCACATTTAGGAGTCTAATTTATAGAAGTCGCTTCATTGTCATCTTAGCCTCGTTTTTATTGGCCGCAATTAGCCGAAAGGCCAAAAGGAAGTTCATTGAAAAAGCCCCAAAAATACAAAAAAAAATCCAAAAAGCAAACATGAAACTTTTTCATTTTAAAGGCACTTTTAAAGCGTTTCACTTATCCTCGAATCTGTGCTGAAAAAGGATGCTTAACAGGTACATTTATGCGTGCGCGTGTGTGCGTGTGTGTGTGTGGGTCACAGGCTCCCCTTTTGAAATAATATTTATACAGAATAACATTTCATTTATGCATGTTTGTGCTTCGTTAACTGGTCCCAAGGATCCCCAAAAGAAAAAAAAACTCCATGAAGCATAAAGGCTAAAAGGACCCCAAAAAGTGGCCGATAAGGCGAGGCGAGTCCTCGGCCCGCCCAACCGCAATTCATACAATAATAATTATGCCTGCCTATTCATATTTCATATTTACTCTCAGGAGGACATCAACGTTTATTGTTAACCGGTTACCCGTTGAAATGTTGACACATGTTAATGCCAAAGGACTCAATTTATGCACGCATCCAGCTTAAAGCTAAAAGCGCACAGGAGCTTCAGGAGTCCTCCATTTGTGTGTGTGTGTGCGTGTGTTGTCCTGTTTGCCATGGAAATCGCATAAATATTTTACCAAAATGCCAAACTCACAGCCGGCCAATTAAAGCGCTCAATCCAATTAATTTGGCAAAGAGCGTGGAAAACTGAGGGAAAACTGGGAGAAAACTGGGGGAAAACTGGAGGAAAACTGGGGGAAAACTCGGGGAAAACTGGGGGAAAACTCAGAGAAAAACATGCAAAAATAAAGCTCAAAGAAAATAACATCCAACGCAGGTCGAAGCTCAATTGAGTTGAAGCGTGTGAAACGCAAAAAGGCAACAGAAGCACAAAACGAAGCGTCACGCTGGTCAGTGCAAAGGATACGCGCGACTAGCGTATATCCTTGCTGGAAATCATCCATCAAAGATGTTAAATGTCTAAATTTCTTAAAGGATATAGAAGAGCTCTCAACATTCTTTGTTTAATTCCAAAGGTTCCAAAAGGTCCTTCACTGGCTGGAAAGGACATACGAATTTGAAGGATATGCGTTTATTTCGCACCTGGAAACGATTTAATGCCTTCTCCATTTGTTTTTCGCTTTGACTAGCCTGTCACGCCTTGTCTACCCACACCACTTCCCACACCCAGCTAAGCATATACACCTACACACGCACACACACACACACACACTCACGCACACCCAATTTCTACGCACAACATGGCGAAATTGCTGGATATTAAAAGACGAGAAAAATGTTCGTCCATTGTCTTACATCCACGTGCAGAAGGTGATGTGTGTGCCAGGTACAGGCTGCTAATAAAAGGTAAACATTGTCCGACACAAACACAAATACATACACCGAAACAAACACACACACACACACACATACAGTCAGAATCTAAGGGCATTCCAATGCTTTTGGATAGGAAGCAAACAAACCTTTTCATGCATTGCACGATTTTAATTAATAATATTCATGCTCACAGAGAGCCTTCTCAACTGCCAGTTGCCTCTAACAAACACACACACACACACACACACACACACACACATACGCATAGTCGGACAACATGAAGGAAACTGAAAGTTTGTTTGTCTAATGAAATTAGGCGCCATGTGAAAAAAGGAGCAATATGGAAAAACGGACACGGAACGTGTCAGGAGGTGTTAAGGGCGGAGAGAGGTGAGGTGCGAGGTGAGGTGAAGTGTGAGGTGTGAGGTGGGGTGTGAAGTATGAGGTGAGGTGCGAGGTGCGAGGTGCGAGGTGCGAGGTGCGAGGTGAGGTGCGAGGTGAGGTGCGAGGTGAGGTGCGAGGTGAGGTGCGAGGTGAGGTGTGTAAGGGGCAGGGCACGGGGTGGTAACATTTTAATTTGTTGAAACGTTTAGGCGCAAGTGTCAACACAATTCAAGTGGCAGTGGAGCAGCGGTGGGGAGTGAGTGGAGAGGGGGGTGGAGGGCTGCAACAATTTAACTGCCCCTTCAGCCAAATGTCAGACCGCAATTATGCGCATGGCAAATGTCGAGCGCAGAAAGTGCGCTTTTTGAGTGCCGCAGGCATCGCGCCTTTTTCGCAGTTGTTGCAACATGCAGATAAGCGCACGCTTTCAATTCAAACCACGCCACGCCCACATTATTTACCATTTGTGCCTCCACCCACGGTCAGCCAATTTTTGAGGCAACAAAGTTTCTGTTTGTTTCGTTTGCTTTGTTTGTTTTGTTTGTTTTGTTTCTCATATTTTGTGGCGCTTCCGGAATTAAATTAAATTTCAGTTTGCGCTTTGAAATTATAAAATTATTTTAACTTTTTAGTTAACAACTAAAAAGTGCATAAATTAGCACAGCGAGTGAAAAGTTCGACTTAGCAGTGGGAATTGTTTTTTTTTTTTTTTATTTTTTTTTGTAATTTTTTTGGCCATGTTCTTAGCAAAAGAATTGCTTTGGCTTTGGCAGTGCCAATTTGCCTTTCGCTTGGCCTCATTTCCTTTAACCCCAACTGCCATTAGTTGGGCAAACAATCAGACATTTTGGTCAGGCTTTCACTCAAAGGTTTTTCCCCGCTTCTTTTCCATTTTCCTGCCTTTTCCTTGGCTCCCTTGTTGGCCAATTGGTGGGTGGGGCGGTTGGGGGCGGGCTTCTTGGCCTAATGGCAATGCCAACACTTTTAGTGTGAGTCATGAAAACAATACCAATTACTAGGCAAACACACACACACGCACACACATACACACACACACACACACCCACTTCACCTAATACAAACTCCCCCATCATCATAATAAATAACCCAGGGAATCCGAAAAAAGCAGCATTAAAATTTAATACAAGCTGAAAATTTTGCAAAGGCTTTCGGAATTTTGATTCAGACTCGAATTTCATTCAACTTTCAATTTTATTCCAAAACAAAAGCAACAAACAACCTAAGACCCAACTTAAGCCTTAATGAAGTTCGAAAACTCAACAAAAGAAAAATTAATACATTTCGGGCGCTTTGTCTGCGCCTTTGTTTTCGGATTTTATATAAATTATAAATTAAAAGCTGCAACTTTTTAATTTATTTCTTTATGAGAATTTCTTCCTTTACTCAATTTTGTTTTTAATTTTGATTAAAAAATAATCTCCTGCTGTCTCTTCAATGTTTGTGAGTATAGAGAAATAAATTCAATTATTTACTCAGAATAAATTATTTTGCTCTTAATACATTAAATAAAAAATAAATAATAAGAGAAATAAATTTAATTATTTTCTCTAAATAAAAAAGAAAAAGAAAAGAAGAGAAATATATTTAATTATTTACTCTGAATAAATTATTTTTTTCTAAATTCATAAAAAAACAAAATAAATTAATAAAAAAATAAAAAGAGAAATAAATTTAATTATTTTCGCTGAATAAATTATTTGCTCTAAATATAAAAAAATAAAAGAAGAAAAATAAATTCGATTATTTACTCTTACTAATTAATTCTAAATAAATAAAAAAATAAAAAAAAAAGAAATAAATCAAATTATATACTCTGAATAAATAATTTACTTTTTATAAAAGCAAAATAAAAAAAGAGAAATAAATAAAATGATAGAATATAATAAATATATATAAAATAAAAAAGAAGAGAAATATATTAAATTATTTACTCTGAATAAATAATTTACTCTAAATAAAAAAAATAAAAAGCAGAGAAATAAATTAAATTATTTTCTCTGAATAAATTATATACTCTTAATTAATAAACAAAAAAAAATAAGAGAAAAAAATTAATCTGAAAAAATAATTTACTTCTAAAAAATAAAAAATAAATAAATAAATTATTTACTTTGAATAAATAAATATTTCTCTAAATAAAAAAATATAAAAAGCAGGGAAATAAATTAAATTATTTCCTCTCAAAGAAATAGATAAAAAATAAGAGAAATAAATTAAATTGTTTACTCTGAATAAATAATTTACTCTAAATAAAAAAAATAACAAGCAGAGAAATAAATTAAATTATTTTCTATATAAAAAATAAGAAAAATAAATTAAAATATTCACTCTGAATAAATAATTTACTCTGATTAAAAAGGACGAAAAATAAATAAAATTATTTACTCTACATAAATAAAATTAAAGAGAATCCCAAATTAACTTAAATGTTTCCTTTTTTTTATTAAACGATTTAAAAGTCAGTTAATTTTTAATCTACGTCCAAATTGATTTTTATTTAGAATGCAAATTCATTTATTGCACGATTTAAATATTTAATTCGATAAAAAAAGCTTTTATTTTTTTCTAGGAATTTTAAACATTTCAATATGTAAAATAAAAAATAAAAAATAATTTCATTTCCTTTCAACCCTAAAAACACTCCACTTAGAAATTTATGAAGGATTTGTTCATATTTTAAGCGAGACGCGGGAACAGCGAGTTCAATGTCAGAGTTGATATTAAAGTGGATTTCATTTCATTTTTCATAATTCAGTTTTAACTACTCATAAGGGGGAGGGGGGGTGAAGCGGGGGATAAGGCAACGTTTTTAATAAACTGAAATTGAAAATGAAATTTAATAAGAGTCGAGGGCATGGCTGGGGTGTACAGAGCGAGGAGTGGGTAGTGGGTAGTGGGGAGGGGAGAGTAGGAAGTGGGAAACGAGACAGATTAAGGGGGGAGGGAGGGGAAGAGAGGAAAAAGGGCAGGCGTCAGGCGGAAAATATTTTTTAAATATGGAAAATTCTTTGATGCCAGAAAACCAGAGAAAGCAATTTTCGCCGAGTTTCCAGAAGGTTGCGGCCAATGTCAGACCCTCCGCCTTCGCCTTCGCCGTCGTCTGTCCCAAATACACCCACACAGTGTGTGTGTGTCTCCTTCTATCTGTCTCTTTGAGTGTGTCCGTGCGAGTGTTACGTACTTGGAATTTAATGAACATGAATGTGAATATGAATACGAATACGAATACGAATACCAAAACGAATAGACATGTCAATTTGCATGTTGTTTGTACATTGAAAGATTGGCGACGGCAGCGAGGAGTCCGGGAAATATGGGATGAGGATCGAGGGATGGGGAATGGGGTATGTGGGATGGGGGATGGGGAAAGAGTGATGAGCACAGAACTCAACGTTATGTGGGTCAGACATTACCTTCATTAAATTGTTGAAGTCATCAAATGCATAAGCCTCGGCGGCGGACGCATCGCTGCCCTGAATCGCAGCAAGAATATGATTTTTATATATGTATATATTTAGATATGTATATAGATATATATATATATGTAGATATATATGTATATACATATATATATGAAATTATTATTTTATGTAAAAAGGAAAAACCAATGAAAATTCTTGACCATTTAATTGAGTTAACATTGGAGATGGAAATTCTGCTAGGGGCTGTGCGATTTATCTACGGGGCTATAAAATAAACTGCGCCATAAAAAATACACACTGCATACCAAAATAATACCAAAAGTGTAAAAAATCCAAAAATGAAATACCAATTTATTTCGCATGCCAAATCTATACAAAAATATCATATATATATATATATATATATATGTATTGAACACGTGTTTATATTTAATATCCTGTAGCCATAAAAATTGGTAGATGGCATACAGGAAAATTGTGCAGGTTGTGCGTGGAAGGACATTGATGTGCACAGTATATATTTTTAATCAAAATCTGAACCGATCGAAATCTCAATCAACACACATAAATCTCTATATACCAATAAAATGAAATCAGCATTGAAATTAAATGTGCAGATTCCTTGCTCCCAGTCCCCCGTCCCAGTCACAGCCCCAGTCCCAGTCCCAGCCCCAGTCCCAATTCCCAGATCTACTTTCTATGCAACACGTACTGAATTTTCGATTCACATTTTGTATATTATTTAGTTTGTATTTTCGATTCACATTTATTTATTTATTTTATGTATATATATATATATATATATTTATATTTCCAACTTAATATATATATTTATATATTTTATTTACACTCGAATCGTCGCTTTATTCCTAAGGAGTTCCGCTTCATTAGAGAAATGATTGCCGATTTTGAAATATGCCTTTTTTATTATATAATTAAATGGCATCTCAAAGTCGATCATAACTTTTTCTAACACATCTTCTATAGTCCATTGGACTTTCTTCAGCTATGCTCCGCTCCGCCTGGCTTGGTTCCCGCTGCTGTTATTGTTCCGCGTCGTCGTCAGTTGTCGAGATACACAACAAACAAACAAATACAGAGTCGTAGGAGGAGGAGGGGGATTGCGAGGAAGGGGGTGGATTGGCAAGGAGGTGGTGCCTCAGTGTTACCCCAGAGCGCGATTGTTTTTATTGTTTTGCCACAGACACACACGTTGAATCCATCACAGAGGCATAAAATGGGCATGGACGTGAAATCGAAACCATTTAAAGCTGCAGAGTCATCCCTAGAGAAATGTCAGAGTTAGTGGCGGAGCAGTGGTGGGTGGTTGGGTGGTTGAGTGCAGATCTACAACTGGCCGGAGGAGGTTACATCACTGGGACCTAGCACTGGGATTGGGGGCTGAGCCTGGCACACCTTTCGGTACGCTTTGGCTGGCATTCGCATTTTGGCCCATTTTTTATGTGCGGCTTGAGATTTTTATGGCTCTTATGCCCAGATAATGGCTAGAGTCCTTGGCAGCAGCTGTTGAATATACGCTTCATACACTTAAAGGATGCAAGGAGCCCATTGTGTGTGTGTATGCGACTTAAACGCCTGGACAGATGAGACGGACGATTGACTGACGCCGTCGGTTGAAGTATGTGCAACAGTTATGCACTTCATGCATTGCATAACTCGCACTTGGACTCGGCACTCCGTTCGCAGTTTGATTTGTGTGCAGTTCAGCTCAACTTGACAGACACGCCTACTCACACACACACACACACACACACGCACACACATACATATACTCACACGCATACACACGTTCGTGCAGCCCCTTGACACACATCCACTTAGTCACTGTCAGTGTCAGGAAAGAAGATGATGACGATGTCCACGATGATGACGGGCTTAATGATGACGACGACGAGGATGACGATGATGATGATGACGACAAGGATGATGATGATAATGATGATAATGATGATGATGACGATGATGACGATGATGATGATTTGAACAGCAAGAAAGACAACAAGAACTACAACAACAATGACACCAAGAACGATGATGATGACGATGATGTCGACGCTGGCGCCGCATTGGCCTTCAAATTGCTTAAATGGGTTTCTTCTTCTAGGATTTGATTTTAAACAATTACGTGCATGCTCTACCGGGCCATGGTCAAAACAATGGTGTTGGTAATTGAATCGAGTCGGCTTTGATGAAGCTAAACCAATGACACTGACCCCGGCAGAAGGCAGGCAGTCAGAAGGCAGGTTTGTTCCCCATTGCGCATACGACACGTTGTGCGAGCACAAAAATTGAATAATTCTTCGATATGAAGCGATTTACAAATCCCTGACATTGCGTGTACTTAATATCGTGAGGTGAGCCTCGCATTCGTGAGGACACACAGGACACTTGAGCTAAAGCGCTGTGTGTGCGGGAGCCAAGGCAAGTTTGTCAATATTTGCACCTCTGCACGTGCTGCCAGAGGCACTGCATTTCGCATTTATATTCCAGGTAAGGCGCTGCCTGCACAGCGCGCCGCAGACAGCATTGATTTCTGTTATCGCAGCTCGACGGAGCCTTAGGAATCGGGTGACTGGATAACTGGGTGAATTGTGAACGGTAAATGTGAACGGTGGCAATGTGGGCGTTGGCAAGGGGGTGGGGGAGGTGGAGGAGGGTGGCTCATGCCTCGTATAGTGTATGCTTTCTTGTCATTGGGGCTGGCTGTGCCACTGACGTTTTTATTTGATATTTAAACAATGCGAATGCCTGGGACAGAGAAGACAGCGACGCTATCCAAGCAAGGCCCGCTAAAGGTCACACCCCGAGCCACATGCCGTGCATATTAAGCGGCGATTAAGTTGGAGCTATGCCACATGATGCCGCATCCTGCTGCATAGTCATCATAACAATGCTGGATAACTCATCAGTATGGTTCGCATGGCGTCATAAATCCCAAAGATATAAATGTCCATGGGTGTGGGTGTGCATGTATATATGCGTGTGTGTGTGTGTAAATGTTTGTGTTGTGTAATTAAAGGTTAAGCAGCTCAGCTTATCGATTTTATTATCAAGTTGCAACGGCAGCGGCAACTGAAGTCCCAAGGGCGAGCGTCAAGATTTTCAACGCCTAATTAAATACTCGAGACTTACACGTTGTAACTTTAGTCCTTGCAATGTCCTAGGCACTCTGTTCCCCTGACAGATGTAGCCAACAGACTGTATGTAACCCACGTGCAGACAGAAAAATTGCCAGAAGCAGCCAAAGGTCAGGGAACACACAATAAATAACAAAAATATCATAAGGCGTTGGCTGAGTTTCTGCCACTGGGAATTCCGGGCACCCACATAAGCCTTTAAACACCTTAGCACACACACACACACATTCACACATCTCCAGCTACAGCTACACCTACATCCACAGCTACCGAGGGCGTGCATTAATCATGAGGATAGTCAGGCATCAAATGTGCAGGCACCGAATGTGATTTATTAATTTATGTGGACTATTTGAACAACTTATTGGGTTATCACTCAATCAGAACTCTATTAGCCCTCAGTTGTTGTTGTTGTTGTTGTTATCTATTTGCCTCTCATTGTCTCTCCTATCTGCCTGCTGTTGTCCCTTTGCCTCCCTTTGCGTCCCTTTGCCTTCCTCTGCCTCCCGTTGCCTCCCTTTGCCACCCCTTGCCTTCTGTTGCTCCCCTTGCCTCTCTCTTGTCTCCCCTTATCTCTCCTTACCTCCTTATGCCTCCCTTTGCCTCCTCCTATCTCCTTTAATCTCTCCTTGCCTCCCTTTAACTCCCTTTGCCTCCCTTGGCCTCCCTCTGCTTCCATTGCCTTCTGTTGCTCCTCCTGTTGCCTCCTTTTATCTCCTCCTATCTCTCCTATCTCTCCTATCTTTTTTTGCCTCCCTGTACCTCCCTTCGTCTCCCTTTGCCTCTCTTTACCCCCCTAAGCCTTCCTTTGCCTTCCTTTGCCTTCCTTTGCCTCCCCTTGCCTTCCTTTGTCTCCCCTCATCTTCCCCTACCTCCTGTTGCCTCCCTTTGTCTCCTCCTATCTCTCCTTGCCTCCCTTTGCCTCCCCCTACCTCCTGTTGTCTCGCCTTGCCTGTTGTTGTTCATTTGCTATTTGTTCATTTGATTGTCCTTTTTTGTTTTTTTTATTAGCTCTATTAGGGGGCGGAATGTGTCGCTGTAGCAGCAATGCCCAAAGCGTTTGTAATTCCCGTCATCGCCATTAGAGCCCCCAATTAAATTGATTTCATTCATCATTTAACAGCTCGCCCCACTGGCCGCACACGCAAGCCAATAACCAGCAGATTGTTTATTTGCCATTTTATGTGCAACACACCAAAAATCTAATGAATTTCTGTCAGCCAACCGCAGAGTCAAACCATAGCCCCCCACCCTCTGCCTTCTTTCCACCCCACCCACCTCCCCCCTCCCCCTAGCCGACATTCACAATGCTCGCAACGTTCGGAGCTTTCGATATTTTTATCTCAATAATCTTAAGGGATTATCGGGTACGTCAATAGCTTTTGCCGCACACCAATACACATTTTGTATGCATGATTTATATGCATGTTTATAATTCATACATGTGTGTGTGTGTGTATGATTTACAAGGCTTTCATCAGAATTTGTTTTCAGAATATATTCAAATGCAAATTTGTGATGACCCACGTAACGTGCCTCTAAGCGGCGTGACCAGCGCCTAGAGATGGTCCTTCCTGCCGAAGGATGTGATGTGTGTTGGAGGGGAATGCAAATTTAAATACTTATTTGTTCATATCTGAGTTTATAAATATTGCACACACACACACACATATATATATATATGTGTGTTAGCCATAAATCTACATACTTTATTTATTGACCTTTTGAACGGTTTGTTGACCCGCAGGCAATGAAATCTAAAAACTTTCCTAATGGAACTTTGCTAAAAAGTTAAAAACTTGCCGCCTGGGGCACAATTTACATATTTGGGGCATTGATGGACTCCATTGATAAGTCGATATTGTAGATCACAGATGATAAAAAACTAATTTTCTCAACTGGTCGATTGAAGGCAAAACTGGAGAGCTGCAAAACTGCTGGTTCGAGTTATATAAGAGATCCTTTTGGAAACTATTTTAGTGAAACGTGAATTGCGTGATTCTCGTGCGGGTTACTTTCATCCCAATGTCCTGGCAACTGGAAAAGTAACTAAACCAGAAAATTGATTGATTGGCTTCGTATTTTAGTCATTAATATTACATTTGCTTGGCATAAAACACGATAAGTACACAACAACAACAACAACAATAGAAACAACAACATCAAAGGGAAAAGACAGGAAATGCTAGAGGAGAGAAGGAAGGATATTTTCATAGCTATTAATGTGGAAACTGGGAAAACTCAGTGGTTATTTATTTGACATGCTTGTGGCACTTGACACATAGAAAAACATCAATTTAAATCTATTATTGAAAGGATAATGGAAAACCAATCAAATTTTGTTCTAGTCCTTCTTCTTTTTTTTTTTCTACATTCATGTAACCTTTTAAAAAGTTTATTAAGTATACGCCATGTGCAGCCAGACGTAAAGGTCAATGGATAGTGATTAATTTAATTGACTTGAGTGACCAAAAAAAAAAATAAAAATCACTCATTGTAAGGACGAGTGGTGGGCTGAAAAGAGGCGTGGGTGGTGGGGTAGAGGGGGAAGGTGCATCGAATTTGAAAGATTCTAAAACAATTTGTAGGCAAAGGCAGCGAGTGGAACGCAAGTCCTTTGCCACGTAAGTGAACAACTGCACAGCTGGCCAACTGGCAGCTCGCATTTTGTGCGGTTGCAATTACTTGTGGCAAGTTAATGGGTGCAATTGCTCGCAATTAAAGTGCAACACAAGGCACTGAGTGTTACAGCATCAGAGCAGCTGAAGAGTGCATGTAATTTGCTGTATGAAGGGGTGTTAAAAGGGTGTGCGTGTGTGGGAGTGTGTGTGTGTGATGGAAACTCAAGGATGTGGGCAGGTAATGTTACATCCTTTTTAGTTTCAACTCACCTGCCGCTGCAGAATGTAACTAAATTCCGTGGCGGTGTTGCGTCGACTGTCGTTCATCCTGCTGCTCCTGCCGTTCCTTTATGTTGGTTTATAGTAAGTGTAAATATAGCCTCCGCTTCAGGTTGAGGGTTGCGATAAGTTGAGTCGAGTCGAGTTGAGTCGAGTTTAGCTTTGGTAATTGCTTAGTTTATTTTAGTTTCGTTTTGGCTAAGTTTAAGTTAGGCTGAGTTCTGTTTTTAGGTGGGTGCTTGGTCTTAAAATTGTCGAAGGTCCTCTACGCCACTTGACTGTACGTGGCGGCCATCTAAAAATGCGATATTAAAAGTAATTTTAACAGAACGGCAGCTGCCTGAAAAGTAATCAAAATTTGAGAATGTTTTTAATTAAATTATATGCAGATCCTTGTACTTCAAGGCACTTTACTTAAAGTGACTCTTTCTACAAAGGATTCTCTAAGAAAATATATATGTCTCATAAGACACAACAGGATTTTTCCTCAAGTCAATTCATATTCCATTCCATAACCGCAATGCACACATTTTCCCGTGGCTGCAACTTTCACTTTCGATTGCCGCAAAAGTTCAGAGCAGTTGCACGCTTTGAGTGCTGCACAACAATGACGGCAAGGACGATAGGGAATTTAATAAATCACACCTGCTTAAATGACTAAAGTTTGATTTTATTTATTATTTCATTATTATTTATTTATTATTTTATTATTGTTTTTTTTTTTTGTTTTAATTGCACTTATTAAATTAATTCTAAGATTGAAATTGCGATTTGATTATTTTATGCATTTAATTTACTTTTTGATTATGAGAAGCGTTTTTTGATTTGGATGCGATTTAGTTGCTTCGACACTTTCGTTTAGACTGCTGCAATAAAAATATATTGCAAAACTCTCAACAAGGATAACGTTGGCGTCGTCGTTGTCTTTGTCCTGTCGACTGCCGATGTTGTCCTCGTCTCGTTCTGTTTGTCGTTGAAGTTTTGTGCTCAATGCTTCGCAGCTGTTTGCTGCGCATTATGTTGTAGTTGTTGTCGCTTGACTTTGAAATCGGCAACAACAATGTACACACACACATCTATCCAAAACACACACGCACACGATGTACGTGAGACAAATACAATTGCGCACACAAATACACGCCGCGCTCACAATAACAACAAGGAAGCCGGAAACGAAAGTGAAAGTTGCCAGATTCCTCAATCAAATATTTACCGTTAAAATATTTTAAAAACTTCTATTATCTGCCACAAAACAATTAATTGCTATTTTCATTAACTTTCCAAAATTCAGATTCAATAATCCAATTTATTGGTTAAATGTTGGGATTGCATTTATTCTGCTGGTGTAACAAAGCTTTTACAGTCTGGCAACCCTTTGCCCCAACGATTCATTCATATTTTTAACACAAACACAGCAAAAGCAGAGAGAAAGAGCAAAAGCAAGAAAAAGCTTGGCACACGTGTTTACTTTGAAAAAAGCTTTTGTTGAATGGCGCTAAACTTGAAGTAGACAGCAACTCAAATAAGACTCTATTTATTACCAGCTAAATATATATATGAATAATAGTATTAGTTATTACCCTTGTATAGATATTAATTATTATAATTATTATTATTATTATTATTATTATTATTTAACTCTTGGCTGTTTCTTAAGCAACAATTTCATTAAAATACAAAAATACATGCTCCAGTAGAGCGCAAAGTGACCTACCATCTGAGAGAACGAAATATATTTCGGGCTGTCTCATATTTAAATTTAATGTAATTTTATTACAATAAATATCCAAAATGAAATAAATTTATAATTATTATATTTAATTTTAAATATTTCTATCGAAGCAAAATATTTAAAGTGGTAGCTTGTTTCAAATATTATATCAAATCAATCAAAGTTGCCTGCAATATAAACCCGCACACCAATACTAATATCTACTTGCTTGTAGGACTTGAGCAATGCTTATAAGTGTGTGTGGCTTACGATAATTAATAGCAAGCCGCGTATGTTTTATTTGAACTAAGACGGAAAATCATGCGCAAGCCAAATTGCCTAAGTTAGACAAGGCTGCGTATAGTGTTTATTTTGTCGCCAAGATAATGTGTTGTTTTTGCTTTTACTTTCGCTGTGTTTCAAATTTTGCTTTGACTTTGCCGATTTCTTCCCGAGTCAATCTCCAGGCTAATTATTTTTAACAAAAAGCTCTCGCGCTATCGCCTTCTCTTGTATTTCGTTCTCTCTGCAAGCTCCACTCATTTTAACATACTTAAATTCCGGTCTCTTTCTTGCGTTAACATAACTCAGTACCGCGTTTAATGCTCATCTTGCGTTAACATAAGCCGTTACGCGTTTTAAGCTTCTTTTATTTTAAAATTTAACAGATTATATTCAATTTTCATGCAATCTAAATTAATTTATTTATTTTTGGCCCATTTCTAATGACTGTAATTTTATTTAACATTTAATAAACTTTTCAGACTTTCAAACAATCTAATCCACATACTCAAATAAATAATAAACATAATTATTACCGCCAGGGCACAATACGATAGCCGGTTGAATCCTCGTTCTCAGTGTACGTTATGTCAATGCTATCCTGCAGAACAACTTCCGAGTCTAATAGACGACGTAAAATATAGCCACAGCGACCATCAAAGTGGTTTCCGTAGAGCTGTAGACGCTTCATGCGACACGGCTTTTTTAAGGTTGTAAGAATTTCACTTATAGCAGAAGCGCCAATATCATTATTATTTAGATACAAGTATTGAAGCATGCGACAAGAGCTAAAATACTTTGAGATCCACTCACCGCCATGCGTAGCAATCGTATTCCTGCTTATGTCCAGCGACTCCAATGTGCCACCTTGCGCAATTGCACGCATGAGGAACAAAGTGCCATCCGCGGCAATGAGGTTACAGGCCAAGTTAAGTTTTCGCAATGAACAGTGCGTGCTGGCCAGATACTCAGCTATGATCAGCATGTCCTGAGCCACAAATTCACATTTCTGCATTTCCAATTCCACCAGCTTATTTTGCATTAGCAGTGACCCAACAAGCGAGACTATTTTCTCCGTATCGAGCGTCTGTTGGACACCCAGAAGGCGACTGATCCGAAGATTCCTTATGCTACTGGACTTATGTATTCCGTCGGCCAGAGTGGCAAAGTTGTACTGTGTGATGCCGCAGCAGGAGACGTCCAGTGTGTGAAGCGTTACAGTGGCCAGCAAAAAGCTGCGAAGCATTTCCACATCATCAGTGGATAATTGAGTTCCTTTTTGAAGTAGATGCAGGTTTCAAAAATTATAGTTTTTAGACTAATATTCACTTACCCTCCAAACTGAGATCATCCACTGCCATTTTATCAACATTGAGTCGCAGCATAACAAAAAATTCCTGTGGTAGCTCCATCAGCTTAAGCTCAATTTTTACAATAGGCAGCAAGGAACGTACAAAGTCCTGTAACAACTTCAAATTTTTATTACTTACGGGGATGCTGTAAATGGACACCGATTGTAATGATCTCTCCAGCAAATAGTTGACTATGATGCGAAAATCCCGTAAGTGATTGTAACTGCGATGTATTCGCTCCTCGAAATCGAGACGACGAAACTGAAAGTTTCGATACGGACGTTTGTCATATTCGCGCTGCCAGCAGTAGAGCAAAAGTTTGGTAAAAGTACGTCTTGTAATTGGCTGGGGTGTTTCACAGCGATAAGGAGTGTAGATACAGGGTGGCTCACACATGTTTTTTAAAAATTTATTTCATTTCTTATAACATAAAATAAAAAATAGTTTTATATGAACCCCGACTGAACTGAAAACTCAAAGCCGACTGCCGCAAAGTATGCAATGAAAATGGCAAAAATCAATGAATCACCCTGTGCATTGGCAGTCGACAGTCGACGGTTGACGGTCGACCGAACCCTCAATAGACTGTAACTATCATTAGCATAGTTAGCAGAACATCTAGCACACATTTAAGGTTAAATTACCATAAACGACATTTCATTCATTTACCACCTTTACTTTTACTTCCACTGCTACCTGAGCACAAATGAATTAATTCCGAGCCACGTGGACAACAGCCAATGCCACGGACTATATATGTACCGGCGGGGTTCAATGCGTGCCGGCACGCGCCGACTGCCCTATAAATAAGCAACAGACAGCACTACCAGACTCTATACCTATAAGCGTATTTATTTATAATACACCAAACCAAACCAAACAACAACAAAAACAAAAAACAAAAAAACAAAACTAAATAAAAAAAAAAAAAATAAAAAATAAAAAAAGGAAGAGTAACCAGAAAAGACACGACAAGACAAAAGATTGCAGACTGCAAACAGAGGATATGTACTTAGAGTCCACAGTGGAGAAGGAGCCGTCGGTATGCATCGCATCGTTATGCACGTAGCGAATGGGGAATGTCTTGAGATATTTGAACCATTTAAGGCCTGGTTGCATCTTCATTTATTTGATTGCCTTTTACGCGACGATTGCTATAAAATGACGTGCCTCGATTTCTCTCTCTCTTTCAGTGGCCAGTGGCCAGTAGTCAGTAGTCAGTAGCCAGTAGTCAGTAGCCAGTAGCCAGTGGCCAGTAGTCAGTGGCCAGTGGCCAGTAGTCAGTGGCCAGTAGCCAGTAGCCAGTAGCCAGTAGCCAGTAGTCAGTAGCCAGTAGCCAGAAGCCAGGAGCAATTAGCCAAAAGGTATTACTAATGCATATAGTTCAGTGCTGGGCACTGTTGTTGATGAGCAACAGGTGCTTGCCCATTCAATAGATACAACTGCCACTGAATGTTGCACATTGAGTTCGTAAGAAATCAGAACTATTTTTCACTTTTACTACCACGCGAATCATGAGATATTCGCCTTGGCAGCGATGCTGCAATTATGCATTAATTTATGGTCAGCATTTGGTCAAGACATTGAACAACAGACATGGAGGAGCCGATCGTAGTACCTTCCACGTTGCACGTTGCTCGTTGATCGCCGCACGTTGCATGTTAGCTGTCAGAGGCGTTTGGCCGTTTGCTTAGTCATGCAACAAAATGGCCGGCACAGGCAATTAACAGCGGCGACAATTTGGTGGCATGTTGCCCCCATCCAAATTGAAATATTTTTTAAAAAAACGCTGAACGCGATGTTTATCTCCGCTCGCCAAGAGACTCGCTTAGAAATCAGATAATTAAAAGAGTAAAAATTAAAAATATTGTAAAAGGCAGACAGCCAGACGCTCATAATTGCAGACAGTCTCAGTTTACAGCTAGTGTGTGCCACAGCCAGACAACGAGCGGCAGCAACAACCACAGCCAAGAATCAACTGCAACAAGCAACTACAAAAACAACAACAACAACAACAACAACAGCAACAACAACAACAACAACAACAACATTGAATCGCATGTGCATATCATTTAAATAACTTTTAGAAATGCAAAGTGTGAAACTGCAGGCAGGCAGGCAACAAAACTATGCCCATGCCCGGACAGCAGCCAAGGCGTCTGGGGCGACTGTCTCCGTTCTGCCTTATTCACCTGCCAGGCCAGTGCTTGCAGCCAGTGGGCAGCGGGCAGCAAGCGGAGGCAGACAGCAGGCAGCAGGCAGCAAGCGGCGGCAGGCAGCAAGCGGCAGGCAGCAGGCAGTCGGAGCAGCAGCCATGGTCCATATTTGGATGCATCACTTAAGGACAGAAGCAGCAGAGGCAGCAGAAGCAACAGAAGCAACAGAAGCAACAGAAGCATCGACATGCACATCAACATCAGCGAATGTCTGCGACGGCCTCCAGACAAACGGCAGACATATGAGATATGTATATGCACTTGTCTCCTTTCAACTGGGTGTATGTGTGTGTGTGTGTGTGTGTGTGTGTGTGTCTTCGAGCGCATTCATTGTCAATTTTGACAATCAACAAGATGCGACTACACGCCTGCTTAAATGCCAACATCAACATTACTTGCGTCGTCCGACTTCGTCACCCTCCCCGCCGTGTCCGTCTCTGCCATAGCCTCTGCCTTCATCTCCATCTACCCCGCCGTCCCCCGCCACCATCAACAACAGCATCTTCGTCTGCATCCGCGTCAACGTCTGCGTCTGCGGCTGCGTCTGCCTTTGCGACGAGCTGTCTGGCTCGGGGTCTGGGTCTCGGTCTCGGTCTGGGTCTGGGTCTGGGTCTGGGTCTTGGCCTCTGTCTCCGTCTTGGTCTCTGTTTTGGTTTTGGTCTTGGTATCGGTATCGGTCTGAGTCTCAGTCTGAGTCTGAGTCTGAATCTGAATCCGAGTCTGTTGTCTCTCAAGTACTCCAACTGACTGGCTCTGTCTCCAAGTCTGTTTCTGGCTGATTGGTGCTGGGCAGAAGCCAAACGACGGCACGCGAAAGGCCTAAAAGCCAAAACAAAATATACGAAAATTAATAACAGGCAATTATCAAAAGTTTCAGATCAAATGACTTTGTATACCCTACAATTAAACAGTATATAAACTATATATATATTTAAGAATATATTATTAAAAATAAATTAATAATAATTAATTTTATGGCTGAGGATTGGGATCAATTTAAAAGGGATTATCTGAAAGGCAACACTCGCATTGGCCAAATATTTGAGGCAATCTTAAGGGTATTAAAAGGACAGCAGCTAAAAAAAAGGAGTTAAGAAGTCGCAGCTGCTGGAAGTGGCGACTGCATTGGTAGCAGCCAGCGGGCAATACACAACAAATTGGCTCCTGGTCTTTGCATCTCACATGCAATCTGAGGCAACAATCACGACAACTGCATTCGGCCACTGGACGGATGAAGTGTTAAGGTTGCAGGGGGAGTGATGGGTGGGGGGTTTTTAGTGGTAACCGAGGATCCAGCAGAGGTACAGAGGAACAGCTACCGGCATTGGCAACACCCAACTGTTTGCTCCAACATCATTCGACCGGCTAGCCAAGCCACATATTGACTTGGTCTGTATCTGCCACAGGCGCAGCTTCTGATTCCAAGTCTGGTCTGGACTTGTGCTGTCTGGTTTCAGCCGGGGGAACATCATGTATGTATTTTTAATAGACCTTTGGCGTGCGGTGGTCGCTGCAGCCACTGGCACTGCTACTGTAACTACTGCTGCCGCCTCTGCCGCTGCCGCCGCTCCCTCTGTTGCCGCTGCCTCTGCTGCCGCTGCTCCCTCTGTTGCCGCTGCCTCTGCTGCTGCTGCCTCTGTTGCTGCTGCTGCCTCTGATGATGATTTTGATGATGTTGATGATGCTTCAAGTGCTCCCTGGGATTGTGTGTCCGCAGACACCCGTCGGGCCGACGACGGGACAGCCAGACGTCTCTGCTTCTTCATCTTCTTCTTCTTCTTCATATTATGTGATCCCATGCAACGCCAGTCCAAGACACAATTATATTAATTACGTGTTATATTGGGGCTTAAGTACACTCGGCAGCGAGTGTCCTGGCCAGGCCAGCGAGTGACTTGGCCAAAGTACATAATGATTTGGCCACTTTGGTTGTGATTATTTTTTTCAAGTTGTTGTCTGTCTTTAGAATTTGGCTCGTTTGCATGACGCATTTTGGGTGGCTAATTCCGTTGCACAAAGTAATTTTCCCCTTGCCGATTATCGGGCGCAATGGGCGATAGAAGGCACAAGGCAGAAGGCAGATTCGTCCATTAAGTGCGTACGATACAGTTTTATGGCATCGATAAGTGCGTATTTATAGAAATTAGTTGCGGTCGAACGATTGTTGTCCCTATTATCTGCCCCCTAAGTGGTTCTTGAGCAAATGTTTTTGCGTCTGCTACCGTTTTAAATCAAAACCAGTAGCTGGCCACTTGTAGCTACCAACTTTTAACTGCCAATTAGCAGCCACCAACTATCAGCTTTAATTAGCATTCCCGCCAATGCGACCACACACACTCACACACCCAACCACTCAGCCCCACTCAATCACTCATCCACTCAGCCACCCACTACCAGCCACCCCCTACCAACCACCCCCAACCAACCAGCAACCACCAGCCACTACCCACCACCACCCAAGGTGCTACACAGCTGAAATTTGTTGTGCCACTTTAAATTAACAAAATTCCTTAACTAAATTGTTTTTTATATGTTTTGTTCTAAATAAAAATGAATTATTTAAATATTTCTTTATATATGCAAAACATTCCTCACATTTCAGCGACATCAAAAAGACAAAAAAAAAGTAAAAATTAAAAAAAAAAAATTTTAAAAAAAAAATAAAAATTAAAAGATAAAATATAAAAAATAAATTATATATAAATACCAGAAGGAACAATTACAAATATTGTCATCTCATTTTGACGGCTTTTTTGGCTTCTTTTCTGGCGTTTTTTTTTCTGGCCGCCGATCCACGCGTCTTGAAACTAATCAAAAATTGAAAACTGAAATTGTTTTGACTCATTTCGTATTCGAATTGTCGCGTACGTCTTATTTATATATTCATGAGTGTTTTGTGAGTTTTTTGTTATTTTTTTCCTTTTTTTGTTTTTTCTTGTTTCTTGTTTTTTTGTTTTTTGTTTTCTGTTGTTTTTTGGGGTACTTTTTGTTTAGCTTCTGAGCCCACGAAGTGGGACAAATTCCTTGCAAATGTGCGAATATGACAGATAAATAAATAAAAATTATTATATAAACGTCTCGGCGAATGTCGCACGCTTCGCTGTCTGTCGATTGAAAGAGCTCATTTTGTCGTTTCCTTAGAAATTATTTAAATCATGCTATTGCTCACACGCTCCCTCTACCCATCTCTTTCACTCGGTCGCCCTCTCCCTCTCTCTCTCTCTCTTTTACTCTCTGTTTGATGCGATTGCAACTTTGCATAACACGCACACACACACACACACAACGTCTGGCGACTGCCACACCCACTTCCCCCCCTTATGACAAGTAGGTGTTTTATTTCCAGCCTCAACAATGTGTCGACGTATAATACATGTCAGAGTGATCAGACAGAATGTCTGACAGACAGACGGACGGGCAGACAGACATACGAGCAGACAGACATACGAGCAGACAGACGAGCAGACAGACAAGCAGACAGACATACGAGCAGACAGACGAGTAGACAAAAAGGCAGACTGCCAGTTAGACAGACATTCAGACAGAGAGTCAGACAGATACTCAGAGAGACAGACGGTCAGACAGACAGTCAACCAGATGCTCAGACAAACAGTCAGACAGACACTCAGATAGTCAGACAGACAGTCAGAGGGAAGAGTAGACTACCAGACATACAGACGGTCAGACAGATACTCAGACAGACAGAAAGACAGAAACTTAGACAGACACTCAGATAGTCAGACAGACAGTCAGACGGAAGAGAAGACTACCAGATGGACAGACATTCAGACATTCAGACAGAAAGTCAGTCAGATGCTCAGAGAGACAGTTAGACAGACGGTCAGACAGAGAATCAGAAAGACACTCAGACAGACAGTCAGACAAATCATGGACAGAGAGTCAGACAGACGGTTAGACAGACAGTCAACCAGATGCTTGGTCAGGCAGTCAGACAGACAATCAGACGGAAGAGTAGACTACCAGATGGACAGACGGTCAGACTTATACTCAGACAGACAGAAAGTCGAATACTTAGACAGACACTCAGACAGTCAGACAGACAGTCAGACAGATACTCAGAGAGACAAACTGTCAGACAGAGAGTCAACCAGTTGCTCAGACAAACAGTCAGACAGACAGAAAGCCAGATACTTAGACAGACACTCAGATAGTCAGACAAACACTCAGACACTCAGACAGTCAGCCGGTTGGATGGCGAGAAATCCAGACTTTATAAACTGCTCCAAATTATACAATCGTTTTAGAATTCAATTTGGTCCAGACAGACACAGGCCGAAGCGAAACAAAGTAAAAATAACAAAAGTATTAGAAATATATATATATATATATATATATACATATATATAGATAGATAGATATATATATATATATATATATCTGTATAATATGATATCCGAAAATACGTAATACACTGAAGAACCAGGAGAAAGATGCGAGTGTGCGGGTGTGGAGGGGGAAGCTAAGAGAAAAATAAAAAAATCAACAACGTCCTTGAAGTCTTGCTTGTGATTTCCGTATGCGAATAAAAAAGAAATAAAAAATAAAAAATAAAAAAATGGATAAAAATATAAAAATAAAAAATATAATATATTTAAAATTAAATGCGTTCTTAGGAAGAAGAACTTGGGGAAGAATTTTGGGGCGTGCCTGCAACAGAATCTAGCCCCGAATCAGTGTCTGTTTATCTGTTCGTCTGTTTGTCTGTTTGTCTGTTTGTCTGTTCGTCTGTTTGTCTGTTTATCTGTTTGTCTGTTTGTCTGTTTGTCGGCTTGTCTGTTTATGTCTGAGTGCGAATAAATATGTTTATTCATTTGAATGGATTCCCTGAAGTGATCATTTGACTGAACGTATGGAAAACAAGCCATTAAGAGACTCATTTAAGGAGGCTCCAGCTTGGGGAATTTTCGACTCGAAATTTTATCACTAATAGATCTTGATTAGACATTTTAATAGCCTATCGATTATGTTAATGATATATATATTATTATTATTATTATTATTATTATTATTATTATTATTGTTATTGTTATTATTATTACAAAGGAAATATTTGGAGTCCTTATCAAAGCTGTTTTTGATTTGTTTTTCGAAAATCTATGACTGCTTGACTTGAGGTCGTGCCAGGCACGCATCTTAATGGACTATTTCCGCTGATTTTCTTAGATAACATGTACTTGCCACACACACACACACACCTACACATACAATTGTACCCAGAAAATGATTGCCATACGCACTTTTTATTCCTATTAATCAGTACGCATATTTTTCTAACCAAATTTGATGGTGGGATGCAAGCAATAAGTGAAGACCACGCACAAACGATTAGATACACACACACACACACACATATATATATATATAAAATATATATATAAATATATGCAAATACATATCGTGTATAAAGTACGCACTAAACGATGAAATGATTAAATTATGACCATGACAATGGCTAAAGTTAATAGCAAACAAATCTAAGGGCGGGCGAGAACGACCAGTATTAGAATAGATTACACTATAAAGACATGCGTATAAGCCAATTAAGAAAAGTGGCAAACAAAATTTGATAACATTCATAGTGGCAATTTAGGTATCACAACAATTTGATCAAAAGCCCCCAGCTACAAGTCAGAGTTCCTCCCATACGAAGCCCCTAATCGTATTTATGATAATCTACGCACCTGCAGTTCGGTGAACAAAAGTCAAAGCACACGAGAATTCAATGAAATAACTGATATGCATTATCTGTCCAAAATGTGTACACTTTGATTTTTATTAAATACAATTAAAAAAAAAAATAAATAAATAAAAAAAAATGCCTTATCATTCAGCCAACGATTAAAACTTATGCTAATCTATGTGATTATTTAAATTTCGCATGTGTCCAATTGTACCGGTTACGCACTCGGCAAACGATATCACTTTCTTTACAAGAGACAAGCTTACACACACACACACACACAGACACACTCAGATATACTCACACAGTCACCGGCAAACGTAAATAATCAAAGGGACGCTCACACACACGCACACACACACAGAGACAAGGTAACAATAATGTGTAACGAAAAGATAAACAAACACAAACTCAAACAGAAGAGGCGGCGCAGTAGCTGCGCTGCCAGCAGCGACTGTGACGCAGCAGTCGCCGCAGATCCTCTCAGCAGCAACGACAACGTTGTTTCTGATTGGTCGTCGTCGTCGGTTAATACAAAAATCCGAACTATTTGCCCGAAGCAAACGACACTGTAAAAAGCGAAGCGGTGAAAACGTAACTTGCCCTGGCCTCACGCACAAATTATATTAATCTATAAATTATTATAGAAATTAACTAAGAGCAGATAAAAATTAAATATAATAATTCAAAATTTATTTACACTTTCTAAATGATATTAAAAATAATTTTCAATAATTTGTTGAACTTTATAAATTAATTAAAAATCAAATAGTTATTAATCATATTTTTTTTCATATATAAAAAATGTATACAAAAGAAGCGATTGAACCTATTCGATATTTGAGCAATTTTATAGAAGGTAAATATCGAGTGCTCATAAGAGCGTCAATATCTTGGGCTTAACTTATTTTTTACAGTGAAAAATAAAAGTAGATATGGCCGCACAACCAAATATTTTCTTATTTAAGACTAAAAAACGACTTGTGCAAATCACTTCATACTTGGTTCTTAGAGTGAACACATCGAAAAGCAACTTAAAAAGCTCTTAAGTAAATCAAATACGAGACTTTTTTCAAACTCATTGAACATAAACAATTTTCAAAACAGGGCTTCAAATAAATAAAAAAAAAATTAAAAAAATAAAAAATTATTCAGCTCTTTTGCTGAATAAACAAATCACAAATTTTTATCCAGGAGAAAAATATGTTTTCAATTGAACGTGCAAATTGTTGCTTCTAAGTATTAAAAACGTGACAAGTTTTTGTGTACTGAACTTGCAGTGAACAAAGGGCTCTCATTGCCTGGGGAAAAAAAAAAAATAAATAAAAATAAATAGAGTATTTCTCGTAATACCTATAAAAGATACTTTGACTACTGTTCCCGTTATGTTGAGTGCTTTGTGCTGTGCGGTAAGCGGCCGGCGACTCCTGCCGCTGCTGCTTTGCCTGCTCATGCTGATGTCCTGCTATGCGGGACGCATCAATCGGGCAGCCTTCATGGATGGCGCACACTCGGAGGTGGTGGATCCCAACAATCACACCCTCTGGGAAATGTTCAATCTGACCGCCGAGCAGGTCAGCCGCATTCGCAGTGGCCCCAATTCCAATGACAAGGAAGAATCGTTGCATGCAGCAAGGGCTCGTCTCCGGGATCATTTGGTGGTCAGAAGGTAAGACCCAAAGCTATTTAAAAAATATATACGCAGTTCCCAAAAGATCCAAGAGATCCACGAAAATCCATCTTAAAATCAGACAATGATTTGCAGCTCTTTCCCATTTTTACTTTTCTTGTTTATTTTATTTTATTTTTCTTTTTGTTTTTATTTATTTGTATTTTATTTTTATTTATTTATATTTTATTTTTATTTATTTTTGTTTTATTTTTATTGCTTTTTATTTTTTTTATTTTGATTTATTTTTATTTTATTTTTTTTTCTTTTTATTTTTATTTTATTTGTTTTTTTTTTTATTATTTTTAATTTGTTTTTGTTTTTTTTTATTTTTTTTTCGTTCCGCTTGTTTAAATTTGGCATTAAGAAGCAAATGTTAATTTTGTGGCACAAAGTGTTTTTTTGCAATATAAACAAATTGTTAAGATTTATAAATTGAAATTGAAATTGAAAATTTTCATCGAGTGCACGCTGCAATTAAATATCTAGATCGGGAAATTTATATATATATATGAAGTGCTTTCAAAAGTGTAAACAAGATTTTCCAAAAGAATTGCCAATTTGGCGCAAAGTGGCCATAATTTACGCTGTGCTTCAATTGTCCAAAAACAAAGCAGCAGCCGACGCGCTCAAGGCTAAAAGCGTATGCACTTCTCAAATCTGGCTAAGTGCCTCGATTTCAATTATATATATATCCATACTATATTTTAAATATATATATATACAATATATTAGATATAGGTATTGGGGATTTATATAGATGATATTTTGGTTCATTTCGCTTAACATTTAACACGATTTCCCCTGAACGAAACAATAACAAGGAAATTCAAAGAAACATGTGAAAAGTCAAAGAAAATAATTCAATTTTTCAATTTTCATGTTTTATTTTTAATTGACTATTTATGTTTTTATTTATTAATTTTTTTTTTTTTATTCTTTTTTTAATTTTTGCTCATGTTGTTCCGGTCTAATGATAAGTGTGCTACAAATTTATTGGGGGGGGGGGGTTTTGACTGATTGCGGGCCCCCAAACACATTGATAAGAAGGCACTAATTGAGTGTTTGGGTTTTTCCGAATAATTCCAATTTTTGCAAACTATACGAAACTATCCCCAACTATTCGAATTTATCGCAATAATCAGTTTTTGTTTATCGCATTGTCTCGGGTATCGGGCGAAAAAAAAAAAGAAAGAAAGAGTTGAGTCTGAAGTGGCTTGAATTTGGTTGTGTCTGTCTATCGGATACCACGTATAGCTGGCGAACACCGCTGCACAAAGCACATGCACACACACAAACACACTCACACACGCATACATATACACAGATACAACTGAGACTGAATGGCTGCAATTGCAACGAATTCCGTCGCCGGCCTCTGCGTATTTATTTGCATGCATGCATGTATATGTGTATGTGTATGTGTATACACTTCTCTCTTTCTGTGCATGTGTGTGTGCTTGTCCATGTGGCTGACTGTCTGGAAAATGTCTGGGAACAGTCTGGGCCATGTCTAGCTGGCTCCGTTAATGAACTTTTTGTAGGTCGTTGCTATGCGAGACATGCGGCCCATGGTAAAAAAAACATATACACATGTATATGTTATATATGTATGTATGTATGTATGTTTTTTTCTTATATCTGATATTCGTGTTGCCCCGTTAAGCAAATAAACAAAAATCAGCGCCAAAGAATCACCAAATAAAGCCTTTGATTAATGCCCTGCACAGCATAAACAGCTGATATCCCGTATCTAAATGCCTCATCTTGTTTGATTGCTTTTCTGTCCGGCCAGACACTGGGAGACCGTGCCCGGCGAGCTCGTAATTATGACGTATGAATAATATCGAGACATGGTCATATGTTTGTCCAGACTCCAGTCGAGTCTGTGTCCCGGTCTCCGTCTCCGTCTCAGTCTCAGTCTGAGTCTCAGTCTCAGTCGAAGTCTCAGTCTCCATCTGAGTGTTAGAGTCTCGTGTAAACAGTTGTAGGCGTATGCATAAGTCTGTCCTTCCGTCTGTCTATTTGGCTGGCTGGCTGTCCGCCTGTCTCTCCATTTGTCTGCCTGTCTGACTGACTAACTGACTAACTGACTAACTGACTGACTGACTGACTGACGTGTGCCGGACAAGTGACTGCGGTCTCTATGGTCTACGCTCGCAACGACTACTGTTCGTCGACGCATGATAATGAAGTGCAGCCGGCGAGACACTGTCTAGCCGCGCATTGTGTATGCGCGCACAGACAGAGGCCCAAGGCACAGGCTGTGGCCAGAGCGGTGGCAGTGGCAGACAGCCGCAAGCCAGTCAGTGAAGACAGACGGACGGACGGAAAGACGGATGAGTTGTAAGCAAGACAAACGCATGCTGTGGCCAAAGGCAACAAACTGCTCTTGCAACAAGCTACAACAACAAGCAACAAGCAACAACAACGACACACAGAAGCCACACCAGACAGACGGAGATGACAGAAGTTAACATATTCAAAGATGCAACAACACAAAATGCATGCAAAGAGCAACAGCTTAAGTAATACTTAAGTGGCAGTTGCCACTTGCTATTTTCTAGTAGCCAGCAGCCAGCAGCCGGTAGCCGGTAGCCGGTTGCCAGTTGCCAATTGCCATTTGCTAGTTGCCAAAGTCTGCGACCAAATGGAGGCCAAGAGATTCACCTGCAACTCAGAGCTACATCCGTGCGCATGCTCAATGGGGCGAAGCTCTGTCAGTGGTCGTAGCTGCGTGAGTCACGCTATAAAATTCCAAGGCTTGAATGTCACTGTGACTGTGACTGTGACTATAGCTGTGACTGACTGTGACTGTGACTGTGACTATAGCTGTGACTGACTGTGACTGTGACTATGACTATAGCTGTGACTGACTGTGACTGTGACTGGGACTTAAGCTGTGACTATAGCTGAGACTGTGACTTTGGCTGTGACTGTGGCTTAAACTCTGTTCGCGGGCACAGCTCCTGGCTAGACAGCCGCTTTTAGACCAAAATAGCCAATAAAAAGCCAAAGTCTCATACATCAGGCGTCTAGACAGGCCCCAGACAGACAGAGGCAACAGTGAACACATTGAGCATTGAACAGCTTTGGCCGCAAGTTGGCAGCAACAACAACAATAACAACAACCAAGAGCGATAAGTACAACAACGTGTTTTCAAGTTCATGCCACAAACAGCAGTTAGCAGCAGACACAGAGTCAACGAAACTCCTCAGCGGGCCATTTTGTCTGGCTAGGCATTCTTTTGGACCGATCGCTGTCAGAATGGCATAAACATAAACATGAGACACACACAGCGCTAATAAGCCAAAGGCATTCGCTCTTAACCTGGCCACGACTGGCCACGACTTGGACCAACAGACTGACAGACCGTCCGACCGTTCGACCGTCCGACCAACGTGTCTTGGCCTGGCTTGGTTCACTTTCAGTGCATGTTCCCATAATTATTTCGGCTAGACAAAATGCGCCGCGGGCGGCAATCAACGGCAACTCCAGCTACAACAACAATAACAGACTGAATAACAACAGACACAGCAACAACAACAACAGACTCAGTAACAACAACAACAGCCATAACAATAATAACAACAATTATAGCTGCTCGAGCTTTAAGCCAAATATTTGGAGGCTTTTGGTCTTATTTGTTGACCGCATGAGGCAATCGGTTCATAATCAGATTTTGTTTGGTTTCGTAGACATCAAACTGCGCCTCGCTTTTGCATTGTTGCTGCTATTTTTTAAATAATAATATTATTATTATTGTTATTATTATTGTTATCATTATTATTTACTATTTTGTAGTTGTTGTCTTTCGCTTGGCATGCGCAAAAATTTTATGAGCAACTTTTGCAAAGCGCGTCTCAATTACCGATCCAGACAGACAGCATCGCACACACAATTGTCCAATTGTGTGAGTGTGTGTGTGTGTGTGTGTGTGTGTGTATGTGTGTGTGCGTATGTTTATGTGTGAAGTAGGTGTGTGCATGCGTTTGTGCCAGATTAGATCATAGCTACAGCTGAATACGCCAACTATTGTTATCCGTCTCAGACACACACACACACACACACGCACACACAGTCACACGCACAGAGACACACACAAACAGACACAGATCCAGACAAAAACACTTCTGCCCCATCTTGATGGCTTTTTAAGTGACACGAGTTTCGATCAACATTCCCTCTCCTCCCCTTTCCTAAGCATCCCATCAACCCCCCCACCCCCCTTTGGCTATTGCTTTCCCCGTGACTCTTTCTTTTCCTCCAAGTTATTTGATCTGCAAAATAAGTTTAACAAGGGAAACTCACTAAAACGATTAACTCTACTAACGACTAGTTAGTTACACAGTTTTAGCTAATTAATCGCTGCTTTAGAGATGGGAGAGGGGGGGCGAGACTTAACTAATAGTTAGGCATGTGAGAAAAGTAGGAAGAGCATTGAACAGGGAAGCAAAAATGTAAAGAAAAAAATAATTTTCATTTTTTTTTTGAAGCAGTCTGAGTTCTGAGATTTTGAACTAGTTCTTGGAACTGTTATATAATTAAAAAAATTAACAGCTATTTGAGCTCAAAAGAATCTCTTTCTGGAAGCTCTTTACGATCTTTAAAATAAAAAAAAAAAATAACCGAAATTCAAGGAGCTGTAAATGAGCTTAAAGGATACCAATTTCTAGGAACTATAAGAGGTTTAAATAATTGGAACTGATCTTAAATCAAATCTGGGAAATTTATTATTATAATATATACTTATATTACATATCATCTACGATCCTTTAGCTCCTTCTGAAGGGAACCAAAAGCACACAATTTCTATGACCAGACACTGACTTGGACACTTGCCTTACATGTGACAGTCATTCGCAATGCCCGCCCACTCATGAAACTAGTTCAAAGAATTAAGATGGCTATGTGAACCACTTCATAATTCTAAACTAGCAATCATCAGTCTCTATTGCCCAGAGATATATAAAAACAACCCAATTTCCACACAGAAATAATCCAAAGAATTAGCTTATAAAGAACTAGACGTTCACGTTGATCTCTTTGTCGGACTAAATTGAATCAATGCGCTATAAAGCTCGGCTTAACGGTACTTTTTCTTATATACATTGTTGCTGCTGTTGTTGCTGTTGTTTTTGTTGCTGCTGTGCACCAGTTACGACGAACGCTTAAATGTCAATTAAGTGAACTTTACATAAACACTTGATCCAAATTAGTTGGATAGTCATCAGTCATAGTCACAGTCACAGTCACAGGCACAGTCACAGGCACAGTCAGAGTCACAGGCACAGGCACAGTCACAGGCACAGTCCCAGTCACAGGCACATGGACAGGCACAGTCTAGTCACAGCCCTAGTTACATGCAAAGTCATAGTTAGAGTCGTAGTCACAGTCACATTCACAGTTACAGTCTTAGTCTCAGTTACAAGCACAGTCACCGCCACAGTCACAGTAAAAATAACGGTCATAACTGAAAAATATTTCCTTTTAAATTGTAGAATCAACGAGATCCGCTCACGCATCCAAAGCGCCGTGTCCAACAAGTCTGATGGCAACGAGAGACCGACTGCGGGCGGACACGGAAGGACTTTGCACGAGATGGCGGGCTATCCCATATGCAATGGCGAGATGAGCCCCGAGAGCTGGCAGCAGTCCAACAATGTGACCCTTCAATTTGCCAGCAGTGTGTTCCAGAACTATGGCGATAGCAATGTGAATGTTGAGAGCGCCATCCTGCGGCTGTACAAGATGAATCCCAAGGCAACGAGCGCTGCCAGTGTGGAGCAAGTGTCGGCACCGTCACCAGCGGGCGCGGCAGTCGAAGAGGTTCCTCTTTGCCCCGAGCCCATCCTCGAGTCCCAGATACGCGTCACCGTCTCCATCATTCACCAGCAGAAGAAAAAACGTAAGTTAGGTGTGTACACAGCTAAAGGATCCCAACCGCCGGCAGTTCTCATCTGAAACCCTTTCCTTACTTTGTCTCTCTTCCTCCTCCTTTGGTTTTTTTATATAGAACGCAAGAAGCGCACGTGCAACACGATGATGCTGAGCACCACCAAGACCGGCTGGGTGGACATTGATGTGAAGTGCGCCCTGAACTACTGGGAACAACAGCAACGTGTCCGGTCGCAGGCACCGCTGCACCACCAACCGATCGTTGTGGGTCTGCTGATGATCGAGGTGCACGACGATGAAGAGAACCAACTGATCCCAGGACTCTACTTCAAGCCACCCACTTGTGCTGAGGCAGGTAAGCGTGTTGTTTGCCAAGCTTAACTAACAGCCACATAAGAGAGTAAGAATGAGGATGTTGATGAGGGGGAGTGGGAGAGGGGAGGAAAGTGACTCCCCCTTCGCTGCAGTGCTAATTGAGGGTCGTCATTTATTCCAGACATTCTCAGACCAGCAGAGGCCAGGCCCCCTTCTTGATAGTAATCGATGCACATATATGACATAACACAAATGTGTTCAAAAGCCTTTCACTATCTTCTCTTTTTGGGGGCCGGACACAGCTCAGACTGTCAACACACATAAAACCCCAAAAAAGAGAAAAAAAAATGAAAAAATAAAGAAAAAATAAACAACAACTTCAAGTCAAAACAATAACAAATTTCGCTGCCACTCGCAAAATAATAGCTTCGGTGTCTCAACACCCAAACACCGCCACATTCGTCGTGAATTTTGAAAAGCTCAGCAAATGCTCATCGCACCCGTCGAGCCCGCCAATCCCGTCGAGCCCGCCGATCCCGTCCAGCCCGTCGCGACACTCCCGAATGGCGACTGCAAAAATGCAAAAATGCTAAAAACGTTTTTAAATTAATGCATGATGCACGTTTCTAAAAATTTGCTGCTGTCTGTCTAGTAGGGCTTTTTTTTTATTATTTTTGTGGTTCGACTGGAACTTACGAAATCGAAGAGTGTCTTCCGTTATTTAGAAATTTCCAAAAATACACACAAATTTAAATGCAGGACAGACAGAGACCCAGACAGCTTTTCACTAGGCGGAAGTAAAAGTTGTACCAAATTATTCATAGTATTCAGAAGTATTCATATGTCGCAAGTTTTCTGGGTAAGATATCACACACACACACACACACACACACTCAGTCAGATGCAATACAATTTACATAGACTCACCTACACACCTACACAACACACACACACACCTACACAACACACACACACGTACGCTATACAACCGCTCGAACCGCTACTAATGCTAATTGCTCATACGCACCGTTGTGCGTTCGCTCTTCTGTTGCCGCCGTGTTTTATTTTTAATATCGCTGATTTTCTTGTTGTTGCTACTGCCGCTCATTGTTGTTGATATTTGATATTGTTTAACTATAACGTGTTCTTAATATTGCTATTAATCTAAGTTACTTAGAGGATCGCGTTATTTTGTTTTCTGCATGGCGTTGCCTTTTCTTGTTTTTCAAATGTGTTCTTTCTGTGCATGCAGCGCATTAAAAGTGAAACTCTGTTTAAAGAAGTGTGCTTAATGTGTTTTACAGGTCCCGCAGTCCCATGGGGCATCTATGGATCAGGGGCGCCTATGCCTGGTATGGAAAACAATTCGCTGCCCAAGTAAGTATTTATTTTAAGTAACGGGAATATTTTTTTTTTATAAAACACAAATAAGAAAACAAAAAATTTTTTTTGCATTTATTTGGAATTTATTTGAAAAAGACAAAATATTTATTAAATTTAATTTAATAATTTAATTATATAAATTAAAATAAAAATATGCAGTATTGAGCTTGGCCGAAATGTATGCAGTCAAAAGCTTTGAATTCACGAAGCAATTTAAAAAAGTGTAGCATACTTTTAGGGCGGCCGATTTTATTCCCTCATGATATTCGAATATTTATTAAATAACTACAAGGGCAGTAATTAATTAAATTGCGATTTTTTAAAACCAATTTCTTCACATATTATTATTATTAAAGATTAATTAAAATGTAAAGATAATTAATTAATATAAATTAATAATTAAAAAAGGGAAAGACTCCCAACTCTTATATTATATTTACATGAATATCATCTTTTTGCAGGTTCCCAAGATTAGACGTGCGCTTCGTGGGCAACGGTCCGCTGTCGCATAAGAACTTCGAAGAGAACAACCGCCACAACTATATGAAAGCCGATGTGGAAAATCTTAAGCGTCAGATCTACAGCCAAGCACGGAGCAAGGAAACACTCAACACCGAAACGACCACATTGAACTCACCCACAATTGATAACATGCTTGATAACAGTGAGAACGACAGTCAGGAGGGTGTGGACCGTCATCGTCGCAGGCGTCACCATCATAGCCAATCAGTTGACTGTGAGTCTGCTGACTTGGAGAATTCATCGCAGAACTCGGAGGCACAGCATCATATGCGATCACATCATAGCCACCATCATCAGCGTCGTCACCAGGAGCAGCCACAACATCAACAACAACAACAACAGCCACAGGCAGAACAACAACAACAACAACAGACAGAACAACAACATCATCATCATAATCACAACCACAACCACAACCACAACCACAACAACCACCATAGCCACAATCATCACAAGCATCATCATGCTGTGCAGGACGAGGAGTAGATGCCGCCTCCCCCACCCCACGCAAACCCTTCCTACTAAATCTTTAGGGCCAGTCGACTTAATTAATTTTTAGTTCTCATATCAAACAAAAGCAAAAATGAAATGTTTTTTTTTTTTAAATTATTTTTAAGTTCTTTTAAAAACAAATCTTTTTATGTTAAAGTTTTGTTTATAAGTTCAACGTTTTGACAAATTCGACTCGAAATTTGTATTTTATTTGAATGTATATGTAAGCATATATATGTATATGTATATGTATACATATGTATATGTTTGCATGTACATGCACATATTATTTTTAAAATCTCTCTTATATTAGGAGTCTGTGATTTAGATGTGGTTGAATTTGCGAATTTTTTGCTTAAATTAAATTAAATCATAAAATTGTTGGAACCTCAAAAATAATTTCAATACGAATATTAAAAAAAAAAATATTAAAATATAATATATATAATATATATATATATATAAATATATATAAATTAACATAAAATACATAGTATACAATATATGCATTTCGCCCTTAACAGCAGAAAAAAACAAAAAAACCCATGAGTATTTATACGCACACACACACACACGCACACACATACACGCACACACTCGCATACAGGAAGCAGATTTTGTTATTTAAGTCATTAGAATAAAAAGTGCCTTCCTTTTAGAGAGTAGCTATGAGTCATGAAAATCCAACTGCAGATATGTCTATATGTCTATATGTATATGTATATGTGTATGCATATCTGAAATCTCAGATAATCCTGAACTTTCTGTACATACTTATGATTGAGAGCCATCTGTTCGGTATTCCCATAATCCAAATCAATATCATGTTCTTTTACTTAATTAACTTTAACACCTTGTACAACATTATCTATCCAGCTATTATACGATTAAAGTAACCACCTTCAATAAAATACAAGAAGTGACTATAATCACCACGAGTACCCTCTTTATATATATATTTATTTTTATACTTATATTATCTCACATTTCAAGATATTTATTTTTTTTTTTTAGCTAACGATTGTCTTGGCCGAGTGCCTCGATAAGACATGATGACATCGGAGTTCTTTGATTGCCCCAGGCAAATAGCTTGGCAATCATTTTATAATATTTATTTAAATATTAAATTTTTATGTCATTTTTACAGGTCTTTGATCATAAATTAATTAAATACGGAATTTTTAATTTTTAAATTTACCTTTCGGTTATTGCATTTTTGAGTTTCGTCTGTCTACATAAAAAGTAAAAATAATCTGTCAAGGATTAATCCATTTTGAAATAATTTTATAATTTTTATAAGCCAAAGCCATATAGTTAAATTATAAAATTAAAATTTCTTGAACCTTTAACAAGTCTAAAGGGTTGAGCAACTTTTTGTTTGCTTAATGCTTACAAAATATTAAAATGACATTAAAATATTTTATTTTAATAAATTATAAATATATCAGTTTTAAAATAAAAAAATTAAAAATAAAAAACACTTAAAATGTTGACTTAAAAAACTGTTTAATTTTTACTCTCTGAAACTTTTTATTTTTTTTTTTAAATTCACGCATTAATTAAGTTGGAGGCAGTTTTTTGTTTACTCTTTTAATTTTAAAAGAGTTAAAACTAAGAGAAATATTTTTTTTAAGTCGAACTCAACAGAGATTTTTATGCATGAGCTTGAATAATAAAATAGTTAAAAAAAGTTTTGAAATTTGTGCATGTTTATTCATTAGGAGCTAAAATAAAAATTAAGAAAAAATGAATGAATGAAATAAAATGTAAAACGACAAAAAAAGAGTTAAAATAAAACTGGGGTAAGTTGAAGTTAGGTGAATATTCAGATATTTTACGAGACTTTTTAAAATAGAATTTGAAAGCAAAAAAAAATACAAATTAAAGTAACTACATTACATTTATAAAACAATAAATAAACCAAAAAAATTTAAAAAAAGAAATATTTATTTTAAAATATATTATTATATATTGTTATTAATAAATATAATTTGTTTAATTTTTTTATATATTTTTTATATATTGTATATATATATTTATATATATATTATTATATATATATATATATATATATATATTATTTTATTTATTTATTTAATTTATATTTTTTATTTATTTATATTAATATTTATTTAATACATAATATATTATTTTTCTTTAATTAATTTATTAATTATTGCGTTATTTAATTAATTTATTTTCTTTAAAATTTATTTTAATTTATAATTTATTTAATATATATTATATTATTTAATACATTGTTGACAAAATTTAAATTCTAGAGAATATCTTAAGAAATCTTTACCAAATAATTGATTTCAAGGTCGTAGTTCAAGATTAGATATTTTTTATTTATTTATTTATTTAATTTATTCATTTTTTTTATATTTATTTTCATTATTATTTATTTAATATATATTATATTATGTAATACATTATTGGCTAAATTCAAATTCCAGAGAATATCTTAAGAAGTCTTTACCAAACTGATGTCAAGGTCGTAGTTCAAGATCAGATATTTTTTATCTATTTATTTATTTTTTTATTTAATTTATTAATTTTTTTTATATTTATTTTTATTATTATTTATTTAATATATATTATATTATTTTTATTTAATTAATTATTAATTATTGCGTTATTTAATTTATCCATTTTTTTATTATTATTATTTTTAATATTTATTTAATATATATTACATTATTTAATATATTATTGGCTAAATTCAAATTCCAGAGAATATCTTAAGAAATCTTTACGAAATATCTGATTTCAAGGTCGTAGTTCAAGATCAGATATTTTTTATCTATATTCTCTTCTTCTTTCCATTTGTTTACAAGTCAAAGAGTTGCCAAAGACAAAGAGATAAATTTACATGAAACGGAAAGCCGTTTACATACAAACCGGTTTACAATCGCCGTAGAGAAACTCTATTGGTGGGGGAATTACAAGATTAAAGGGAGTGTAACAGTGAGAATTCCGGTGAACTGAGTGATAAAGTTAATTGCAATATAAAATGCAGCTTTATAGGGATAGGGTGATAACGATCAGTGGGTGGTATTTCACAACACTTCCAGGCTTATATTGGCCTCTATAAATATACTTCCTCGCTAATCGCACGTTCTATTTAACTTTGCACTAAATCGAATCTGATTATTCCCAAATATATGAAAAATGCGCACGCACCGGGAAAGGACTGGAAAAAAAGTCAACTGCCGCTAAGCTGCAGGTCGAAACTAAGGCTATCTTTGAATTTTGGACAGGTAATGGCACTACTCCGACCCGTTAGTCGGTTATCTTTGGCACACATCGGGCCAGAGGCACTCATGGGGCTCACTTCGAATTTAACAGCCGTAACCAAAGTTGATAAGGCACCGGCAACTCGGCAGCTCGGCAGCTGGAAAAAAAAAGTGTCAACATAATATATAAACCCATTGAAAAGGTGGAGTATACACAGATGTGGCTACATATACGGGGTTCGACACGCCTACCGATTGGGGAGGCACTTTAATTAGTACTTCAATTTGGGTACTGTTAAACACACACACGCACGCACACCACAGCACACGAATTTCAACTCAGTTACTCTCTGTGTGTGGAGAACCCAACGAAGCGCATATAATAATCGCCTTTTAGCCGCTTCAGGCCTTAGTCAGTCCGCGACATTCAATTGGCTATAATGGCAATACTCGTCGAGCAGATATTTCATTGACAAGATATATATATACATATATATGTATACATAAATATATATATTATAGAGTAAAGTAACGGTTTTACTTATCCATATTAAATAAGTAAATAAGAGAAGTTCCGTGCATAGAATTCAAACGCGAGTTTCGACATTGAAAACGTGTTGCAAATGTCGTAAATTGTATATAAACAATAACAATAACAATAAAATAAAAGTGAAAAAAAAAAAATAACATTAAACAAACAAACGACAACAACAAAGTTTAAAACGCTATAAAGGTGAATATCCCAAAGTATAACCAGTTATTATATAGTATAAACAATCATTTGTGTATCAACAACTGTTAAAAAAAAGCTTAAAAAAAAATTAAAATTCATCTACAATTTTAATCGAAAAAATAATTACGAAACAAATGATGACCTTTAGAATATTAATTGAATATTTATATATGAACAGAAGTAAGAATTGTTATCTCAAAATATGATATAATATATGGCCGATTTGGGCGATTTGGGCGATTCTGAAAGTCATTTATATATATGACCAACGCGATGCTCGGTGGATTTACAAGCTTCAATCTGATTTATGGGACGCATAACTTGATTGTATTTTTTTTTTATTATTATTTATATTTTATATTTGGTTTGGACTTGCGGGGAGGGAGGAGGGGGTTTACACACGTTTATGATTAATATCAATGTCTTAACACTTGAATTTTTCCTGGGACCATATCTGTTCAATCTGACGTTGAATCCACGTGCCTGAAGGCTCTTATAGAGCTTATCGATCGGAGTTATCTCCAAAAGGCAAACAGTTACCTTTATGGGGAAACTTGGGAGCACTCGTGCTTAGTAATGGTCAATGTCAAAGAAGCAAAAGAAAAAAAAAGAATCTAATCGGGTTTGTAGCTCGATTTATTGAGATTGCAGATATGCGGGGAGATATATGTGGTATTTCGATGCTCTCTAATCACGGAAATACCTAACAAAAAAATAAAAAAATAAAAAAATATATAACCAAGAATTTATTATTGCAGATGGACAAGGGAAATAATAATGCGGGTACCGTTAACAACTCATATGAAATGGACTACGTATGTATATGCCCCTAGATATATATATATATATATATATATATATATACATGTATATATATATATCCTTATCTTATCTTGAACCGATCAAGCGATGACTCATTGCCGACTGAACTTTTCGCTCTTCTCATCCCTATAGACAGACACACCAAAGGCAGCACCTAAGCAACAGGTAAGCCATAATCAAAGCCCAAGCTTCAGATCTCTATAAGATATATGTGTCCTTTGCAGAATGATTACCAAATCCAAAATGTGATGAATGTGAGTACCATACAGGATGAGGATATCGTAGAATCAAAAGAGAAATCAATGCTCACAAAATGGATACACAGGGCATTATATACGCTGCTCCACGTCGGGATCGTTGTCTACTTCGCCTATGCAACCAAATACTACCGTGACGAAGGTAGGTGCCCCACCATGCGCCTTGTGGCAAGTGGTACGTGGTCCGTTTTAATCAAACGCTTCATCAACAGGAAGATATTGCTACCATGGGAAGGTCGAGTGTGGCATAAGGTTCTGCACGGGCTATGGAATGCTCATCCTGTTGCTGGGATTCATCTACTTGGGACTCTTCTACTATTTGATATTCAAGCCAAAGCTTGGCAGGTTTCTGCATAGACGCTTCCTGCATCCGGCGTCCGTCGGCTGGCATCGCTTTAGCAGAACTCGGTACGTAATCTCGCTGTCCAGGGGATATCCTTTCAATGACAACATTATCCTTCTAATCCCTGTAGCGTGATGTCCATAGTCTTCACCGTCGTGTTGCTGGCACTGCTTGGCATCTTTCTGTTCTTTGAGACTAGAAATGAACCGCAGAAGTTGATATCCTTGGTGGCGCCTTGCTTCTTCATACTCTGCGGCTATGTCTTCTCCACGAAACGCGCTGCCATCAAGTGGCGCATTGTGATCACGGGCATCACTTGTCAGTTCCTGCTTGGAGTTCTCTGCATTCGCTGGTCAGTGGGTCGCCAGATCTTCGCATGCGCTGGCGACAAGGTGGCCACGTTTCTGGGCTATGCCACTGACGGAGCACGCTTCGTGTTCGGCGACTTCCTCATCGATACCAGCACCTTTGCCTTTGCCATATTGCCTGTGATATTCTTCTTCAGTTTCTTCATTTCGGTGCTGTACTATTTGGGCGCCATGCAGTGGGTGGTCGTCAAGCTGGGCTGGATCCTGCAACAGATATTGGGCACCACTGTCTGCGAGAGCGTCACAGCAGCAGCCAACATATTCCTGGGCATGTCCGAGAGTCCGCTCCTGATCAAGCCCTACATCAATAAACTGACCAAGAGCGAGATACACAGCATAATGGTGTCTGGCTTTGCCACAGTCTCGGGCACAGTACTGGCTGCGTACTTGTCCTTCGGCGCCGATGCTGGCCATTTGATTACCTCTTCGGTGATGGCTGCACCCGCCACACTGGCCATATCAAAGCTCTACATGCCCGAAACGGAGGTCAGTCAAACCTCTAGTGATACAATTCAGCTGGAAAAATCGTGAGTATATTTTTCAGTATTTAATTTATTTGAAATACATTGTATTTATTTTCTACTTAAGTGAGGATTCATCTTTGTTGGACGCTGCCTCTAGCGGCGCATCCAATGCAGTGCCCATCGTCTTGGGCATCATTGCAAATATTGTGGCATTCGTGGCCTTTGTTGCCTTCCTCAATGGCGTCGTCAGCTGGTTTGGTGGCTTGGTGGGCGCCGAATACATTGACTTTGAGTGGATATTCTCCAAGCTGTTTATTCCACTTGCCTGGTCCATGGGTGTGCCCTGGGATGACTGTGATGCAATTGCTAAGGTGGTGGCCACAAAGAGCATCATCAATGAATTTGTTGCCTACGAGCGTCTGGGTGAATTGATCAAAAATCACCAAATCGAGGTAAGAACCAACAAATGCAACATTTTCCAAGGAATGACCATCAATCCTTTTTCATTACAGCCACGAAGCGCCGGCATAGCCACCTTCGCCATCTGCGGCTTTGCCAATCCCAGCTCCCTTGGCATTCTCATTGGCTCACTCAGTGCCATGGCTCCATCGCGTCGGAACACCATTACCACGGTGGCAGTTCGTGCCTTTGTGGTGGGCAGCATAGTGTGCTTCGTGTCTGCCAGTTTTGCAGGTGAGTGGAATCCCTCATCCCTTGGATTATAATTTCCTTTAATACAAACAACTCTCTTGACTTGCAGGTCTGCTCATACAGAACGAGGAGGAGCGCGTTATGTATGAAAAGATCTTTGAGAAACTTGGTCACAGAAACATGACGACGGATTTCTAGTTCCTAAAAAATATTTATTTTAATTAAAAATTGTTAACTATGTATTTAAAGCGTGAAGAATGAAATGATGAACTTCTTTGTTATTAAAGAACTTTTGTAACGGGCTCTGCCCATAACCGAAAAACTTTGGTCTCTTTTTACACGCTACGTCCGGGTAAGGGTTAAATCGAAAAATTTCATTTTAACGGATTGATGGGTTTTTAAGTGTTAATATAACATCTGTTCGATGTATGTACATAGTATTATTATTATTATTTCTTAATTATACTATTATAATTATATAATTATACTATATTATTTATTTTAAAACAGCTTTAAATTTAAGATTTGAAGATTTGTTTTGTGACTTAAGTGAATTTAGGGTAGATGTTCAGATGTTAAGGTCATTAAATTTATCTTCCAATAAATCTGAGGAATTTTTGTGTTTGTAAAAATTAAATTAAAATTAATTTAAATTAGTAGCATTTAATTTAATTAAAAAAAATTCAATTAACTATTTAAATTTAAATTTATTTAAATATAATAAATGCTACCTATTAATCAATAAAATTTAATTTAATGTTATTAAATGATGTCCCCCAACAATACTAAATTTTTACAAAGATCAGATGGCAGGATTTTTTGTAACAATCAAAAATATATTTATTCAAAAATTTTTTAATCTAAAATAAAAACATTAAATATTAATTCAAAATTTAAAACTTTAATTTCTGATTAATTTGTTTAGTGTGTCAATAACGTTTTTTATCTGTGCAACATCATTGGAATCAAGTTCCGCGGAAAATTCAGAGATTTTCCTGGAAGTCCCATCAAGCTCGCGTATAAATGATTTGTGCTCCTCATTCGTCCTTTTTCGCTTGAGGCTGACAACGTTGCAAACGTGTTCCTGCCTTTGTTTGTATGCAAATTGAAAGTCGCCGCTAAGCTCATCCTTTGAAATAACTGCTCGAGCTGGAGGCATATGCATGGCTTCCAATAATGGCAGTAAATCAGGTACAATCACATGCGGATCAGCCAAGGATTTGAGCTTCATATCGGTGTTGTTTTTGCAGTAATAGAGAAACTTTTGCACATGCCAACAGCCATACGCAGGGGTTCTGGTGGGCAATGGAGCATCCAAAGCGCGCAGCTGCGCAGCTTGATTGGACTTGTTGGCCTGCCTGAAGAACGCACTGGCAAACAGTGTGCATTTATCCCTAGACAACAAATCCTTCACACCACTTGAGAGCTGCGGCAGCCACTCCATTTCACCGGTCGAAAGTAGCTCCATAAGCGCCAACTAAATAAAAATAATGTGATACATGAATAAAGTTTGTGGATATTTGGGAGCTTACCATTTCGTAATATTGTTCAACATCGTTAAAGGACGTTGCAAGGATTCGCTGGAGACGGGATAGCCACAACCGTTGATTCTGGTTCGTTCCGTCCGAGACACAACGAAGATACCGATAGCTACGCATATTAAAAGCAGGCAGCTCTTTGCTACCCAATGTAAAAAAGTATTTCAAAAAGCGCTGAACTTGGAACTGGTTGATGTTCCGGGAGAACATGACAAATAAATTATTGCACTTGTTCCAATAGTTGATGGCCTGGATGACATCAGTTTTGCTCCAGCCCTGGCTTGTCTCTTCCAGACTGCAAAGCAACAGGTAAGTAATTTAATTTCAATTGCCGCCCAAATAATTTTACCGAAAGCAAATCATCAGAGCATCGGCAGAAGCGTGTGCCTTGATGATGTCATCTTGCAAGATTCCATGGCAGAAGTAATTGAGCAGCGGCAGGCAATCGGATACATGCAGGAGACTGCCAAATGTTTCCACTATACGATTATAATGTGCAGCATGCAGGAAATTTCGAGCATCTAATTAAATAACAAAATTAATATAATAAATAACTAAATATCATTATTTTTACCTTTAAACAGGTAGTCGAATATCTTCTCTAAAGTTTGGCAGGTGAGTTCGTTGATTTCAGCATCATCAATGGTAGCCACTGTTAAATAATCAATGCAGAGTTCATAGTAATCCTCATCGCTTTCCTCGGACTCATCTAGACTCGATATCAAATACTGAAAACAAAGAGTTCCATGAATATTTAAAAAAAAAATTGAGTCGCATTGCTTACGTTTTGAAAGTCTTCCAAGTTATAAACTAGTTCATAAAGTTGCATTGCATAGGGTCGCACATATTTGGATAGGAGCACGGGAATGTCCTTTCCCAGATCGTGAGTTGTTTTACTAAAAGAATTTATTTCCATTATTGTTCTGATATATAAATTGTCTTCCTCACTCACTGTTCGCCGCCGTTCAGTAATAAAGCCAACATATCGAAAACGGTTTCATTTATGTGTTTGACATCGGTTAAGGACTTGTGCAGCATTATTAAATAGGCCTGAGTGAGTTTTAAATATTCCTCGACCTTTGTGATCGGAACTGACAACGTGCTCTAATACAAAAGAGGAATAAATAATTAAATGATCTTTTTAAATAGTGTGCCTCTTGCCTCTTGGTTTATGGTCTCTATCTGACTGAGGACCATTTCGCACAGATGCAAGACAGTCTCCTGCATCCAATCGGGCATGCTCTTGGCTTCACCTTGCGAGGGGTCGATACAAGTGCGGTAGTGGGCACAAATGTTTGTCATCGTCTTGCTGGTTTTAACAAATGCTCGCATATGTGTCACTTTAGTCCTCAGGTAATTCGCAATCTCGTTCAACTGGCATAACACTGAAAATCCAGACAAGAATTAGCAACTTTATTCCATAGTAAGAAATACTTTTTGTGGGTGGACATACATGGCGTAATGCGAGGATTAACTTCTGTGGCTACAATTGATATCTCTTGAAAGAGATGTAACACAGTTAAGTGCAATTCAATCGCTTTTGATTCATTTTCCTTTAAGATTTCATCGTTGTTTGAGCTGCAAAATAACGCGATTAAAATTTTATTCTAAATCAGGGCGCAGCATTACCTTAGTTGCAGGTAATTGTCTACAACTGCAAGAAGAAAGAATACAGCTGTGTGCACCAATCGTTCACCAGTCTCGAGCAGCTGATCTTTGGCCCATTCCGCAAACTCCAAGGCATCAACAAGTAAAACAACAAAAGCGCTGCAAGAGGCTTTGTTCTCTGGCGTGACATCATCTTTCTAAAGGCTTGTTAGCATATTAGAACTTAAAAAACATGTAATTATAAGTATTTACCAGTTTTTGAAACCATTCATATAAGGATTTAAATACGTCAATACAGAATTCGGCATCTCCTAAATAAGATCTCAGGAGCTTTCGAAGACACAAACTTAGAACGTCAACAACTTTAGCACTTGAATCCTCCACTTTACGCCTACAAGCTTCTAATATTTCTTCTTTTGCAAGCGATGAGGGGTCATTTTCAAAGTTCAAATTTTGTAGTTCGCTAAATTGTAATTTAATGTGTACAACTTTTTTTTGAGAACCTTCCATGACCAGCAATTACATTACGATAAATATTGTTTTTCACAAAAATGCGCGCTTTTGATACACATTCGATACTTTATTGGCAATTAATATCGATAAATGTCGTTCACAAAATACGTAAACAGAAGGAAGCTCAAATTGCGTTGGAGCAAACTCAAATTTGAGTCACATGAAGGTAGTCGCTCAAGCGAAGGTATGAAGCAAATCGTCGGCAGTAGTTCATTTCCGTTGCAACACTTGAGAAGAGAGGTTGATTCTTTATAAGTTGCAAACATTTTCTCAAAAAACACAATATGGTAAGCATTTAATATATTTAATGAATTAGTGTGTTTCTCAACTATTACTAAAATGCGTAGTGAACTTAATTAAACTGAGTGAAGTAACTAACAATTTTAAATCTAAAAAGAACACGTGTTGTAACTTGGTTCGAATGTTAACTCAATATCGTTTTTTTTCTTATTTGGTTTATTGCAGATTGAAGAATATGACAATAAAAATTAAAAGCAGTCTTGTTGGCTAGCTTCTGGTATAAAAATTGAAAATGTAGCAACCTTCTGGTTGCCTGGATCCCCAGGCACTTGTGCACGTGTTACTGCTGGAGAATTAGGTTAGTGCGCCCAAAATATAAAATGATTTTATAATAATATGATGCTTTCGTATACCGCCCCAGTCGGAAGTATAATGACGATTGGTTATTCTATCTGATATAAAATATATATTCATAGTTTTATGGCTCAGATTACATGTACTCAAAGAATTTTTCTTGAATTTCAGCTATGCTTCGGGTACCACGTGTTTGCGGCTTTGCGTCTTTGATGTGATGCTGCTTCCACCCAAGGTGAGTTATGATCAAAATTTGATACTTTGTTAAACTTTTATGATGAACACCTTTTTTAAACAGTTATCCCTGTCATAAGAATAATTGATGATTAATTAAGCTGACAAAAGTTTTACAAAATATTTGATTTCTTTGTGTTGGAGTTAAAGTGTTAATAAAAGCTTATTATTTTATTTTAGATGCCTGGAAAATGGTAATTGGCTATTGTCTTGGAAACAGTTAAAAAGCGAAGGTAAGCAACGTGCACTTCATAGTTATATTCAGGATATAATGATGTTTTTTTATACCGCCCCAGTCGGAAATGTCATGTCGATTGGTTTTATTTGCTGATTTTTTTTAAATTAAATTAAATTGTTCATTTTGGATGAAACAAATATTAATTTGCCATCTTCTTTTCTTGTAGGATTTACACTTCTTGCCTAAGATGTTAAATATCAGTGAATGTTGCAAAGGATTAAGAATTTAAGGTAGGTTAATACATGCTGCTATTTAAGGCTTATTCCTTTTTGATGATTTCATATTATAGACAAGCATATAACTGAACTTATATGTGTCGATCACCAATACGACTGAACAAGCCTATAAAATGATATGATTTTTCTTCTTCTTAAGTATATATTTTAATATTTCGTTTATTACTTGCAGATCACGTGTTCGTGGCCTCCAGCTGTAAATACCTAATGTATTTTTCCTCTGATCTATAAGGTAAGTTTTCAAATGGAAAGTCAATTCTGTAGTTTCTAGTGACTATGATGAACACCTTATTTAACAGTTATCCCTGTCATAAGAATAATTGATGATTAAATAAACTGAAGATAGATTTTATACACTTTGCATATAAATATAAATATTTTTTATATAAAAGGCATTTATTAATCATTATTTCCTTTTTTTTAGGTCGTTGGAAATACGGTATAAAATTTGTTTTAAGGCAAAGACAAATAGTGGAAATGTTTGAGGTAAATATTTAAAAATAATTTTGATAATAAATAAAACTCCTTTACATGATGCGTATTATACCGCCCCAGTCGGAGTTAATAATGTCGATTGGTTTTTTATTCTGAAAAATTACACTTGCACATATTTTCCAATTTTTAATTTAAGCATCAATTTTAATTAAATTATTTCTATTTCTTATAGATTTTTAAAAAGATTTTTGAAGGAAGCAAAGCCAATACTTTTATTTAAAGGTAGGTTTTATACATGCAATTATTAAGAAATATTTTAACTGATGAATTATAACGTAGACAAGCATATAACCGAATTCCTATGTAGACTTACGACGACTGATAAACAAATCATAAACATATTTTATTTGTTTTTAATAAAATTCTAATAAAAATCCTTTTGTTTTGTTACAGGCTTCAATCTTGGACATTTCTGCAGTGGATTAAACCGACTCCTAAAATGTTTTGAATTGAAAATTTGAATAAAGAAAAACAAATGCCACATTTGTTATTTATAATAACATGATATATTTTATTTGCATTTCATATTTTATTATAGACAATTACTTCTGGATTATTGTAATGCTACAATTTTTACCGCAATAAGCCATTTGCTGGCTCCATGCTCAATATAAGAATAATTTTGTTTGTAAATGTTGAGTTTTTGCAATAATTTTGTTTTATTATTAATTACACAATATATTTTGTATACTCATGTGTATATATATTTGGTTTGGTATCTTGTAAATTTATTCTCGGTATACTATTCATGCGTGTACACATATCCGTCTATGTATGTACGTATATATATATATATATATATATTGTTTATTTGGTTTTTGTTTTTAAGTACACAAAACACACATTCATACTAAGTACGTTCAATAGATCCCAATTGCTTGTTATACAACAACCGAAAACGAATTCAAAATCATTCGAAAGTAACATTCGCGGGAGGCAAATATCCTCGATCTATACACCGATATAAACTGTTATCGATATCGACTAGGTTGTCATCGCTGTGCTGATAGAAGCTGCTCTCGTTTCCATTGATAAACTCTGAGCGTGTGTACACACTGAAACTTTTTAACTGAAAGCATGACGATATACATGCATGTATGTGTGAGTTTTAAATATCGTATAAATATAAATGATAAGTTGTATGTATGTAGGTATGTATATATCGATACAGACAGTTAGATAGCGTTATAAAATTTGTGACTACAGATGGAAAGACAACATTTATAAAGACTTCATTGAAATATTCATATTTGATTTATGTTTTAACAAAGATTCAATTCTACAACTATTCAAAAGTAAGTGCAAAAATATTACGATAAAAATAAAAACTGTCTCTCACGTTTCAGTCGTAAGGAGTCATACAATTTTCTCTCTGCTATAAAGGATCATAAAATGTGTTTCTTTTTTTTGTTTTTTTTTTTTAAAGAAAATCAAATTCTTAAATTCATTTTTTAACATCAATGACGATAAACAGAAAACACATTAGCGTTTTTGTTAGATTTTCTAGGGTAATACAATAAATAGATATCAATTCCGTGTGGAAGTCTACATTATGATTTATGTGTGTATTAAGGGATAATTTTTAGATTAGTTTTTTTTTCCAAATTTTAAATTATGTTTTGTCTCTCGGAACCAAATTGCTTGCAGCTTTCTTAATTTTTCTTTTCTGTTTTTAATATAATATTTTTTTTTTTTTTATTAATTTTTTAATCATATTTTTATTGTAAATATGTTTATTATCGTGTAGATGTTTTCAAAAAACAATAAGGGTTCAACAATATTCATAAAATGTATTATTATAGAATATATGGTAAATGTAAATCTATAAACTGCATACATTTAATATAATTTTATGTATGTATTTGTTAAATAAAACTAGTTTTGTTTTGTATTTGTTTTTGTTTTTGTTTTTGTTTTTGTTTTTGTTATGAAATAAATAGTTTATGCTGAATGTGAATGTTATGTTGGATCAATGGGCGCTGTCTAATGTCCAATGTGCTTCTTGATCAGTGCTTCCAGAAGGCGCACTTTGGCCTTCTTCTCCTTGTACTGCGCATAAGTCTCTGTCTCCAAGGATTTACGATCGGGCTTGAGCAGTTTACGTCCATTCTGCTCCTCGAATATCGATTCGTACTCCCTTATGGTGGCCTTGAGAATCATCTTCTCTTCGCGCACACGTTCCAGCTGCTCCCACAATTGATCCAAGCTGAGAGCCGCAATGTTCTCAGCATGCACCTGCTCTGTATTGGTATTGGTATTGGTATTTGTATTTGTTGTGGTTGTGGTGGTGGTGGTGGTTGACTCATCGGAGGAAGCGTTCTGGGTTAGAGTATTTGGCGCCATTGAATCGCTGGGTGAATTTGTTGTCTCAGTGCTGTTATTGGATGAGTACTGTTGGGGCGTTGATATGGACTCAAATACCATAGCCTCATGTTCCAGAATGGTGGGCAGTTCCGGTGCCCCGGTGACTCCGCTAAACAAAATATTACGGGATACCAAACGCTTCAGCTGCCGATAGCGATCATACAGCGGACGTGCCGCATCACGTTCGTCCTTGGTAATGGGATGACCATAAAGACTCTCAAAATACAACAATCCATGCTGTACGGCGCTCTTCTCCTGCACCAGTTGATCGGATGTCAGTTCGTCCAACTGTTGCGACCGATGGCATTGGGTGCGCTTCTCGCTGAGATTCTAGAAGAAACCAGAAAAATCAGAGAATTAAAAAATAAAATTCATATCTCTTAAAATATAACGACGCAATTTCTCGACCATCAATCAATTTTCTAGTCTTAGGGAATATCAACATTTTTGACCAACAAAATGTCACATGTTCTACCCAAAGCCTCATATAATACGCCGCAAAATAAAAATAATAACTTGATAAAAATAAAAATATAAACAAAAATCTGTCCCTTAGGTAATTTTTTTTTTCTGTAAACAAGTCAATTAATCAGGAACATGCAAAGGAAATAATTCGATTTGCTCTAATGACATAAAGTGCTTTTAATGCCATGTAACAGAAATAGAAAAACAACTGTAAATAGCACTTAACATCACCTACACAAATAGTATATGCATATGTGTATATGTGCAGGTGTATATGTGCATGTGTATATGTACTCAATTCCCAAACCCATTCCAAGTGCTATCCAAATCTCTTTGCTCATATTCATTCGTTGGCAATGATTCAAGTTATTTGTTTGTCTGTCAGCTGAGGAGGAAGGCTCGTCCGAAAACAAAATAAATTTCGTTATATAGGCGAATGCACATTATATAAGCAAATATTTAACTGAAGACCAGAAAATAGCAGAAATATCAAAACAAACTTATGAAAACAAAAAAAAGATAGAAAAATCTTAAAACATGCGGCAAACAAAATTTTTGCTTAAACTCAAACTCATTTATCATTGGGCATTAGTTTCAGAAACTTTTTGAATTCCTCAACTTGAAATTATCTTAAGCCATCTGCTTTAAGTTAATAACAGAAACTAGCAAAAATTCATGGGCTTAATGACTTTTAGCCATAAGCTCAGTGCATTCTGCAATTTTTGTTTATTATTTCTCACGATTTCTAGGAAAATGTTTTGAGACTTTCAATGATTTTTGTTTCTGTATTTAAATTGAAAATTAAATTAGTTGATAGGCCACCTGAAGCTCTGAACTATATAATATATATAAGAACTATATATATATATATATATATATATACTTTATATCGGATATAAAAGGTATTTCAAAATAAAGCTGCTCCATGTAAGGGCATTTGGTCTTAGGGAAACAGAAAATTTAAAAATAAAAAATCATTGCATACTTCGCGGCGCGCCCTATAAAAAGATTTTCCTTTGTGAAAGAGTTGTTTACACGTCAAATTCTAGAAGACGCCTGTCCATCATAGCGAATACTGCGTCGTTGGCTTGGAAAATAATTTTCCTGTCAAGTTTCCACAAATTGCTTTGCGTTTTCAAAAAACATGTCACTTTTATGATATTTCTGTCATCCCAAAGTGGATCATATGATGGTCTGTGATATGAATCGCTTACCTGCTCGATTTCGATGAGTGTGCTCTTCATGCGCTCCAGCTTGTTGGCCGCTTCCTGGTTGCTGGCAGCAATACCGCCGCCACCGCACACCTTAAGGCCCAATGTCGCAATGGGATCAGTCTTAAGCTCATGGCGTTCCTTGCGCAATTTACTCAACTCAGCGAGGGCATTCTTCATGTACTTGTCATTCAGACGCTCCGCCTGGGATGGCCGATAGCCGAGACGCTGCTCCAGGGAGTCCTCGAGTTGTACCAACTTCTTTTTGAGCGCTGTGACACGCCGATTGATAGCCTTGATGCGCTCCTCCGGAGTTTGGAAGGCCATCATGGCGGGCACCACTTGCTGCATGACATCACGGGTTCGCATGTTCTCCAACGAACTAAACGCTCGCACCACATTCAATGGCTCCAAGCAGTCCATGTCCTCGTTCAGCAGCTGCACGCACGCTGCTTGTTTGGGCTGTTGCTGTGGGTAGGGCATAACCTTGGCCAACTTGGCGGCCGCATCAATATTGCCGCCCGCATGGTGTCTGGAGTGGGCATAGCGGCGGCTCAGCATTGGCGCTGGCTCATCGCCCCTTACCCAGGGCAACGACTCCTGCGCAGACGTCAGGTTGAGTGTCTGCTGCTGACGCTGCGGCTTGGCCTTAATTGGTGCTGGTGCTGCGTTTGGCGTGCTGCTCTCATCGCTGCCAGCAGAGCACGAACTGCTTGTTGTTGGTGTGGGTGAGATGCTGGTGCTGCGCTTTGCCTGCTGCTGCTGCTGTTGTTGTTGCTGCTGCTGTTGTTGTTGTTGTTGCTGCTGCTGCTGTTGCTGTTGCTGCAACTGTTGCTGTTGATGGAAATCGATCAAATTGTTGTCATTGTGATCGGCAACAGTTGCTGTCGTCGACTGCTGCGTCTGCTGCTGCTGCTGCTGATCCTTGCTGCTAATGAAGCCTCGGCGCTCATACTTCAAAGCCGACAAGTCGTATTTGTAGGTGCTTTGTTCGTCCCGCCGCGAGGGCTGATACTTGCCCCCAGCGCCGGGCTTCTTGTTGACTCCAGATTTGCGCACCGGCGGCTGTCGCGACTTGCAGAAGCGTTCGCTGCTGCGACGCCGCTCGTGCTCGCATTCGCTGTCATCGCTGGTCTCCCGCAGCTGCTGGCGTCCATTGCGCACCGGCGAATGATGCTGGGAGCGTGCGGGACTCGTTTCATAGCGTGCCCGATCCTTGGTAGCCTCACCATTGGCGCTCAAGGGCAAGTTGGCCAAGGCCGAGTTGTTTTCAAGTTGTTCATTGTTGTCAGCTGGAAGATCGACTCCAGAATCGCGTTCTATTTCCTGGCAATAGCTGGCATAGCTGGCGGTGCGTTTAAAGTCCTCGGAGGACACGCGTCTAATGACCTCACAGTTGGCCTGATTGCAATGCTGCTGCGCTGTCTGATTGAGCACAGCCTCTGGCTCGGTGAGCAGCTCCTCGCTGTTGCTGCGCTGTAGCTTACGATCCTGGCTACTGGCCGAGTTACTGTCCAGGCGCTCCTTGCGCTTGCGCGACTTTTGCCATTCTAGGGGATTTATGATTTCGGGTAGGTAAGTGGAATTGAAACGTGGCGACGTTTGTTCCGTATTCGATAGCTGAACGACATCACAAATGTCCTGGCGCTGCACCGACAGCTGCTGTGGATGCTGCTGCTGTTGCTGCTGTGGCGCTGCCGACGATGATGAGGACGAAGATGAGCCACCGCTGCCGCACGAGGCGGTCGACGACGAGGATGATGAAGAGGATGAACCAGTGAGACGACTCAGGTCGTCTTCGTTAAGGCCAGTTGTGGGATGGCGCATGCCGCACTGCAATTCAAATAAAATAAATATATATATATATATATTAAATAAAATGTGAATATTAATTTAAATTAATTGAAAAACATCTCAACTCCCTCGAGTCTATCGATTCAACAGATTCGCATCACGAGTCAAAGTTAATTAAAGAAACTTTGCCCAACACGTGATGCGTCACATAAATAATTAAGAAGGAAGCAAGCATAAATACACACTCACACACACTCACACACACATACACACATACACTCATATATTATGAAATGTCATGCTTCTACTTATTAAATAGGTTACTTTTATATGACTAATAACTGACTCAGTCACTTATCCGATGTTCATGGACTTTGCACCCGTTGCACTTATGAACTAAGCCTGTGCTAGTAACTGATGCTAACTAGTGACTGACTAAACTGTTTCATAGGAATTAATTGGGCGTTTAAGCTTCCTGTTGGCGACTTCTAGGCCAAGGATGAGGCGCTTTTAACTGTTTAAATAAAATTGTGTAATTGAGTTGAAATTTAAAGGTAACTAAATAAATATATATTTTAATTTTTAGTTTGTATAACTAACTAAATTTTTCTATTTAATTCTAGTTCCATTGGATTTAGGTAGCCTTGAGGAAAGGAAGGGTTTATATGGAATACGAAGAAGCTCGCAATTTTCACTTATAATAAAAATGGGATTTTTTTATTTTAAAAATCAGACGCAGAAATGGATGCATATTTGGGAGTATATGTGTGTGTATATCTGGGTGTATATGTGTGTGTATATGTGGTTGTATATGTGGATGTTATTTTAACTTAAGCCACACCACAAATCCGGCAGCTATTCCCGGACTAAATTCGACTGTTTCCACAAGAGAAATCGAAGGTCGTTCGAAGCTTTGGCTCACAAGGCGCGTACTTATTTCTACCTGTGTTTACCTATGTGTGTGTATGTGTGAGTATGGCCGTGTATGTGTGTGTATGTGTACATGAAACTAAGAAATAAGCTATTTATGCAACTATTTTTAGAACTCTCTAAGCTTACGTTTAGGTCAGGGGTTATTTTACACTGTTTACAATTTTCCATAAATTTATTGATTTTTAATAAAAAAAATAATCTTCCTGGTATTATTTTTTTTTTATTTCTTAAGAATAAATTTTCCTAAAGATAAGATTAAATAATTGCATGGAAGCCCTCAAGATATAATTTGCACACTTTTTGTCTACATTATTTAATTGGAAATAAATTTTTCAAACCAAAGGCCGCCCAAGTGAGGAACTTCAGATCAATTGCATTTAAAGATTAGATTAGTTAATCAAGAAATTAAAATGAAATACACAAAATTTAAACAAATTGCGGGTGGGAACAAGATTTAAGAAAAAATAAAAAATTATTGGAATTTTGGAAAACACAATTTAAAATTAAGTTTTAAATTTAAAATTAAATTAAGACTTAATTTTTTGAAGCTTAAATGAATTTCTTAAATTAATGAAAATCAAATAAATAAAATAATTATTTTAATTACCAGAAAATATGTAATTATTTTGGGCGTCATTTTAATTGTTTGGGTTGAGGTTTATTACGACTATCAGTCTATTTATTTAGATTAATATCACAATTTAATTAATTTAATTAATTTTCTTTTGTTTTTTTTTTTCGAGTATTGCTAAGTCACTTGTTGGTTTAGCACAAATCTGATGCAATTAATTTCAATTGAAATTAATTTCAAAATTTTTTATTCACTTGAATTAATTTTTTATTTCTGATTTTATTAAGTTACATTTAAAACTTGACTTTTATTTTGCTTTTGTTTTTTGTTTTCTTTTTTGTTAGTTTGAATTATTTATATTCTCTTGGATTGCAAATTTGATCATTGCAATTTTCACATGATTTCTGACCGAAGAACAGAGAGCGCGGGAGTTACCGTTGCTTTCGCATCGCCCGCCGAATTACAATTAAATTCATTTCAGTCCCGACCTCGCGAATTATATGCGAAAATCTTGGAGAGACACAAATGAAAAATAAAAAAAAAAAAGAGCAAAAGATAAAACAGGCCAGCAGTGGGAGAAATAGAGAGAGAGAGAGCGACAGATTGGAAAAGGGAGAGAGAGACAGGGAGAGAGAGAGAACGCCTGCGCTTTGATAAATATTAAACTAATCGATCTTGAAATGAGAGAACGTAAATCAGACGGAGCGAGTGACGAGCGGTGGGTGGTGGGATTGATTGGGGTGGGTTGTGGGTTGACGAGTGTCGATAGAACAAGGGTCAGGCGGCAATTAAGGTGTGAAACTTTCAATAGTTCTTTTTATGAAGAAAACACCTCAGACAGCGGGCCATTCAACACGCACGCCTAGGGCCTTATCTCTAGACATACAACGCGTCGCATACTTAATATTTACCACACACACATGTACACAGCGTTTACCCAATATCTGTGATATTTTTGAGACTTTTGTATTTTGTATTTTTTTTTCATTTGATTTAAAAATAAATCGCGCTAATTTCTAGCCATTTATGGACACCCACTAATTGAGTTTTTATGGTTTTATGCACTTGTTTATGCCCGCAGAACACACGCAGATCTCGAAATCGTAATCCCAGGCTATTGATATGCAAACGTCGAACCGCACGAAATCAAAATTTGTAGCAAAACATCAAAAAAAAAAAACCAAAAAGTAAATAAAATATAAAAAGGAAGAAGAAGAAGAACGACAAATTAAATACTTCCTCGTCACCTCGAAAAACTGACAAACAAAATTTCAAGTGCAATGTCACTGCGAAAGGTCACAAAATCTACGCATTTCAAGTGCCTGGAAAATCAGAAACAAAAAACAAAGGACTCAAATTTGAGATATCTTTTTATTTTAGGTTTTTTTTTTTTTTTGTTTGGTTTATTCCCTGTGAGTGGAAAAATAAGGAAAGGCAAGACTTAAAAAAACTTAGAGGCAAACGACAAACTTTTTGAAATTGTTCTATTTTTAGAGGAAAATATGAAATATTGGAAAATTTTTGTAAATATTTAAAAAATTATTTTTTTTTATTTTTTTAATATTTTTGAATTTTTTAAATTAATATTAAGTACTCATTACAACTGTCAGGCAATAAAAAGCTTAAACTTAAGAGTTAAGGAATAAGAGTTAAGAAATAAGAGCCAAGGGGTCAGAGTAAAGGGGTGAGAGTCAAAGGACAAGAGTCAAGGCTCAGAAGTCAAGGCCTTACAAGTCAAAGGACAAGAGTCAAGGAATAGGAGGCAAGACACAAGAGTTAAGGAATAAGAGTCAAGGGATGAGCTTAAGGAAAAGAAGTAGCGAAACGAAAGTCAAGGACTTAACTCCTCAGTTTGTATAAAAATCTGAATCAAAAAATAATTTAAAAATTAATAAATTAAATATATTTATAATTAATAAAATTAATAAAAATATAATTCCAGGGTATAACCTAGTCGAGTTGTTCCTCCAAGCCGAACTGTTGCTTCACATTGGTAGCTCTTCATTAGCTAATTAGGTGTGGCGGTCATCACGCGCCTTTTGGATTCGACACTAGAAACATCGAACGATGCATGGGATAGTAATGGGTGGGACGGGGTTGGAATTGGGGATGGGGATGTGTGTCAGTCACCCAACGTTTGGTTTACACACTCAATTACACATTCATGTGCCCCGAAAAGCATCATAAGGCAGCCTCAAAAATCTCAACGAATTGTAATTAAAGGCCGCACACACACATCTCTCTTTCTCTTTCTCTCTCTCTCTTCCTCTTTCTCTGACGTCAATGAGAAGCCAAATGGACGACGTGATCGAAGACACACGAAATGTTCGTATGGGTCGCCAAAGGATTTCCAGCTGTCAATGGGAACAATGGCGCGTGCGGCGCATACCAATTTGCTCGTTGGGCAACTCAAAAGAAGCCCCGGCGGTGTGGCAGGCCTTAGCGGTTATCAATTTAATTGGACTAACTAAACTAAAGACTCGGTGCGTATCATATGCGATAGACTTTGCTAGTCTGGGGGGATTTTCTTGGGGGATTTGTGCGACTTGACAGCGGAAAATGAATGTTGTGTAAATGTTGAGCAAAACAATGACAGACAAAAATAAAAAATAAAATCTATCGATTTTCTGTTGCATTTAAAGAAAGTCCGAATAATCCTTGAGTCAATAGAAGAGCAACAAGAACAAAGCGACGCCTTGGGCCATGGAATTGACGGCTTTTTAAGGTATGAAAATAAAAGAATTAAATATTTAATCTAACGGAATTTCATTCGATTAAAAATTAAATAAATATTTAAGCATATTTTTATTTAAATAAATAATTAAATTAAACAATTTCAAAATTTTTATTTATTACAAAAATTAAATATAAAATTTTATGGCATGAAAATGACGACTTTTTATAAGAAAGTAAAAGAAATTTTAAGTTTATGCCATGAAACGCAAGCCTTAAATATAAGAATAAAATGATAAAATTTCTGGAAATTATGAAGACTTCAAAAAGTTATAAACAATATGTCAAATATAATAAAAAAAAATTCAAAATTAAAATTAAATTTTAATTTGTCAGGATGGAAGGAATTTGTCATTTATTAAAGCAAAGAGTTGCAATTTTACGTTTATGGCATGAAATTGGGATCACATCCCAAAATAAATCGCATGAAACACAGACAAAAAATAAACATAAACAAATTGGCTGTAAATTTTTAAGTGGCTTTCAGGTCTATTGCATTACCCAACAGAAGGCAATAACAACAGTTAAGAAATGTTAATGTTTATGCCATGAAATAATGATTTGTGATAATGAGTAATTGAAATCGGTTTTTCATCGCTTCAAATAATTACAGTTGAAAAATAAAGCCATAAAAATGTGGACTTTTTCTAAAAGTCAAAAAATTGTTCTCCCAGAAATTCAAATGATTTCTAAATTTAGACATCGATTCAGAAATTTATCAATCAAATATACAAAATAAATTTTGTTGACTGTGGCTCACTCTTACATAAGCAAAAGTCATGATTATCGATTACTTGATTTCTGTTATCGGCAAATAAAAAATGGCATTAATGTTACGTAGAGGAATTTATTGATTTGGGAAAATATAACTGGATAAATATTTATTTATCTCTCAGAAACGACGGCAGTTGTTGTCGAAAAAAAAAAACAGAAAACACAATTAAATCGATACATGTCAAAGCTATCGATAACTCGGCTCAAATTTATAGTTCTATTTTTACAATGGAGATGATCAAGTGCTGAAACCCAACGTCGGGAACAATAAAAAAAACCCCAAAGTTGATGAGTCTGGCACGATAAATGGAATTCCATTCCCGTTACTGATAGGAAGGAGCAATCGGCCAATAAATGATAAATGATAAATGATAAGTGAAAAACGATAAGTGATAAACAAGTAGCGAAAATCGGGTAATCAATATGAGAGAAAAGGCTCGACTGTCACAAAAAAAAACAAAAATAAAACAATTGATAAGAGCGAAAACTGTGACTCATCGATGAGGGAAAAACATTGGAAAACGTTTCAGATTGTTTACATCAATTCTGAAAAACATAAAAAAAAAAAACATAAAAATAAAATAAAAGCAAAAATTAAAAATAAAGTTGTTGTTGAACTCGGGAACTGGGGAACTGGAGAACATTGAACGCCCACACGGTAACAGCGCGAAAAATGGAAACGCGACACGCGTTTTAATCAAATTGTTTACCCAACGAAACCTTTGGGCCACGCGAAAACAAAGTCATGGGTATAAAGGCTTTTACCTAACAATAGCATCATCACACACACACACATGCATCACACACACACGCACACACACACACTCGCTGTGTGGTACACACAACAGCAGTTAGTCGCATCGTCTTGCTAAAAAAAAAAATAATAATTGTAACATGCGGCGTATACGCGATGTGCGCATTTTAACAAATCCATGCAAATTCAACGTCAGAGTCGCTTTTGGCGTGTAAATATTGAAAAGTCATTTTCACAGCTGACGATAAGATTTGAGCCAAAGACTGTACGCTGGCTAAAACAGCCGTGGACTGACCACAGCCAGCCTGGACCGGCTCAAACTGGTGGCAGGTGTTTTTCAATTGACTTCAGCTCTCATCTAGGCACCACTTTGTACTCTCCCTCCTTCTATACCTCTCTCATTCTCTCTCCTTCTCCCTCACTCACTCTCACTCACCCACAATTGCTCTCATTTTAGGCAGCTGTGATTTGGCTAACAATTTGGCCAACTAGGAACTCAGTTAAGACGCTGATTATCGCATCTCCTCTCACATTCTTTATCTCTGGTCAGAATTTTTCTCGAGTGCATCGATTCATTGTTCATTGTATCTTTTGTGTGTGTGGCGTGACAGGTCGTTAATTATGGACAGATACATTAATAGTTGACTAACTGTAAAGCAATTAATCAGCCCCTGATAAGATATGCAACTTCTTTGGAGGAACTTAATGTATCATCGACGTTCGAGTGACTATTTATACTCAAGTGCTTAGACGTTGACCCATTGAGGTAGAAGTGAAATTGGAATTCTTCGATCAGATAAGTCTGGCAATCTGTCCAAGATATGATTGTTCATATCCCATATTGTTCTCTATATTTATAACTGTATGTTTATGTCAATATATTTATAGCTCTGTCTTTATTTGGGGCGTGTCATTTGCATCGATTAAACAGTCAACTTCTAACTTCCTTTGGCAAATGACAGGCGAGGCTTATGCAATGCAAGAAGAGAGACGACTTACGACCGGCAAACCAGTTGCTACTTCCACTGACGTCAGAGTTTCTGAGTATATACATATACACGCGCGTGTGTGTGTGTGTATGTGTATGTGTGTATTTGTGACTCTGCAAATGTCAGCGGAATAAACCAATATGCAAATGTGAACTACATAAATGCGAGTTACTGCTTGACTTTGCCTGGCAACAAACTAATTAAAATCGATGCTGTCCCATATAACTGTTTATTTAGATTTATTTATTTGGCTATAAAAAACAATAATAATATTTAAACTAAGCTAATTTAAATGGAAAATAATTTAAGAAAATGCAAAAGAGAACAACAAGGAAGGTTCTCCTCTTTGGGAGGCCACACAAAGATGAAAGACACAAAGGCCTCAGATTAAAGCGTAAAATATCAATTTAAATAAAGACTTGCAAAGAAGATGATAATAAAAAATTTAAGTAAAAGAAATAAATAAAAGCAAAAATAATGAATTACAATTTTTATCAATCAAATCAAACCAAAGTTCGAATACACCTATTTTTATTGGAGAATTTTGTTTGATTGCCCGGAGGCACCGAACGCCACGTGACGCAATCAGTGATTGCATTTCATTGATGGTTTGTTGTTGTTGTTGTTGTTGTTATTGTTGTAGTAATAGTAATTGTTGTTATTGTTGTGGCTGGTCAATTAATTTACAAATTCCGCTTTTGCGAATCTTATGTATAGCTTTCATATTTATTCGCCGCGTTTCGTTAAAATCAATCAAGTTCAATTGAAGAAGCTACAAAGAGTAAAGACTGACAATTCGATATTCCCATTTCCATTTCCAGTTTCGTGAACTTTAACAAAGATCTTAAAATCCCATAAAACAAAATGATATATATGTGTTATACATATACCATATATATACACCATATATATCTTAATTAAGTGCCTTGTTAGTGGCAAACACGTTTTTCTTTTCTGTTTTAGTTACTTTTTTAGAACAAAATAAAATAAAAATATCATTAAAATTCTCATTTGTTTTTTTTTTATTATTTCTTTCCAGGAACTAATACCACGTACCATCCCCTGAACTGGTACTGCTCCCGGTAGCAGTTCCACAACATCCATATGGCTGCCCACTTGTTCTCGTGACCGACTAGTGGATTGTTTTCATGATATATGAGTAAGATGGTAGATCGTGATACTTTGGGTATATAATAAACAAATAAATAAATAAGAAAATAAGTAATTTAATACTTATTTTTTTAAATTTATTTATTTTTATTAATATGTATTTTTTATTTTATTTTTTTACTTATCTCAAGTCAAACGAAATCGACTTCTATGCCTCAACCCATACTTTGGGTACACAATAAATAAATAAATTAATTAATTAATTAATAAATAAATAAGAAAATAAATAATTTAATACTTATTTTTTAATATTTATATTTTTTAATTATTATGAACTTTTTATTTTAATATTTAAACTCAAGCCAAATAAAGTCAGCTTCTATGGCTTAACCAATACTTTGATAATATAATAAATATATAAATAAATTAATTAATAAATAAATAAGAAAAAAAAATAAATTGGTAAATAAATAATTTAAAACTTATTTTTTAATATTTATATTTTTTAATTATTATGAATTTTTTATTTTTATTTTTATATTTAAACTCAAGCCAAATAAAATCGACTACTATGCCTCAACCCAAAAGCCCACAAAATTTGCTTTTATTTCCTTCCGCTTGATTGAAATAATAAAAATGTATAGTTATTTTTACAAATCAAATATAACACAGCACAAAAAAAAAACCAAAAACCAAAATCCAACAACATTTTTTGTCAGTTTTTGATCTGTTAATTTGAGTAAGTAAATTGCCTTTCGCGCAATACGAGCCAAAAAAAAAATATTGCCTGACACGCATCGATTGAGACCCCAACCGCTCGCTCTTCAAATTGCCAGACACCGATAATTCCCACAAAGTTATTTATTTTATTTACACAAAACAGTTTATTGACTTTTCTAATACAAAATGAACAAAGAACTTGCAATTTTTGTGGATCAACAGTCACAATTTTCCGATGATACGTCAGAAAATATGCCATGACAATTGTGATGTGTAAATAAATGGGAGGTATGTACAAGGGAAGAGAGAAGAGGAATGAGGGAAGGAGGGAAGGAGGGAAGGTGTAAAGGGGATGTATGGTGTGAGGGAAGGTCAGCGGGCTGCCTTCATTGTATGAAGTCTTCGAAGTGCCTAAAAGCACGCAACAGTTTGTTGCCGTTGCCAATGGCAATGACAACAAAAACCAGAAACACATCAAAAAAACAACAACAAAAAGAAAACAACGATAAGAGCAATGTAAATAGATGGAAAATATTAGGGCAGTTATTAAAAGGAAAATTGATATCCAAACAAACAGAAAAAAAAAACCCAAAAATTTTCCATACATTTTGTAAGCCAGTGGCATGGGAGATAAAGAGGAGACAAGAAAGAATGTGTATACTTTTCCAATGACTCAATGACTCAATATTTTTCAAGATTAAAGATAATTGATGAATTTGTATTTCGAAGGGGGAAAAACAAAAGAAAATTTGTATTTATGAAGACATACAAAGTATCCATAACTTTCAAATGGCAACTCGAGTGCATTTACTGTGCGAATGACAGCATCGAACTGTGCATCGAGAGTGTTTGCCTTCACATTTGCCAGACTCTTGGCAAATAACAAATTGGATATCAATCACACTTGATAAAGTAAACGAACAAAGTCCATATTTTGCTTATCAACAACTGCTAAGCACAAGTTCTCTGTAAATTATATATAATTAAGTATTATGTTACCACAACGAGGCGTATGGCAACTCATTGGGGGCCTAAACAAATGGTGTGCTTGTCGCAGCAGGCAAAGGATATAAGATTCGATTCCAAATAATTATTAATCATCATTTTTCTCGAAATTCTACAAAAAAAAATATTTAATCCTAAATTCACAATTAAAAAATAAATATGTATATTAAATTACAAGCTGCACTTCCAAGGGGAACTTCCAACTTTAGTTGGAAATAAGAAATGAATTTTTTTATAAAATAATTTTTTAGAACCCTTTTAGATCATTCAAAACTATTCTTAATTTCTAATTATTTGCAAATACAATAAAAAAATTATATATCTTATATATGCAAATCATATATCTGGTGTACTAAATTAACGTACTAAAAATTCGACCTTGAAATTAAAATTAAAATATTTAAAAAACAATATATCTTTTTAGGAGTTATTTAGATCATTTAGAGTTGTACTAAATTGACTATTAACTGTAATTTGAATAAGACATATATATATATATATATATATATATATATGTATATATAAATATACATCATATATACCCATATATCTACTTCCCCTGTAATTAAATTATATAATTTAATTAAAGCATTAAAAGTTCAGTTTTGGAGTTCAAGATTGAATACTCTAAAAATTCAACTATTTTAAAAAGCTTTTTAGATCGTTCAGAACTGTAATAAATTGACCATAATATATGTATAGATATATTTCTGATTCCTTCTAATTTTATACATATATATATGTATAATTCCATTTAAGCACCAACAATTAAATTGTTAAAATTAAAATTTAAATACTCTTCAAAATATAATATTCAATTTTAGAACTTTTCTGATTGTTCGAAGCTGTACTAAATTGACCATAATATATTTAGGTATATTTAATTATTTAATTTAATTTAATTAATGTACTTACAATGCAAGCCTTAACGGACTTCCAAAGATTTCTCCCAAAGTCTTCAATTTTGCTGGATTTTCCACGTACGTTCGCCAGTTGCAGGACGTTTTAGATAAACACAATGTACAAAAATTTCAGGATAACTGCGGCTCGTCCGGAGCCTGACGACAATACCGAACCCGACGAACAAAACCGATCGAACTTTTGGCTTTACTTGAACGGTGGATGTTTAAAAATTAGTCACATTTCAGGCATTTACGGAGAAGCCAATGGAAAAAAAGAAACGCGATGGACAAACAAATAATCCGTATTTTAAAGTCGGATTTCGAACGTGTTTAGAATCCGACGAACTAAGTGACTGGTTGAAGGAGACTTATGATGATAACTTTGGTATTTTAGCTTGAATTAGGAGATGAAGTTTTCTTGTGTTGTTACTGTTGTGGTTGCTGTTGTTGTTGTTGTTGTTTTTGTTGTTGTTGTTGTTGCTGTTGTTGCTGTTGTTGCTGTAAATGATGTTGTTGGTCCAAGGCTCTATAATCGACTGCCACTGTTGACGTTCAGCTTCGTTCAGTTCAGCTTAGATCAGTTTAGGATCAGTTCAGCATCAGACTGATTTTTTCTTAACCTTGTACTGGCGATTACGCTGATCTATGACAAACTCATATCGCGATCTCTGCACATTTTCGCTATCTAAATTAAAACAGCTCAAACCAAGTAGGCGTAGAACTCCTAGCGAATACGTTGTGACTGAATTATATAGCCTGTTGGATGTGATTATAGGGCCGCGGTGCTGCAAACCGATGCAACTATTGCGGTTTGATCGATGGGTTGATAAATTAAAATCTTCAATTTTATAAACACAAATCGCTAACGGTTAACGCTTCAACGTTCGTGACGTGAATGAGCGCAAGCGATGCACCTGACCAAGTTTTTATATCCAAACGATTCGGGTTTTTTAAATCCTGCGATCGGCCTTCTGCTGATGACGTCACACGTCTCAGCGTCGCTGTTGGTCTCTCTGCGCTGACGCTGGATGCACTTTTTGCACAGACTTCTCAATATCTCTCTCCCACTCTCGCCCTCTCTCTTTCTGTCTTTTACTTGTTCTTGCTATTTTTTTTTCTATTACTCTGGCTGTATCTCGCTCTTTGTAACTCTATCTCCCTCTCTATCCAACTGTCGTTGCCTGTGGGCTGACTACGGCTGCTTTAGGAAGTGTGTGGAGACCAGCCGATATCTAAGCATGTGTCTCTGAGATTTTCGACTGCAGCTGCCTTGGCTGCGCTCTGGAAGCGTCGTGCTACTTTTGTGCCTACTTCTGCCCGCGGCAGCAGCAAAAAGCTTTTCCACTTGCACTCGGCTTACGAACGCCGTTATAATTTCTGTTTTTGCTAGTTTTTGATTTACCTCTTTTGCTCCCTCTGCTTGTGTCTTTGTTTTTACCTTTTTATTTGATTTATGCGCTAGAGCAATTATATAATACGTGGCTCAATTGGATTTCGGCAGAAACGTTTGTCAGACTCTCGATGTTGCAAGCTTACTCAGCTTTTGCTTTTATACAGTTACAGTTCACTTCGTTGATGTAGTTGTCGTCGAGGTCATCGACGCGCGTTTGCTGGTCATAAAAAAAATCGATATTTTTTACTCGTTAAGTCGTTAGCTTTTTTAACCGCACTGATGTAGTTTATTTTATTGTATTGATTTAAACAATATTTCTGGTTTGACTTTGATGCTTATGTCGAACACTTTTGCATTGCAAATTACTGTGCAATTTTTATGCTTTCAATGACCGACTGCCGCAATAGTGGGGGCGGCGCTGCTGCTGCTCATACGAATGAGCAACGAAAAGCAAAGAAAGAAAAACAGAGCAAACTTCACACGTAGAAAAACTTTCCGCTCGTTTGGACGCACGTTGTGTCACGCGAGAGACTCAATTTCTATCTGGAAGGCAGCCACAACGCCAAGCACGAGACTTTGGAGCATTCAACGAAATTTGTTGACGTTCGTATGTCTACACATATGTGCGTGTGCCCGTGTACTATTCGCGTGTTTGTTGCTCTTGTTTTTTTATGTTTTTTTTTTTGATTTTTCGACAAGCGAGTTTGCCTTCGTTATGTGTATTTGCCTGCCCTCTCAATGCAATCGCAATTGCCTTTCCTCTCTTCACGTTCGCGCAAACTCTTTAAACCAAAACTTTTGTAGCCGCTAAAAGCCGCACGAGTTGCCGTTTTTCCGTTGATTTTTGTAATATGTTGAATTAATTGCCTAATTGATTTATTGTAAAACAAAAGTAAATATTTACTTTTGTAGTTTACTTTAGTTGCAATAACTTTTTAGCCTCGTAAATGGGCGTGTAAACAAAGACAATGTGCGCTCGCGCGCTCTCTTTGTTTTTCGCTCTCTTTCGATGACGCCGCAAAAGAGTTAAATATTTTGAAGAGTTGCTTCCGATTTTACTTTTGCTTTTGATTATGCATAAGAGCTTAACGGTTAATTGTTAATTTACTGAACGTACTCTTATGTCGATTGGCGTAAATAAGTTCTCAATGATATTGCATTTTCATGCGTCTATTTCCGTTAATTGAATCCATATTGATGAATCGCCTTTTATTTTCCATCACTGCAAAGAGAGGAAGGAGCAAGAGAATGACTCAGTGTGAGAAAAGAGAGTGTAATTTTTGTTTCAATTATGAAAAAGTGGTTAAAAATGTAATACTAATTAGGATAAATTCTTTTTTTTTTTAAATTTATATGCGAAACCGCACAGATTTGTTTAACAATTGTTAAAATTGCACAATTAAATTCCAGAATTTATTACACCAATCCACCACCCTCCCCTTACCTAAAAGCAATTAAACCCAATCAGATGCAATTTACAGTTCGTTGCCGAACAACAGCCAAAAGGGCGCAAAAGAGCGCCTTCAATTACGTGTGTCAAGTTCTTATTTAATAACGTACCTCAACCAGAATGTTCTAGAATTCAAAAGTACCCAACGCTGTGTGTCACAGCAAATGCACAAACTACACACAATACATATGTATATACATATGTATGCATGTATATGTGCATATATAAATACATGCATGAGAAATAAGAAATTCGAAATGTGATTGGAAATGCAAAAATGAAAAGTAAATTGACCGACGGACGCCTCCAATTGCACGTCTGAAAATTGCATCTGTGATTTGTAAAAACATTTTCCAATTGATTTAAATGGAGAAAACAATTGCTCGAAAACTACCTACTATACATGAATAGATATACATATAATGTATATAATGTGGTTTGCTGTTTATGAGCGCATTAAGTCAATTCAACAACCAAATTACATCATCCCTTAAATTGATAGTCACAGAAAAAAAAAAAAAAAAGAAATACCTCAACAAAGAAAAGTGCGTCAGAGATCCTTTTAATCTTTTTTTGTCACACTTAAAAAAAAAATAAAAATAATACTAAGTGAAACCGCCAATGATATCATTAGACTTTGGCCTTGAAGATCATCTGTCTTAACAAATCGGCAATATTCCTGTCAAATTAAGAAATAGACTTAAAGATACCCCTTAATTATTTAAAAATTAAAATTTAATTTTCATTTTTAAAAAATTTTCTACCGCATTCTAATTTTAAGTCCTTAATTGAAAGATGTTAAATAAATTATTTCTAAAATAAAAAATATATCCAGAATTATTAATTAAATTGATAATAATTTTATTAATTAAATTAAATTCAGTTATTAAAAAAATAAACATGTCCAGAATATTTAAGTCATTTTTTTTTAAATAATCAAATTTTCCTAAAATATTATTTATTATTAACTGAATAAATTAATTATGTCTAGAATATTATTTGTTATAAAATAATTATATGTGCTCAAAATATTTTACATTATTATAATAAAAGTATTTATAAAAAAAATAAATGTTAAGAATAATATATATATTTACAGACAAAATAAATAAATACATTTAAAATATTTTATGTTCTCATCTTAATGAATTAATTGTTTAACAAATATACTTGAAATATTTTTTAATATTAAAAATATAATTAAATTGAATAAATTAAATTAAAATATAATTAAAATTATAGGTAAAATTATTTAATTTATTATTTATTTATTTATTATTTATTTAAAAATAAATATGTCTTAAGCCCTATGTCTAATATTAAAAAATATAATTAAATTAAATTAATCTAATTAAAATATAATTAAAATTATAGGAAAAATTATTAAATTTATTATTTATTTATTTAAAAATAAATATGTCTGAAGCCCTACATGTGTCTATATAAATATATATTATTACTTAATAAATAAATAAATACATCTAATATATTTTTTTTTATTAACTAAATAAATAAAATATAAAATAGTATTAATTAAAAAAATTATTAATAATATGCCCATTCAATTAAAAATATATAAACACAAATATAATTAGGTTGTTCGAAACGAGACGCTTTGGAATATTAGGAAAATGAATATTTCGCGTGTCAACAATGCGCCACTTTTAAAATTATTTATTACCAAAACAAATATAAATACACATGTACATGTATTTATATATATAAATATATATGTAAATATAAATATATATAACTGATATCTGTAGCTGATGTTACGAACTCATAAGATATACACACTGACACGAAAATGTCTTTGACTTTCGCGTCGCAGACGTCCGAAAATATTTTGTTTGGGGGCAAAATTTTATGGCGTCTGAAAAGTCCACGAAAAGTCGACGAAAACAAAAGCGAGACATGCGAAATGCAAAAATAATTATCTTTTAAATGAAATTATAATTATGCTATTTTTAAATATTTATAGCTCATATACGGAATATAAATATATGTATGTTATGTTTATATTGTGTGTATTCTGGCCTAAACCGGAACTGCCGCTTGGGGCAAGCATAAGAAATTAAAAATTATAAAAGAAAATCAAAATCTCCGACGGAATTTCAATTGCACACTTGAAAATCACCTGTGCACCTGTGCACCTCTGCACCTTTACCCCCTTCTGCTCAGCTGCGCTTTAAGCACTTTATGTAAGCAGCATTTGGCACAAAATTGGTACTTAGCTGGGACATCGGCACTTAGGGGGCTACGGTGGTGCTTTTTGGGTTGTGTTCTTAAGTCTTTAAAATTTACCTTAGTGAAGATGATTATTTTCCAGTTGCCACACTCCCAACGCACGAAACCTACACAAACTGCACTCAGGGCGAACCACTCCGAACGAGAAACCAACATCAACTGAGCGCCAAATGATGAGGCAAGAGCAGCAAAACCGAAACTAAGCTGCCCCACGTTGGCGCACGTGCCCAATTGGATGTACGACGTTGCAGGCGGAGAGTAAGATAGAGAAAGAGAGAGAGACAGAGAGAGTGAGAGTGAGAGAAAGAGAGAGAGAGAGATACTGTGAGTGAGCAAAGCCGAGAGCTGGGGCAGAGCTCAATGAATGCAACAAAGCCACAAGAAACTGGAGCAGGAGGAGATATTTGAACCGAACTGTGAGCTGGGTTGACTCTGGCAGCCAACTGACGCTTTGACAAGGACGCAGTTGCATTTTAAAGGTAACCACCGGGATTGGGATTCTAACCGCTGCCACTGACATTGACCAACAATGGACTTCAATGGAAATTAAATATCGCACATACGCCGCGTAGGTGGGCAGCAAAATGTGCAAACAACGCCCAACCGCGGGCAGTACGACGACTCGGCATGGGGTGGGCGCTGGAGGTGCTTGCCATTGTTGCTGATCTCCTTGCCACATTAAACGGCTTAATGCCTGCAACAACTGTAAAGTGCATGTCCTTGAAAGCGTACCCTCTCCAACCGCACCGCATCCTTGCCGGATCTTTTATTGCTTTGCCCGTGCATCATGACGGCAAGAGCCTCATCATAATGTTAAGCCCATGGAATGTGCGGCACTGCAATGGCATCCCTTGAGTGAGTGAGTGGGTGGGTGGGTGAGTGGGTGAGTGAGTGCACTTGGAATCCTACCTCCACTTGCGAAACAAAGTTCACAAAATTCTTATGTAATCCCCAACTTTGCTCATTGAAGCGCCTTAAATATTTAAATTCGCAGTTTTTTCATTAAAATTTATTTTGCCAATTTATTTTTTGGCTCCTTCTCACGGGTCCTCGGCTCTCCTCATTAATGGCAAATACTCGATGCCCGTGTGCCTGAATTTACATTTTTGGAAACTTTCCAATTTCTGCTTGGCAAAATTTTCATTATTTTTCTTTCTTTCTCGATTCTCTTTTTGCTGCACTTTCGCATTTTCTTTCCATATATTTTTATTTTTATATTTTGATTTTGTTTATGAGTTTTGCATTTTTAGAAATTCGTTTTGCGCAAATGTTCGGAAAATCTATTTAGAAAACAAATCGTGCGGAATATATAAACATATATATATCTGAATATATGTATATATTCATGTATGAATAATGTAATCTGAAAATTGTTGTAACTTTCCGTGATTGGCGCACATCACGCAACATTTAGCCGCAAGTACCTAAAATTATAAACATTAATTGGCAATTTGTAAAACAAATTGTCCTGAGATCGGGGACAATTTTGGGTGTTTTATTAAATTATAATATTTACCTATTTATAGATAAGCCGAAAGACTAAGTAAGTCTGACATTGCTTGAGGAAAATTCAAAGAAAACTCAACCATTTTAGAACTTTGCCTTTTTTCATGCCAATCAAACTTCTAGCCAAAAGTTTTGAGCTGTTCCTTTGGAAAATGGAAATGCCATTCATATAATTGAAACCTCCCCAAATCGATTAGGGGATCCTTACATGCATGGTCCTTAGATGATAGGAGCCAAGGTACACAATCCTGATTACATGGTAGTTGTGCATGACGTGTACATATTTTAATTTCACAACAATGGAAATGACAGTTTTATTAGAACGCTTGAGTGAAGTGAAATCCCAGTGTGTGACGAGTACGTCATGAGTTGGATAAGTTTCTGTGTGGGCAGATCCTGTTTAGGGAATTATATACATATACATATATATGCATATATATACATATAAAGGAATACATTTATAAGCGCGTGACTCCGGAAATAACTGACCCAGTTTGATGCAACCAGCGAATGATTGTCTGTCCTTCAGACGGCAACGTCGGTCGATATACGAAATTTTTGGACAGAAGCACAGATTGACTATAGAAAGGACTCCCACCAACCGCAATGGGTCCAGCAGCATCCGCCATCATCTCCGTCTTCATCAATGCAAAATTTTAGTGAATGGTTTCACGTGTGGACCAAAGCGCAGACGCAGTTTTATCGATTCCTTTCACAAAGAGCGCGCTCTCCGTTTTATGCTTGGGATAGGGCATGGGAAATGGTGGATAGATTGATGGGCAGGGGGTTGGGAGATCGACTTGTGGCTGTTGGGCAGTGAGCTGGAACTCAGGATGCAAAATCAACTGCGTAGTAAGCAAAAATCAACAATGAGACAAATACAAGACAAAGAGCTCATTTAGGGGGGTATATGGCACTTGCTTCCCGAGGATAATACGAATAACAGACCAATTGTAATGCGCAATTTCTTTGTGTCCTTTTTTCTCGGCAATGAAAGGGAACTTACGAACTGTGTTTTCGGAGTTGAGTGAGTTGGACACTAGAAATTGGGGACTGGGTTCAGGAGTGGGCTGCAGTGTAGGTCAGTTTGTTAGTTGGGTACTTTCGATTACCCTCGCCCCTTAAGCCCACGGCACGGAAGCAACAATAATCGAAAACGGCATGCAAACAGCGTTATCCTTGGCACAAAAATAGTGCATTGCCCGTTTTGATAGGATGCTGATGATGAAACAGCAAATGCAGTTGATGATTTCTTTTCTTCTACCGTGGCAAGGATAATGGATGACGTGCTTTTTCGTAATGTACCCACTCAAATGCAACCTTGAAATTTCTGCTAATCACTTGCGTGTCCTGTACAAGCTTATTATTAAGTCCATGTATATAATTAAAATGTTTGCATATGTAAACGCTCTAGCCATATATCACATTACACTTCTTCTATTAATAAAACCATCAAAATAATTACTTATTTATTTGCTATGTTAATCTAACGGGCAAGAGCAGCGAACCCTCGCGAAGGGTACGTTCTGAAGGTAAAATTGTATATTTTATGTCGATTTTAATTATAAAATTGCTTTCTAATACTTACACGGTTGATTGCGTAATAGTTGATTCTATTAAATAGACATAAACACCAAGCACTACAAAATTTCCATAAAATCAAATCAAAACAAATTTGTTATTTTAAAGAACACAGTTGGTTGTGGAGGCACCCCAATATCGATTTGCCTTGCTCGATATATATACACGCATGCCTATCGAACACAACCTATCGATCGCATCTGCAATGCATTTCCCAATGAGATTTGTGCAGGACATGGATACATTTTATTGAACTGTATTAACAAGTGATCAAAGTGTACTAAAAAAAAAAATAAAACGTAATTATTTTGGAAACTCAACGCAAATGGCTTTTTTGTGTCCGGTGCGCATGAGGCGCGATAAAAAGAAAGGTACGCATGTGCAATAGATAAACAGACCAAAGACTTAAACAACAAACTCGTTTTACAGCCACAAATGCCAACATTGAACGAGATCTGGCGCCTGTGGGCATGGGCCGCATAACTGGCTCGTCCAGTATTGAGACATTGGTGCGAGTGGGCATTGAAAAGGAGCATGGACTGAGGTAAATTTGTGTATATTTATTTTTATTAGATTTTGTAGTTTATTTTTAAATTTCAGTCCCGACTCCAAAATGGTTGTTCTTCACGACTTTACACCCTGCGTGGATGATGAGCTGGAAGTGAAGCGCGGACAATTGGTTAATATACTATATCGGGAAAACGATTGGGTATATGTGATTGGGCAAGATTCGCGCCAAGAAGGATTTATACCGTTCTCCTACTGTGCACCATTCAATACACAATTGGCGGATTTGGCTATTAAAAAGAAGCTACCACGTGATCAGAGCACAGAGCAGCTTCACGACGAGACCCAACCGTTGTTAGCCATCGGCGTGGACAACAAACTAGATGTACTAGGCGATGAAACGATCACGTCGGCAAACAATACTTTGGAAAACAATACGCATATCGTAATGCCAGAGTGCACACCTTTCATCAAGGAACCCTCAGGACGTTGCATTGTGCTTTACACCTTCATTGCGCGGGATGAGAACGACCTGTCGGTGGAGCGGGGTGAATTTGTTACCGTGCTAAATCGAGAAGATGCCGATTGGTTTTGGATAATGCGCAGTGACGGTCAGGAGGGATTTGTGCCCGCCAATTTTATCTACCCTGCAGACAGTGTACGCGTTCTGCAGCAACAAAAGACTGCTCCTGCAGCCGCTCCACTCAACGAGAGCAATATGCAGCATCATGCCAATCTAACGGGTGGAACACTTAATGCCATGGAAACTATGCTGCAACAGCAGGGACAACAGGCACAACAGCAACAGCAGCAGCAGCAGCAGCAACAACAACAACAGCAGCAGCAGCAGCAACAACAACAGCAGCAACAACAACAGCAACAACAATTGGGTCTGGGCACCGATGACCTGCGGTATCATGGCACAGAACTTGTTATGCTATACGATTACAAGGCGCAAGCCCCAGATGATCTCTCCGTGCGTCGTGGCGACTGGATCTATGCGGATCTAAATAATCAGACTGTTGACGGCTGGCTATGGGCGTACGCACCCAAGACCCGCAAATACGGATTCATACCCAAGGCTTACGCACGACCGCCGGCTATGACAAGTCTTTGAGTGGCATAAGGAATCCCTAAGAGATGGAGATATAGTAATTAGGCTAGTGAGGAATTCTTTTTGTAGATTTTAATTTATTGTAAATTTTATTGTGCTAGATCTAAGGTATAAACCACGAGTTAAGACTCGTGTTCTTATGATATAAAAGTAATATTAAACATTTATATTTGTATATCTTTTTTGGACTTATTATCTGTGGAATACTTAGACTCTGATCATGTGATTCGTTTAGCGCCTGATATGCTTAAGGAGATATGTGGGAGTGCCTCTATTTATGCTCAGCATAATATAAATATCCTACGCACACGCACCGTCAAACATCCTACCAACCCCTCCACCGGTTGCTTTGAACTATTTTAGTGTCGTCCTGTCATTGGCCGTGGAGCAATGTGAGAGGTCCAAACTGATGTTTCTGTAAAGGAAGTACACTCATCTATGTTAACCAAAAGAATTAAGAGTAGTTTTGGATTTATTGATCCTACTTAAACTCTTCTCTGAGCTGCTCCTTTTCGGCCAACTCCTCGCGTAGCTTCTGTTGCAAATTGAGTATGAGATCGTTTTTATACTGAATCTGCAGCTTCAAGTGGGCGATTGTCTCCTCCTGTGCCTCAAATATTGCCTGCATTTGGAAGAAAAACTCCAGAATTAATTTCCTAGTTCCATTAAAGCAAATATTTAAAAACTTACACGACATTCCTCCATTGATTCTGAGTAGGAGGGAGGTTCATCCAAGCAGAAGAATTCCCGCACCAGTTTACACTTTCGCAGCTCTTCCCTTGCCATCACTGAGTTGACAAATATTTGCAGTCCCTGCACTCGATTGTCCAAAAACACAGCATTGAAGTTGTCACCGAAGAGTTTCTTACGCGGTAGCAACAGGTGGATATGTGGAAACGTTTGCTTTAACTTGCCATTGAGGCGGACAAAGTCCGTGTAGCGTCGCATCACAAGCCAACAATCATTTGTATCCGGATTCTCCACACGTAGCTTATACACCGTAAAGCGAGCACGCTCCTCCATCACCTCGTAGCCAATTATTGGCACGCGAAGCGGTGCATTGGGATCAACAGGTGCTGCTGAGACCGAAGATAGCGTCATTTGGCTGGCAAACATTGAGCTCGTGCGTCTTGAGTAGCCACCAACGCTGCCTTGGCTATAGGCCATACTCGATTCGCTCATGCGACGTGGTTGTCGGCCTGTTTCCAGATCCGTAACATTAACTACTGTTAAGTCACGATGTGACCGCGCGCTGCCCAACATTTTATTGTTTATTGGCTGCTGGTAGCTATGTGAACTTATGCGCTGTAAACACACTTCAGACTTGGCGTTGGCTAGCGTTAACTTCAACACAGATTGATCAGCCAGGTTCAGTGTACAAACATCTCCTTCCGATTTACTGCGCAACAGGTTGTGGTTCTCGATAGCTCGTTGAAATTCTATTAAATCCGGACTCGAATGTATCGTGCGTCCAAGGAGCTTTCGTTGACGTATCAATTTATGGGTGCTACTTTTATTGCTCTTAGCTAAATATTTTCCCAACGATCGTTTGGCTGACGTTGTCGTTGTGCTCGTTGTAATTGCTGATGGAACGAAGTTGTAGTTGTTGTTGTTGTTGGCTTTCTTAAAAATCGTTGCTTTGGCGCTGCCAGAGCTCTGGATTAATTGAGTATCCCGTTTTCTGAGTGCACGCAGTGACATTGCTTTATTTATTTTTTAACTTCCTATGTAGCCAATTGCTACATTATCGTTTGTTACTCAATAAGCGTCCTCTTTATGAGTAAGTATGACAATTGTTTTCTTTCTCCACAAATTCTTCAAGTTTCGTTGTTCACCGTTTAACTAGTTCAGTTCACAAGATGCCAATTTGAGCAAACGTTAAGTTGGCTCCGCCAGTGCTGCCAGATCTTATCATAATAAAAACATATTCCAAATTTCAGTGTACATAAATAGCGCCAATTTAAATTCAATTAAATAATTGAATCTAGTTTGTATAAATTTTGAAAATTTAAAAACTTTTGACAATTAAATCAATGTGCATATCGTTTTATTAAATTAGAATACATATGTACAGCTAAAGGGAATAATTTATTCTTTTGGTGCAGTAACAAAAGCTCCTGCAAACAAAATGTTCTTTTTGTTCCAAATTAAATACAAGAAGGGACGATCAGCCTGAAATTGTAATGGGAACGTCATCATACGAGTCATCATAACCATGCCAGTGGCAGCAGCCGCTTCCGTGCCCTCTTCATTAACCTCAATCGTTGCCTTGTGCAAAACCTTGGATACAAAAATACCTTCGGGAGATTCCAGCAAATTATTGAAATCCGCATTTTCGTTAAACATTTTCGTTATGCCCAGCTGAAAAATACAATGGAATATTTATAATAACAATAAACAATGAATCAATACAACTATCGATGATGTCATTTGGGTGATGACTCTATGGGATGCTACTAGGTACCTTATGTACGAACACAAAATGCATGAGGCTAAACGACGGATATGATCAATAAATGTATATATAAAATTTGCAATTGTGTTCATAAGATAAGACTATAGGCAAATATAGGAACGATAAGATAATGTAGGATGACGTTACCAACAAAAATAAATTAATTAAAATGTATATAAAATAATATATATGGGAAAGTTGCTAATATTTTACATTATTTATGCCCTAAACATTTACAAACAAACTTACAATAAGCTGTAAGTAATTGTATAATATTATATTATATTGCCATTCGATAAGCAATTAAAATTCCTTCACGGTGAAATTAAAGTCTCTTTAAGATAAGAGTTAATAAAATGTTTGTGCTATCGGCAAAGACGGGCTACTAGTTATGTGTGATTGGAAGAAAATTATTTTTAGAAAATGAATAAATATTTACCTGTTTCAGCTTTTCCTCCAGTTCAATGGAGTAGTCGACCTTAAATTTGGGGAATTTGACATTTACCTCCTCCACCATGAGTTTAGATGCCAAATCGACTAAATTAATGCTTTTGAGTTTCTCTGCGAGTTCCTTGAGTCCATTGCGTTCCTGTGGCAGAAGCACAAACATTGACAAATCAGAATCCTTGTACGGCATGTCCAGGGCAGTGCAGTTCAAATCCTCAAAGAATCCATAGCCGAATTTTGCCTTTTGATTCATATATTTCACTTTAACGCTCTGCTCTTCGTCCACCCAGAAATCATCCTCCTCTGTGCGTGCCTCATCGAATCTCTCAGCCCAACTGCCCTTGAAATGCAGCGCATTCAATAGGACGAGGCGAGTGTTGTCGTTGAAGGAATCGGCGGAAACAAGATCCTTAATTTTTCCCTCAGTTTTGGCATTGACCCAACTGTTAATGGCCTGGGCAGCCACATCACTCAAAGCAAAATTAATGTTTTCTGTTTCGGAGTTATACTCGTTCTTGATGGATGTTTCGTAGCTGTCCTTCAGTTTATTACCCTCTTGTACATACAGCTTGTTCGCAATCTTCAGCAGGCTGCTATTCTTATATTTTTCCAGAACATATTGGAAAGTTTGGGCCACCTCTGGTGGGAAGTTCGAGGCAAAGTGAAGGCCATTAGCAATTTCATCGGCTGTGTCACCTTGGGCACCGGCAAAGGCTAATGCCAGGCACGTTTGGATGGAAAATGGTGAGAAAACGATGTTTTCCTGATTGCCACCTGCTCCGAGCAGTTGAAATAGTTCGGTGGTAAATGTTGCACCTCCGCGAGCAAATTGCAAATTGAAATCAAACATTTTTATTTGTGGGTGTGCGTGGTGAGTAATTGAGAAATTTGTTTGTACAATTTTTGATTACCGACAATTTTGATATTGAGAGTACACGTCCAACACCTTTAGCTGCCTACACCGGAATGCTCTTAACGCCAATTTGAGGCCACAACAAAAGCGAAAGCAGTGCGCTTCCAACGAAGTATTTAATGTCGCTGCTGCTTAAGTGCCAGTGAGTCATCCGCGCTCTATTTACATTTTCTCATTTGTCTTACTGATATGGAACCACAATTGATGTGGTTAAGGTAACTCAAGCTGCTCATTGCATAATAACACCGCATAAGTGCTATTATCTTTCCACAGTCAGCTGTCACCTGTTTGATTTTTAGTTGTAATTATAGTTTTAGCCAACTTTATGAACAATTTCATTTCTAGCTTTATTCAATAATAACAACTTATTTCTAATGAAGTGTTGGAAATTACTACAATACACTAGTACAGAGTGATTTAGTTCACGAATTTAGTTCCATGTCCACTCGTTCGATAACCATGGTTCAAATGAGAGCCGCACAACTTTATTTATAAACATTTGTGAATGTGACCACAACTTGGGGTATCAGTTTGCCGGTTCAGAAGAGTTTTTTATGTCATAAAGTGCAGTTGAAGTGTGGATTTTTCTATAGTTCTACTCGGTACGTGTGTGAGTGTGTGTGTACAGCAATTTTCTGAAACAAAGCGAACCGATTCAACTGATACCATACTATCTCTTTGCAGTTGAGTCAAATCCATAGCAATGAAAAGTGCAATTCATTGTGTGGTATTAATTCTAACTGTTGCTGTTCTCGCTGTTGCTGGCGAGGAAGATCAGCCTTTTAGACGGAGTTTTATAAATCCGTATCCTCGTCTGAAGTATTACAATGATGATGTGGACCCTGGCAAACCATTGTTCTTGACGCCATTTATCAATAATGCATCGATACCCAGAGAACAAGTCCGGGAAATGGCCCGAGTGGTTGGATCCCAATTTCATGGTGTTAAGAGTTATTCAGGTTACTTGACTGTGGATCACGGCTTTAATTCGAACATGTTTTTCTGGTACTTTCCGTCTGAAACTGATGCGGACTTTGCACCCGTTGTTCTGTGGCTGCAAGGAGGACCTGGAGCATCATCACTGTTTGGTCTGTTCACCGAAAACGGACCACTAGAGATTGATAAAGGAGGCAAATTGCAAAAGAGAAACTACACCTGGAGCAAGACACACCATATGATTTACATTGACAATCCAGTGGGTACAGGCTTCAGTTTCACAGATCACGACGAGGGCTATGCACGCAACGAACGCGATGTCGGACGTAACTTGCACGAAGCCATGATGCAGCTCTATGAGTTATTTCAGTGGAGTAGCAACTCTCCCTTTTGGGTAACTGGTGAATCATACGCCGGAAAATATGTGCCTGCTCTGGCATATCACATTCACAAAGTCCAGAACTCAATTGACACACGCGTTGTTATTCCTCTAAAGGGTGTAGCCATTGGCAATGGACTGTCTGATCCATTGCACCAACTTAAATATGGTGACTATCTGTATCAGCTTGGTTTGATTGACGAAAATGGCTTGCAAAAGTTTCACGAAGCGGAAGCGGAGGGCGTCAAGTGCATTGAGAAACGTGACATGGAGTGCGCCTTCGACATCTTTGATTCACTAATCAATGGTGACATGACAAACGGTTCCATCTTTAGCAACCTGACAGGATATACTTGGTACTACAATTATTTGCTCAGCCATCCGGATGGCTCTGATTTTAACTTCGGCAAGTTTCTGCAGGCTGGTGCCACTCGTCATGCTATACATGTCGGAAACATGACGTTCCATGATCTCGATAAGCAGAATAAGGTTGAAGAATTCTTAAAAAAGGATGTAATGGATTCAGTGGCGCCCTGGATAGCTAAGCTCTTAGAACATTACACTGTTTGCATTTACAATGGCCAGCTAGATATCATAGTTGCCTATCCCTTGACCCGTAACTATCTGACTAAACTTAAATTCCCAGGCTCCGACAGGTACAAGACAGCCCCCCGCGAGATCTGGAAAGTTGACGATGAGGTTGCTGGGTATGTGAAACACGTTGGACATTTGGTTGAGATAATGGTGCGTAATGCTGGCCACATGGCTCCACATGATCAACCAAGATGGCTTTATGAAATGATCCACAAATTGACTCACTATAAACATTAAAAGGTGGCAGTCTAACTTGGTAATTGCAGCTAAAGTAATTTTAAGAACTGAAATTTAATATCAATTTTTAATAACTAATCTCTGGCCTTCAGCTTAAACATACTGGAAATAAATATTTTTAATACAAATAAAAGCTTTTTATATGTTTATGGACTAAAACTCGTTTTTGAATTTTGCGCCTTACTTAAAAAAAAACATGTGACGACTAAGGTGACCAGCCCACGCAACAGCTGGCAATAATATGCAGCCATGGTCACCTTATTTGTTTGTTTATTTTCGTCGGCGCATTTGAGGTTTTGTGGACTGGCAAGCAGGAAGTACAAAATGTCGGAAACAGATGTAACCAAAAGTATTGAGATAATAACTAAGACGGAGGAGTTGGCTGATAAGATTTTGGTAAATAAACAGGAGCTAGTTGTTATGGACAAACGGCGTCAGGAAACCCGAGAAGCGTTGCGTTCGATTGAGAAGAGCATGGATCCAAAGGTGTGGATAACAATAGGCAGTATGTTGCTTAAAGTTCGTCGGGAAAAGGCAATAGAGCTACTTAAAAAAGGTTAGATTTAATTCTAAGATGTACAGATAATATATTGTACTTTTTTTTTGGTTACAGATCAGCAGCAAATAGAACAACAAATTAATATGATTTACTCTGATCAAAAAATTCTTGTAAACAAACATCGAGACGTAGAGTTTAAATCACCGTTTTCCGGAACCAACCTAAAGGCTCTAGACCGAAAAGAATTTGATGCTTTGAAATCTAATCTACCAATGCTTTAGTAAACAACGACACAAATGTATAAAATAAGTAGTAATTATAATAAAGTTTTCATATGTACCGATATTTATCAACACTGGCATTAAGCTTTTTTGGCGTTAAAATAAGCTTTAGATACGGCAACGCTGACATGCGACTCTCTGCGCTCACCATTTGTTGTTGCGCCTCGTAATCGCGGTGTCGTCGTTTTCCGTTGTCTCTAGTTGTTTCTACATTCTTTAAATTTTGTAACTTGCTAAACAAAATAATTGACAAAACTTGGTTAAATTACTTCGTTAATTGTTGTTGTGTTGTTTTAAATAAGAAAAATTTGAAATTTTAGCATGATTCGGAGTATAAACGTGTGTTAACGACGGGTTGCGTGTGTTCGAGGTATTCTAGTGTGATTGTGTGTGTGGTGAATTTAGCACCCCAACATTCCCTTACTCCCCCTTTACTTAAGCGGCGTGCAAAAAGTAAATTTTAGTGCAAATAAATTGCTTTGCTTATCGCGGTGCGCGCGCTCATTGATATGCCAGCGTGCGTTAATGTGTGTTTGTGTGTTTGTGTGATGGTGTGTGTTTAAGTTTGAGTGTTGTTAATTAATTTACAAAGCCGCCAGCTTCAAGCTCCAAGCTCGAGAGTGAGTGAAGTCGAAGTCTTGCAAATAACATATACAAATTAGTTAATTTGTTGATTTCTTTGGTTGGCAGCTAAAAAACAGCGCGTGTTGTGCCCAAACCTGAGTTTTACTTTGTTACACACAGGCCTTTCGAACAAAAAAAAACAATAGTGCAAAATTGTTGTTAACAAATGAAACACGAAAACAAAAACGAAAGAAGTGCTGGCGCTTCCACATAGTTGAAAACGAAAGTTCTTGCGCATTAAAAAAAAAAAATCATACACTCAGTTACTCAGATATAAGTTTACAAACACAAGAAACGCTTAACACTACTAAAACTACGAGAGTAACAACACAAAAGAAAGAGTGCGAGAAATAGTGGGAAGGAGATAGAGATAGCGTGAGAGAGGAGGCGCCGTGGCCACTTGGCCTTGAACTTGTGCGGCGCGGGAGCGCAGCGGTAAGTTGAAATTACTGTGTCTTGTGTCTTGTGCCCTGTGCCTTGTGCCTTGTGCCTTGTGCCTTTTGGTAGTTTCTTTTTCTTTAGCAGTTGTTCTTCTTCTTTGTTGTAAGTTGGGTCTATACATAGTAATGCTGGTGAGCTGTTGGCTATTTTAAAATTAATTGCAGTCTACGTTGAGTTATTTTTATTGTGTTTTTATGGATATCTAGGCTGAGCCCAAATCGTTTACGTTATTTGAAGTTTGCAGGTTGATTTCTTTATGCATCTTTCCTCATACTTTACAAACATTTAAATTTTCTGTCTCCTTCTATCCACAATATCTTCTATGTGCTTGACCAGCGCAAACTGCTTTATTAGCACGATTGACACTGGTTAAAACTTGTCTATCCACTTTAATAATTTTGTTTTGCATATTGAAAAGCCCAAGCTCAGTTACCCTACGATCTGTGCGTGTGTGTGTGTATGAATGTTTTGATTGCAGCATAGCCGTAGCACACATTAAATTAAGTAAAATTCCCAACACCCGCCTGCCCACACATACAAATTGAACAGCAAACAGCCGCTGGATAACAGCGACTGATAGCAGACCGAATCTAGAATTGTCGGTTCAAACAAATTTCCCCACAGAAAAGAGCGCAGGTCGCGCTGACTAAACGGTAAATTAAAGAAATGCTCCTTCAAGCGATCTCTTTCGTTGCAGAGCAAAGAAACAAGAGTATGTGATCAGTGAGCAATTTCGCAGCATTTTTTGAATATTATATTTACACAATAATCTTTCTTTCTCTTCACATTCGCATTCGCATTCGCATTTGCAATTGACCGCTGTCGGTCGGATGTAATATAGCCTCACGGCAACTGCCTGTGTACTCCTTGTGTATACAAATAAACACATTCGCACGTATGTGAACATGTCTATGTATGCGGGTAGTCTCTTCTCTTCTTTTCTAAGATGATATGTGTAAATCTTGGCTGTGCTTTGTACCCTATAACTAGGGATTTTTATCTATTTACATACTTACGTATTGTAATAGTTACCTCATTTGAGTAAATGTGTAAAACCCAAGCAACTATTTTATTTAGATTATTTACTTATTTGTATGTATGTCTCCTCCGCATTAACACACAATACATACAATTGCAATGATAATGTAACTGTTAAATTATAAATTTGTGTCGGAATCTATTCATCGCTTTCGCTGCTGTTATTATTCTCTGGGGTACTTTTTTTTTTTGTTGTTTTTTATTCTTTATGATTACATACATATTGTAATTTAGTCATTTACACACAAAGTATAAAAATTTTCCATTTGATTAGCAAACTGCACGAAATCAAAAGTAACAATCAATTCGAATTTTGAGTTACTTTTTTAATCTAAATTAAATCTAATTTTTCACCTGTCTCAAAACTATCTTAATTTCCTTCACGGAAATTCATTTAATTCGAATACCCTTCAGTCTAATGCGATGATCCAACATTCTTACTACTATTGCGGCATATATTAGCTTAGTCATAACGATTATGATAGACTTAGATTTTATGTTGCTGCAAGTGTCGTTCGTTGCCATTACTCATTACGCCTCTCTTCGCAGTGCCTCACGGCTCTCTTCGCAGTGCTCAGTGCGCGTTAAGATAAGCCCCATGATAAGCAGGATTGGGCAAGATCAGTGTTGAAATTCTCAGCCATTGCGAAAGATATTCCCAATTCAAATCGAAGAAGTCTCAAAATTGTTTTATTTGGTTTTGTCTATTTATTTAAATAAATAAATATTTTTTTATTTTCTCGTAGTTCTTATTAATTTTATTCTTTTCTAATCTTTGATTCAGCGTTTAAAAAAATTCCCAATATAAATTCCAGAAGTCTCGTTTATTTTTGGTTTATTTATTTTTTATTTATTTTTTAATAATTTTATTTTGTAATTTTTATTTTTTTGTATTTTGTTATTTAATTTTTTTTTAATTTGTTGTGTTTATTTTATTTTTAATTTTTTTTGTTACATGACTTATTTTTTTTTTAATATTGTTTTATGAGTATAACATTTTTTTTTTTTACTTTTTACTTCTCTTTTTTTTTTTTACATTGTAAACACTTTTTCAGCAGCGCGCTATTTTTTTTTTTATTTTTGTATTGGTTTTCGAACAACAATTGTTAAATAGTTTTACAAGCAAAACAAGTTTTCGACCAAATAAAGTCTTGTTTTTCTTGTTGCTGCTAATACTTTTATTGTTGTTATTGTTGTTATTGTTGTTATTGTTGCTATCGCTTTATGTATGAGCTTTAATATAATTTGTAAAAATATGCGAAATAATGTTTGAAACTTGTTTTGAGACATAAATTTGAGCACTCGTTTAAGAAAAAAGAAGCAGAAGACGAAAAAAAAAAAAAACAATAATAATAGAAAAAAATAAATATCAGGAAAAAGGAACGCTTTATAAAAATTCTATTGTGGTATTGAGGAACTTTTGCCGCGATTGCAATTAAAGAAACATATAAAATAATCAATAGAATTTTGAGATAATAAAAACAAGTTCTAGCAGTCAACTGGGATTGCATAATGATTGCATAATCAAACGCTGAGGTTTGAAAGTGAGAGCGGAAGAAAGTTAGAACTAGGGCTGATAATTGAGTGTAGGGTATCTGTGAGTCGAGTCTTGGCTATTGTCTGTTGCATTCCTACTTATTAATTTTGTTAAGGATCCTGCACGGAATTTGCAATTTGTGGGCTGTGCACGTAAATTGTAAAACTTTACTTGCTGCTGCCTGCCTGCAGTCTGATTAATTATGGGTTGTCTCTTGTGTTCGCCTGTCGTTCAAAGCTCAAACTAGACGTTGATCTGAACCAAGCCGGTTGTCTGTATGCGTGTGTGTATGCGTGTGTGTGTGGCAGCCGGCAGCTTGCCACAAACTATCATTGGAGCAAGTGCAGCGCCGGTTTTTGTTTGCGGGTTCCGCGTTGATTTGTATTTTATAATTTCAGACACGTTGCACGATCGCTTTAAGTATTGTTGTTGTAGTTGCCTTAATTTTTTTTATTTTATTATTATTTTTTTGAATTACTTTGCTACGATCACAACATTTGCAATAGGTAGCAAAACGTTTCCAGTATACATAACCCAAACTCATGTATCTCCTGTTTATTGTGTCAATATTGAGTGCGAAATTTATAAAATAAAAAAAAAAAAAGAAAAAAAAACTTATGTTCATTGAATTTACATTTCAAGCTGATTTACAGCTGATTGAGAGAGTAAATAGAAGGGAGAGTGCACAGCAGTGAGAGAGCACGCAAGAATGAGGAAGAGTGTTAGTAAAAGGGGCAGACAAGCGGTCGCATTTGTTTGGCATTCTCATATGCGTCAGCGCTAGTCAACAACTTGAGATATTCAATAACAAAACGCAAGGCATTAAGCTACACAAAAACTAATACTAATGCATGGGCATGCACGTTAAGTACAATTGTGGAATACAACAACAACAGAGAACGAAATCTCACCACGCGCTGTTGATTAAAGAGCGTCACACGACAAACACACGACGGACACACACTCACACATATACAGGCAGAAAGCCACACATTAAAGCATATTGAGCTAGGAGGCAGCCACTTGTTGATGGCTTTGGCAGGCAGCAAGTAAACAAGAGAGAAACAGAGCAAAATACGACATAAGGAAAATTCACCATGCGCGCGCTCTTTGCGCATCGATTGTGGTGTGAAATGTGTTGATTACGCCTTCTCTCTCTCTCTCTGTTGGTGTTGGTCCCCCTTTTGTAAACACTGAAATGTGTGCTTGTCCCTTTAGTGCCTCCCCACTTGCCCGCCTTGGGCTGTTTTTGTTTCCTTCTTGGCAGCCCTTCCTTTTTCGTGGGCAATGCCGCTGTACAAGTGTGACTCGTGTTTGTATGGATGTATAGATGAATGTGTGTTTGTGTCTTCGTATGGCTTGTTTGAGTTTGTATATGTGTGTAACTTATCAAGGTCGTTGCTTGGCGTTGCCGCCGCGTTTTTGCTGCTGTAAGCGGGTTTTTCTACTTACACATACATCCATTTGACCTCCCCCCAGTTCCCCACATCCCTAGTCGGGTTGCCTTCTTCCTTTTGCGCAAAAAATTCTTTAGCTTTCATGTTATTGGGTTTCTTGCGATTTGCCTCTTTTTTTTGTATTTTTGTTGTTTTTTTTTTGTTTTTCTGCTTTTGCTTCTTGTAAACCTATGACGATGGCTTGGACGTTGTTTCTTTTACGCTTTGGTTGCTACGTTTGTTGTCGGCTTGAAGTGGCTGCAAATTGTTGTTCTTTTCATTATTGTTGTTGTGGTTATTGCCTTTGGTCCGCCCCGCCCACTTGTGTTATTTGATTTACTCAGTTCACCTTGGCACCCGTTGCCAATTGCTTTGCTATTGTCTTGTCTCTGGTCTAGTCGCGCCATCACCCAGAAGATCCTGTTAAACATACCCTGCAAAATGCCTCCCAAAGGGTGCAAATTTATTTGTTATTTAACCTTTTGGTATTTTAATCAGCAAAATGACGTCAAAATCTATACTATATATTCACTCTCTGCGAAAAGTGTTTTAATTATTAGCAACTTGACGTCTAAGTCAACTTTGTATAAAATATATTTTAATAACACGAACCTCTAATCTGGTTTATAGGGTAATGTGTAATCTGTAACATTTTCTGTAGTTTTCATTTATTTATTTATTTTTATTTATTTTTGCATTTAACTGAGAAGTCGAATTTCCATTTGTATTTCGCTTATTGGGAAATTGAAACTTTTCCATGGCAAATTTTTAGGGTGTTTCTGTTTTGCACTCTGAAGATGTTCGTCCTTTAAAACACGTACCAATGATCAATTAAGGGTCAAACGAACAGAACCCAGACATAAGGTAGATGTAAGTAAAGTAGCAAAAAATAAAAAAGAACGAAAAATAAATAGATAAAATGCAGGGGCTATTATCAAGTCGATAACCTGTTCTGCGGGCCACTGAACTAGTCCTGTGGCGTGTAGAAGGCGTGGAGTGCACAGCTGAGAGATGGGAGGAGTGGAGGCTTCAACTTGGTTTCAACTCTTGTCCATCTCAGAATTTTCTAGTCTTGCAACTGAACCAAAAAAACCAAAGCTTAAATTGTTATTAATTAATAAATATTAATAATTTAATTTTTAGGTTATGTTCGTAGAAAGTTTTACATGATGTTAAAGAAATGTCAGCGATTAACATTTAAATTAACAGCTGCTGTCAGTATAAGATAGAAATAGAATTCGTGGAGATGCGTTTAAATTTAGATTGAAAGACTAGACAAAGGATTATGTTGCAGCAAGGATTTTACTCTCCGAAAAAAGGATTCAGCTTGCTGTATCCTCCATTATATCTATTTATTTAACGGGAATGCATTATACGCCTTTTTTGCAACGTCTCTTTTATTACGATTATTTTTGTATTTGCTGAAGGCAACACCGACCAACAGCAGCGTAGGTAGCGGCAGAGGCAGTGGCAGCGGCAGCGGCAGCGACGCGTTTCAACTTCGGTTTATTTTTAGCCTTTTCTAATGAGCGTTCGCTATTTTTAGAGTCCCGTGCAGCAGGCCAAGCTCTTGTCCACGATTGCAGGCGTGTGTGTGTGTGTGTGTGTGCCTGTGCGTGTGCTTTTATTTTTGGATATGTGTGTGCGTGTGTGTGTGTGTATGCTGCGAGCTCTTTAAAACCCGTAGCAGCATCCGTTGGCTGAAAACTTGTCCGCTTAGCAGTCACATTGTTGTTGTTGTGGTTGTTGTTGTTGAAGTTGTTGTTGCTTTTACTGTTTTTGTTGTTGCTGTTGTCGGCTCTCATTTTTTGCAAGATCATTATCATAGATGCCTCCTCATCGCGATTGCAGGCCGCGTTTTGGGTCGCGTTTTGGGGGCCCACAGGTAATTGTGTTTTGATGGCATTGGCTACTTGACCAGCGGCTGGAACGGGTTTTTTTTGCGTCGGCTCGTTTTGTATTGATGGTCGTAGGGTATGCGGGACATTTTCCGAAGTTTCCCTATCAATTATCTCGCCAATTATCAATTATCTTTAGCAGAACATTTTGTCAGATAAGTAGCTCAGTTTTTTTCCATCTCTTTGGCCTTTTTGCTCCTAGATATATTTATACCCATATATATATATATATATATATATATATATATGTATATATTTTGGGGTTCGTGTGTAGGTCATTTGCGATTCTTGTTGCCCGAGATTTTGTGCCAAAATACTTAATGCCACAAGCTATTGGTTCCACTTGTGGCATTGAGTGCCAAATATCGCAGACATCATAATGATTGCTGTGAAAGTTTTTAAATGCTTCATTAAGCCGCTTATATATAATTCGATATTTTGGTATTTGGTATTTGATATTTGGTATTTTTAGTTTTTCGTATACCCCTAACCGTAGGGGATTAAATCGGGCATATTTACAATAGATTTGTTCAGGGTGACCAAACAGAAACTCGATTGGAATTACACTCTGGGCACTTAACGATCTTTATGGTTGTTACATTTTCGAATGCTAATTTTAGAACAATTTATTAGGTAAATAAACAGTTGAATTTTAACAGTTGCAAATAACATAGAAAGCGTCACTCTTTAACATAGCAGAGACCCAAATCATTTCATTCCCCGCTTTTTACCTTTGGAATTACCTTTGAGCCCTTCAAAAATTCAATGCCTTTTAATTTCTCAAAATTTATATAAAAATTTTATAAAAATTGTACAAAATTAAATGTTTAATTTTAACAGTTGTAAATAACATTAAAAGCGTTACTCTTTAACATCGGAGAAACCCTTATATTTTCATCCTTCGCATTTCTATCGATTTTTGTGTTCATGTTAATTTGTTATTTATAAATGAGCTTCATTTTGTGGCAGGTGTTAATGAAGCACTTGCAGGACATTCCAAATGTCACTGTCAACTAAGCTTAAACCCCTCCAAAAAAAAAAAAAACAAAAAAAGGACACTCGCCCACACAAAATGCGACCAATTAGTTTCCTGTGACGTTCGCCTTATAATTGGCTTAATCTCAGATCATTATGATATTACGTATGTTGACTCGACTCGAAGGAATCCTAGATTATAGCCCACGTTTGACATGGTGGGAGCGCGTCATCTGCGTCAGTGCGTTACACCCACCAAATTGAGCGTTACGCCTTCTGCGCTTTCTGCCTGTATTCATACGTTGCTCATACGCAGCGTTGGCCCTCCCTCGCATAACTTTTTAAATGCCATTAATGAGGAACTTGTTCACTTTTTTTTCTTTGCAGCTAAAACAGTTTTCCCTTTTCCTGGTATTTTTTTTTATTTTTATTTTTTAATCCCTTCCCAACAACTTTGAAGTTTTTGCTAGTAAATTGCACACCTTTTTTGTCCTTTTCTTTTAATTAAATAAAATCACTGCAAGTTTCTACAGAGCGTCTAATTAGTAAACGCGAAGTGTACAATTAATCTACCTGCAATTTTATATATATACAATATATATATATATATATATATTATATATATGTATGTGTGTATTGATTTTCTTTGTCTTGTTTGCTCTGCGTTTGCTGAGCCTTTTATGGCGCAAACACTTGACCAAAAACCATTCAATCATCTGGCAAATGTATTCAAAACTTGTACTTAACAATTTTGTACAACGCCATAGCCAAAAAAAATAGGGAAATAGTTGTGGGTGTGTGACTAGCAGATACCCTGGATAATAAATAAATAGAAAATTTAATTAACAATTATATAAAATAATTTTTATTTTTTGTTCTACCAAATCTTGGAATTTATTTATTTTAAAAATTCATCTTATTTTTTTTTATACTTTTTTTATATTTTTGAGAGGTCTGCCTTTTACAGGGTATAAAACTTGAATACTTATAATTGATTGTTTAGAATTTAAAAATCAATTCAAATAAGAATCTAGCGTGTAAAATTTGTTGTGCTTAGTTGCATGATTTTGAATTATTTGTGTACATGAATAAATTATTAATCAGCGGAAACCCAAAGATCAGCAAAACGAACTTCAAGTTCGACTTCAAATCATTAGCTTAGAACTCAAATTTTCGTGTGGTCCAACGAGCTCCAGACGTGGCCACTTCTGGCCACTGGGAGCCTCTTGATTTAATTGCTTTCATTGAGGCTCAGACCTAAACAAGCAGAGGGCAGCTTTAGGAAGTGGAGACCAGAACAGAATTGGGATATAAATCAAGACCCCAAGAGCATCCGAAGATCATTTATTTCGTTCCTTTTAAGAGAAAAGAAAATAAATATAAAATTTCAATCTTCCGTTTTGTTTATAAGCAAAAAATTGAAAGTTTCAATTTGTACATTTTTTTAAGGTTTAAACTTTTTTTTTTTTTTTTTAATATTACCCACGAATTGGGGGGAAACTTTCCATTAACCCGCAGATGATTTACAGCTGTTAAAACATTTTCCCCCCAATTATGCCGATTGTTTAGTTGTACAAACAATAAACTTTAGTTTATTTTTTTTTTTGTTTATTGTTTTATTTATTTAATATGTAAATTCTGACAGTGTATACAAAGTGTAGTCCGCTTTCCAGGGTATAAATTCATTGAATGAATGCGGGAATCTTCAAACAATTAATGATTTTTCATCAAGTTTCAGTTTCAAGTGTCCTTTTTTACTTCATATTTCATATATGGAGACACTTTCGACATTCCATTGATCAATAGATCGAACTTATAAATTCTCATCTATAGATTTGTTTTTTTTTTTTATATGGTAATATTTTGACCTTGTGTCTTCTCGGCGATCATTAAAGAACCACTAGACAACCTCATTATAGGAGGAATTCTCAGCGTATTGACAGGTTGTCTGCCTCATGTGCGGCCAGGTGATTAAGGTGTCAATATAACCTTTGGAGTGAAGAAGGAGGAGGCGATAGAAGAAATATAGAAACTAAAAAAATGTGTTTTCAAATTCCTAAAAAAGTTTTATGGCACAGAGATTAATAATCCAGCGAATCAAATTTTACGCACTATTCAAAACCAAGAACAAAACAATAGAATGTGTGAAAATACAATAAAAAAAATAAATAAAAAAAAATAAAATATTTACAATAAAAAACTAAAATGTGGGTGACCCAAAGATACTACGTAAACAATAAAAAAAAAATTTAATAAAAATAGAATTAAATTAATTAATTTATTAGATTTAATTATTTAAAAATAAAAAAAAAAAAGAATTAAGAAACTTATTACATTAGAATCAATTGTCTAAGATGTTCTTAAGTCATCAAATTTATCCCAATAAATAAATGTGCCCTGCCCCCTTTACGCCCCTCTTTTACAGGGTATAAATAAAATTCAAAGCTGCGAGTTGATAAAAAGGCTAAAGAAATAAATCAATAGCCAAAAAAATTATTAGTCGACAGTTAAGTAATGTGTGTGGTGTTTGTTATGTCTTCTATGTGTGTGTGTGTGTGTGTGTAAGCATATTTGTGTGCGTGTGTGCTGTATGATTTGCGGTTTGCTTTTCGTTATTTTTTCAGCTTCTTTTAGTTCTTGTTGTTGGTGCCTAAGCTGCCTTTTTGGCAACTCAAACATTGTCCGAACAACCGGTTGTCAAGAGATTTCACGCGTTTCCATCAGCCAACTGAAGCGTCAATTAATGTTTAATGAGTGCTCAATATTCTGTACTTATATGTGTATATGTATATGTATATGTGTATCGAAGGAGATGGCAGCGTAATGTGATTTTGATTTCATGTTTGGGCACGTGTTCATATATTTCTACCAAAAGCCGCGATTATTTAAAAGTAATATAAACGCAACGATGAGAGCAATAGTCGAGCTTAAAGTAAACAAAAGCGAAGTCAAAACAAAAACCGAGAACAAGTCTCGTTAAAAATGCCAAAGAGACAGAAGAAAAGGAGACGAAGAAGAAGAAGTAGAAGCAGAAGCAGAAGAGGAAGATGATGAAGTCGAATCTGAAGTATTTCCGAATTAAAGCAGTCAAAAATACATACACACAAACGTGCATAGACATAGCAATGATCGTGCGATTAACTGTTAACAAATCGTGCACACGCTGATGTCATACACGCTTCACTTGACTTGCGCTCGCTCTCTCTCTCTCTAACACACTCGCTCAATCGTTTTTACGATTGCTCTCCCGCTTTATCTTGCGCTCTCTCTCCTTCGTCGTTAGGCTAACTCTCGTGCGCTGTTATCGCACTGCGCAGCGTCTGCTAAGACTGTGATGTCATTTATGCAGACAGTGTTGCAAAAATTATCTCTTTCCTTACCCCTCTCTCTCTTGCTCATTCTCGCTCACTCATTTTCTTTATCTGTCGCAGCGTGTGCTCATGTGCTTGTGTTCTCTGAGAGCACTTCACGCTTTATTCTAATTGGATTCCGGCTCGCAACTGCAAACAAATGTGTGTACGTATATGTGCATGCATGTGTGTGTACATCTATGTGTATGCATGTGTGTGTAATGTTGTTGAAGCTCGCAATTTGTTGACTTTTTGCCGTTTTATGTTTATCACATTTTATTCATTTCGCTACTGTGTGTATGTGTGTGTGTGTGTGTGTTTGCGTTTGTGCCTCTCTCTTGTTGCTTGTTGTTGCTTCTACACTTGCAATAAATACCAATTTACATTATTTTGAATGTTTACACGTGACTTTAGTTAAGTTGTTGATACTGTGCATGATAAAGAGTGTAAAGCAACACCAAATACAATGGCAACAATAACAACAACAATTATAACAACAACAAGAACAACGAGAACAAGAACTGGCGGTCGTATTTATATGGGCGACATTTATCTCTGGGCGATTTTCCTATTTGTCGAGTTGATTAAACGACTTGACGGTTTTTGTTGTTTGTTTTTGTTTGCTTTTCGTTTGTTATTGCTGTCAATACACTCATACACACACGCACACACACATACACATACTCTACTACAACACATACCTTTGCACATTTCGGTGGCTTTCACTTAAGTTTTGCATGTGATGTCAATAAATGTTGCATACCAATGAGAAATATCAAGCATACGTCATGTGGTACACTGAACTGCTTCATTTTTCAATTTATTTACTTCCCAAAGAATATAATTATATTTTCATGCTTTGAGAAAATGATTAAATTTTACATTTTTAAATGTTATCTAATTATAAATATAATTTATAAATATTTATGAATTTGTGCTTAGAAACGTGACTATGAATATTTTTAAAATCACTCAATTTTTGAGTATTTTTTTAAGAGTGAGAAAAATCATCTTTAAATGAAGGATGCTTTATAAATTTTAAGCTATACACAACTTAAAATTTGTAACATTTTCTGTACGTTCCTCGCTTTTATTTATAAACAATCCTTAGATTTTATTGTAGATGTAATTATCAACTATTAAAAGTGTCAGTGGTGAAAATCCAGCGTTGCGCCATTATCTTTTTTCATTAATTTTTTTTGTTGTCTTCTTGCTTTTCGGTGAATGAGTGCACTCAGACAAATAATCGCATTTTCTTGCAGAATTGTTTTCTTGTTACGCAAAAACTAATTAGAAAACAAACCAAAAAAAGAGGCGGAAAAGCTTAGGGTTGTGGTCTTTCTAATGGTCAAGTGCAAATGTACCTAAGGTGTGTAAACATATAGGACAAAATTGACATATTTAATTGTAGCTACACTTTTCTTTATTTCCATTATTAAAAAAGCTGCACATGTGTATGCCATGTCCTTTATACATATGAATTATTAATTAGCTTGGAGGGTTTAAATTATTCGTTGACTTTGCTGCAGCTGCCTTAAGGCTTGCATTGTTTATTAAGCGGTGGCTTTGCCCACCTCAAACCCTCAACACCTTCCACTCAGCACAAACAATTTACCACACACGATGTTTCGCTCAAGTGTTGACCCGATACGCCCACACATGTCAGCCGCAAAGCGCGACAAAAAATAAAATAATAATAAAAACAAAGAAAAAACATCAGGCACCTTTGCATTCTTCCATTTGCTGCCGTTTATCACGTTGCCTGACATCGCACACCCATTCCGTTCGCATGGTGTTGCCGTCGTCAAGGACAACAGCGTCAGTGCCTTCCTATTTGCTTTGCATTGAACTTGAACCCACCTCCCCGTCCCATTGTCTAGCACGCGCACTGGTGAATTGCAGCAATGAACGATAGGGGGCGTGTTCACTCAATGCATGCGATGCGTGTGCGTTTGAGTTAACGTTTGCGTTTGCGTGTGATGAATGCGAAACTCACCACACGCTCAAAACTTGAGTTGCACTCGCATTTGTGCAGCGGAATTTTCAATTAGCTGTCGCCGCATTTTAGGGAATTTCCACTTGTGTGCCTCTTCAACGGAATGCATAAATTAATATTTGAATTTATGCAAGGGAAGTGGCAGCTGCTGGCGCCAGTTTTCATATTGTTATTGCCTCTGCTGCCGCTGCTGCTGCTGCTGCTGCTGACGCTGACGCTGACGTCAACAAGAATAACATGCAGCGCGGAAATGCTTTCAACTTTCAACTTTTAACTTTGCTTCTAAATTTAGCGGCTTAAAATAAACATCAGTTTTAGCAAAAACCAAATACTAATTTGCTTTTTTGATTTTTTAACCGCTTCATAGACGCAGTTTAAGGCTTTGGCCTTTGCACTGTGGGAATAACTATTGTCAGAGAATTGAATTTTTTTTTTATTAATTATTCAATTTATGAGGACAAGTTTCCAAGTTTCTTGCAGATTTAATTCTTTTTTTTTTTTTTTATTGATTATTCAGTTTATGAGAACAAATTTCCAAATTTCCAAGTTTCCTGCAGATGACTGCATTTCACGCGTCTTTTCCCAAGTGTTGGCAATTTATCACATCTGAATCACAAGAGAAATATTTAATTTAATATTTTTCAACTGCAAAGTTATTTTTAAATTTTATAAAATTTTGCATTTTTAATTTTTATTTTTTTTTATTAAACTTTAGGCCTTTTATGGCTTAATATACTTTTTATTCCCATTGTTTGCCTTTAGAAAAAAGTGTTGCATACTTCGTGGCGTTTATTTGTGTTGATGTTTGTGTCAAAATTTGGCACATGTTTTAAATCAGAGTTCTCAAAAAAATAACACAAAAATGTACATAAATTAGTTGCTGTATGTGTGTGTGTGCATTGGGTGTGTGTGTGTGTCTTGTGTGTGTATTTCTGTTTGTTTGATTTTAAGTTTGCGGTCATTTCCGTCGACATTTGCCACTCGCTTAGATATGCAAATGACATTCACTAGCATTTGACAGCATTTGGTTAGCTCTTAGGGTGGGTTGATGGGGAGGGGTGCGGGGGTGGCGCGTGAGCGTGAGCGTGAGGGTGAGGGTGTGGGCCATCATTTATCAATTACAAGCGCAGTGCCAAAGTCGCAGACAGTTCACAGTCAAAGCCACTTTGATACTTGCCACAAGTCGTTGCGGCGTTTATTTCAAGGACATGTACATGAAAAGTGGATATGGATATGGTAATCCGTATATGCACTTTGCATTTAATATGCCTTGCGAGGGGCGTTTTATAAGTCTCCTGAATATCAAGTGAGTCTAAGAAAAAGTCGTTTAGCCTTTAGATTTTTTTTTTCTTTTACTTTGTTGAATAGTGTAGTTATTTGAGCAACTGTTTGATTGCGCCTCGCTGGTTGGCTGGCCGGCTAGAACGAAAGCGAAAATCGAGCTGCAGTTGACCAAAGTCACGAAGTGAATGGATACGAGTTTGCGTCGGGGCTTGGGCTCAGGCTTCGCTTTGGGTTGGGCCACTAAAAACCTTCGCGTCCAATGCAACGCCTCAATTTGCATATCAAGTTGTTGTTGTTGTTGTTGTAGCAGTTGATGTTGTTGTTGTTATCTGTCGCAGCGGAAATGCAATGCGGCATTTGCTGTTTGTTTGACTATGTGGCAACTTGCAAACGGGCAACTTGCAACTTGCAACTGGCAACTAGCAACTGGCAACTGGCAACTGACGAACCATTCAAGTGATTGACACCGCGTTGCACGCAGCTTGCATATTGATGCAAGCGTTGCTGCTGCCATCACACACACTACACACCTGCCACACCCCACCGCCCCTCTGCTGCAGGAGGTTAAATGGCAAACAAATTGGTTTTTATCATAACATTTATTTGGCTTTTCGAGGTTCATAAAACTAAATTGCATTTTCTTTGATTTTTTGCCCATTTTTCAAACACTTTTTTGCATAAATGTGCAATGATTGTGTGTGCGAGTGGGTGTGCGTGTGTGTGTGGGTGTGTGACTCCTTTTTGCGTGACTGGCACTCGCTGGTACTTGGAGTTGTGAGGACTTTAGGATTTGCCTTAGTTTCGGCTTGGGTTTCCCTCTTGGCGCTAATGGCTTGTTATAAGCATAGAAATCGTGTTATCCTTAAAGGATATGTGGGTGTACAGGCTGGTAAGAGCACGGCAAGAGCCGGAGTGTGTTTGTAGCTCATTGGTTTCTAATAGCGCGTGCCTTGGGCTCGGAAATGAACACGTTGGCGTTTCCATCAATAAAAGCCTCCAAAATCAACAGCCAAACGAACGGGCATCAAAATATTTGATTAACTCTGCAAATATATGAGTGTTCATAACGGCAAATTTTCTATGTGTATTTATGTGTGTGTTTATGTAGGTGTGACTTGCGAGATGTGTGTGTGTGCGTTCAAGAAATGATGGGAATGGGAAATGCCGAGATATGTCCTTTAAAGTTTAAATGGGATTCGCTTTAAGCGACGAGCAGTTTTTGGAAAAAGTCAAAAGGGATTCATCTGAGGTGGATATCCTTTATATATAAAAAAATATATATATGCTATATTTATATATTATATAAATATATAATAAATTTAAATTAATTTCATTTTTTTTGTTATTTTTTTTTAATTAAAATGGAATTCAATTTGAGCGCCAAGGAATGAAAATTCATTTAAGAAACTAAAAGTAATTTAAACAAAATAAAAATCTGAAGATCCTTTAAAAATATATAATTAATTGAAATTTATTTTATTATTAATTATTTTATTTAAATAAAATGGGATTCACTTTGAGCGCCCAGAAATAAAAATTTATGTAGGCAACTAAAAGTAATTAAAACAAAATAAATATCCTTTAAAAATATATAAATAATTTTAATTATTTTTATTTATTTACTTATTATTATTTAATTCAAGTTTAATTATTTTAAATTAATAAATAAAGCGGAATGAAAAGCAATTCGTGAGGGAAACTAAAGGTTATTTATTTAGATATCAGGAGATCCTTTATATGTATGATATGTTTTTCTTATATATGGTATATATGATGAATTTAAATTAATAATACATACTACAAGATATATATTTAAATTAGTTATACTATTTATTATTTTATTTATTTTAATTTAAATAGAATTACACCGGCTCTAAGATATTCATAAAGGAAACTGAAAGTAATTAAAGCAAAGTAAAAATCTCAAGATCCTTTTAAAATACGTAATTAATTTTATTTATTTATTTATTATTATTCAATTTAAGTTTAATTATTTAAAATTAATAAATAAAGCGGAAACAAAGTAATTCGTCAGGGAAACTAAAGGTCATTTAGAAATCAGGAGATTTTTTATATATGATATGTTTTCCTTATTTAGAATATATATCATATATATATATATCATATAGTATATATTATTAATTTAAATTAGTTATATTATTTATTATTTTATTAATGTATTTAATTTTAGTTCAACTAAAATTACAGCGGCTCTAAGAAATTCATGAAGGAAACTTAAAGTTATTTATATTGAAATTTGGAGACACTTTATATTTATTTATTTATTTTTCGTATAATCATAAATCCTTTATTTACATATGATAAGTTATATATAATTAACCTAAATTATTTATTTATTTATTTTTTTTAATTTAAATGGGGCTTACTTTAAGCAGCAACAAGGAAATTCTTGAAGAAAACTGAGAGTCATATGGAAATCTTATCTAAGATGAAGATCCTTTAAATAAAAGTATATTTTTTTTTATATAAACACATCCTGAATATTATACATGCCTTACTTGTAAATCCTTTTTATATTATATATATTATTATTATATTATTTACTATATTAAATTAATATTTCCCTTAAAAGCAAACTTCAATAATTTTCTTCTTCTTTCCAGAATGAAAACTCCTGAAGCTGTCAGCTTCCTCTCCCCCCCCGACGGCCAGGATAGTTTAGGGGTAAGTAGAGTTTTAAATACACCCCCAAAAATGGCAGGGAATTAAGTTAGGTAAATTGAGAGACATAAAATGCTAAGGGCTGTGGCAGTTGTATATAAGTCCTTATAGTCCTTGGAAGATCTGAAAATCTCGCACGTGACTGACGGGCAGAAATGAAGCTCAATTAATGAAGATTTTTGTTTTGTTTAATTTGAAAGTTTTTAATGCTCATAATTTTAATAATTCTATTAGTTTTCAGCTGAAGGGTTTGAAGTAATGGCTCTCAGGGGGGTTACTCGTAACTGATACGCCATTTTGTTGCCGTTAACGTTGTTGTTGTTGTTGTTGCGTGGCAACTTCCGGTTCAATAGGGCGGCAAGAGAAAATACACATTTATTCATTTAACGCCTCATTAATTCATCACTTTCAATAAAATTTTACGCTTATATACATTCTGAGCACCCGCAAAGGTGTGTATGTGTATGTGTGTGTGTGTGTGTGTTAACCGCTGGAAGTAACAGACAGGACGATGAGTCGCATCATTGACGGAGCGTCAGTAATGCCACAAAGCGTTGCGCCTTTTAAACCCCTCCCCCTTCCTCCTCCCCGTCGCGCACAATTTTGCCGCTTTAATTAAGCGTACACGCTGCGTATGTGTGTATGTGTGTATGTGTGTATGGGTGTATGGGTGTGTGCGTGTGTGTGCTGTCTGTAAAACTCATTGAATATCGCATTAATGTATTAACTTTCATTCGAGTCACAATCAAACGCAATTTGTTGTTGCATACGCCGAGGCGCAAGACTTGCATTGACTTTAAAGCTGAGCACGTGACCTACTCTAAGGATAAGCATCAGATACTTATCTATCTATATATATATATATATTTATTAATACAGCGAATGTGTGTGTGTGTGTGTGTGTGTGTGTGAAAGAGATAGCCATATTGACATTTACTTTGCGCGCTCTTTTCTTTTGCTCCTCTTAGAGATTTGTGCGCCGCTCGTCGCTTGACGCTTTTAAAAGGATTTTGACAATAAACAGACGTGCTTTTTGTTTTTGGCTGACAAGACGCACACACACACACACACACACACACACACACACACACACACACACACACAGACACATGCACTCATGCAAACTCGTGCCACAGAAAGCAAAGGCGGCAGCAACCGCCAGAGCAAAGGAAGAGAGATGGGTCTGGGCGGGGGCGGGGCATCAGGGGGTGTCGTTTAAAAATAACTCCTTGTTGGAAATTCCATAGGAAATCATGAAAATCGGAAAATGTACAAATATTGAGGTTTTGGCTTTGTGCTAATTATAAATTATAGAAAAACACGCGCAAATTGCCAAATTTTAAAACTAAAGAAATTGAAAAATAAAAAAACAAAAAAAAATATTTTCAAAAATTAGAGAAAAAAAATCATTTTATTCAAGGACTTTTAAAATAAATCCTTTGCGGCGGCTAAAAAAAAAAAAATTAATTAAATTATAATTAAAATTAATTTTAAAAAATATTTTGCCTGATTTTTACTTCAGTTCCAAATGCAGCAGAAGCCCAAAACAAGACAGAAAATGAAATAGGAACGAAAACAAAAACAAAAACAAACGAAGAAACGAAGCGGAGGTAAAGAAAATAGAAAAATCAAAACAGATGCTCAGGCAACAGGCAGAAGATTTCCTTTCTTTCAGTTGAAGGAGATGAGCAGACATAGTCACAACACACACATTACGCACACACACACACAGATAAACAGCCAGTTGAGGCCAAGAATTGAGGCACCAAAATACTTAATACAATAACAACAAAAGCAACAGCAACAACAACAACAACAAAAACAAAAACAAAGAAAACCAAAAATAATACGAAAAATTGCTTTAATTTTAAAATATTTTACCGTGTATATAAGTGTGTGTGTGTGTGTGTATATATAAATATGTGTGTGTATACATATGTGTGCCTATGTGTGTGTGCGGCCTTTCGATTTATTTTGAGCGATCGGCCAGAATTAAGAGCTTTATTAGCGCATCGGCCGAGCAATCAAACGCGTCGCGTTTCGAGGAATAAAACCGTAGTAAAGGAATCGATGCCCGACTTAGAAAATTCAATTGAATACTCAAAATCATTTCCGGTATCGGTATCGGTATTTTGTTATCGTTATCGTCATCTCTATCGCGCGACTAAAGTGTTTTAAGTTGAAGCAACATTTGTTTACATTGTTTATTTTGGTGTGAGTTTCGCCGAGGCGAAAATAATTGAAAAAATTAAAATAAAAATAATCGAAATGCGGTAATCGATAAATTGAATTTTCAACTATATTTATGTTTATCAATAAGAGTGCGTGTAATAGAAAAAAGTTTTAGTTAAGTTGAGTTTTAGTTTCGTGAAGCTAAACATCAGGAATGATGAAGCTTAACAGCGCTGTTAAATCGCTGTTAAGTTAACATAAACTTTGTCGTAGACGAGCAAAAACTATGCCAATTTAAAAACCTGCAAGGAAAAGACTTGATTGTTTTTCTCTCGCTTTTAAGCATAGCTTAGAAATGTGTCTTCTCTCCTGGGTCCTTGGGAGGTCCTTTCGCAGCATGCAAATGAAATGCTTAGACGCTGTGGAAGTGATTCATTATTAAATGGCAATAACTCTTAAAACCTCATTAGACACTCTTCAAAGGAAAATTGGCTCCTTTTTATTTCTGAAACATCCACATCCTTTTTTTTCATACTTTTCCGCCTTATATTTTTTTTTTTTGTGGCTTAAGCCAAAACTCTGAAAGTCAAGCCGGCAAATCCTTGGATCAAACACTCGCAAGGAAGTTAAACGAATTTTGGATAGAAAATCCCTTAAAACGTTTAAATAGCAAAGCCTTTTAAATTGTTATCGGAGTGGGGGGGGGGGGGGGGGGGATTGTCAACTTAAGTGGTGGACTTAAGTGGTGGGTGGGGGTAGGGATGGGGTTGGGGATGGGTTAGGCGGTAGCTGTAATTTTAAACATTTTTCAATTGTTCCTTAGGATTTTATTTATTTTTTTCTTCTCCTCCTCTTTCTCTTCCTCTTCCTCTTCCCCTTCCTCTTTATTTTATTTTTTGTTATTATTTTCTCGTTTTTGTTTCTTGTATATTTTTCGAAAGGTGCTTCTTCTGGTTGGTTATTTATTTTGGGTTACCTCTAAATTTAAAATGGCTCAAAAACACAAGACCACACACATACACACATGCACACACACACATACACATTCACTCACACATTTACAGACGCACAACAACAACGAGCGAACAAAGCGAAGAAAAAAGCGTTTTTTATAGAACATTTATTTATAATTATACATTCTCGTTGTATATGCGATTTTCAGCGGCAGTAAAGTGAAGTGTAGGAAATATCGTGCACAGACATATTTTCATTTCGATCCGATCCGAATCGATTCGATCAGATCTGCTGCTGTTGCTGATGCTGATGCGATCCTCACTCTAAACTCGATCAACTCTCGATACAAATCGAACATCGAGCGGCTCGTGATTTCAATTGTGTCTGTGAATTCAGTGAATCGGTGAATCGGTGAATCGGTGAATCGGTGATTGGGGGAATCGGCGAATTAATTAATTTCATTTAATTAATTAAAACGCCTTTTTTTTGCTGCGCGCACATCACAAATTAAAAGCGAGTAAAACGAAGGACGCGGACTTCCGGAACGAAACGTACTCCCCGACCCCGTGACCCCCGTAGCACCCCGCGTTCAACCGTCGTCGTGCTCCTTAATTCTCCCTCTCCCTTTCGCTCTCGCTCCCGCTCTCACTCGCTCGTTCGCTCGCCTGCTCGGTCTGCATCTGTCTCTTTCCGCGTTGTTCAATTAGCTGTGTTATAATTGTTACAGAAATAATTAACAACAATGTGTTAAAAGAAATTATTAATTCTCATTGTTTGGCTAAGTGATTCAGAAAGAGGGGAAGGGTGAGGTGACTTTGGTCGCACCAAAGTCGCAGTATACGTCTTATATGTGTGGGGAGGGGAGAAGGAGGGGCAATTGAAATTGCAAACGGTTTGTGTTGTGTTAAAAAAGTGAAATTCTGTCAAAGCAATAAAATTTCCCAAAATAAAGTCGAAACATCTGTTTTTTGTTGCTTTTCCGATAAAGAAAACGCGCAAAGTGAATTACAGCAACAACAAAAGCAACAAAAGCAACAAAAACAACGTCTAGAAGGCCAAGCAACAAAATCTGTGTATATAAAAATGTTGCCAACTTGCAATATGTTGCCAACGCATGTTGCTAGGCAACAGATGGCGCACAACAAGATCATAATACATAGATGGCGACAAAACAAACTAAAATACGATCGTCTGTGGAATTTCACATATAGATGGCGCCACATGGACTATAATTTTAAGTAAGAGATCAATGCAAATAATTTCCTATAAATTCGTTGAATTTGCAATTTCATCACACAAGGAGCTTAAATATTAAAAAATAAATTGTTATTTAAAACTTTTAGCAGTTTATTATAAGTTTTTAAAACTCCTTAAAGGATTAAATAACTTTCATAATTGCAGACATACAACTGCAGGCTAATTGCATTTTTGCTAAGAACGCAAAAATTTTTGTTGTATCGATTTCTCGAAGTTGTTTTAAAAACTTTCAATAAAAGCATTCTTACTGTGTCCTGAACACATCCTGTAAGCTGCCTGCAGTGGTGCTGGACACATAAAAGCTTCTTAATGGCTAACTAAGCCCTAAATCCACCTGCAAACTGTCCACTGTCCACTGTCCTCTGTTTGCCACCTTAACAGCTGACGCCCCTTACGTTGGGCTCCTGAAAGGTTTTATCCTGAAAGCGTCTGCAGGACATGAAAAACTATTGCATGTTTCTGCTTTTGACTGTTTTATACTTGTATAAGGCTTTACAGGGATATGTTTGGAAAGTTTCTTTACATCATATAGAAGTACAGTTTATGCAAGGACCTCCATTGAATTGTATGGGCTATTATATAAGTCAGCATTTCCTAACAGTTATTTAATAGACTTATATATATATATATATATATCGTACAAATCGATCATTATTGTTTTAAAGGGTATCCCAAGTTCAACACTCAAAGGACATTCATAATCACACTGAGGCACACGTGAGGCTTATTTTTATGGGTATGGCGGGGGGTAGCTCCTAGTGCTGGGCATCTAACTGGAGATTAAGACTGAAGGTAGATTCCATGATGAATCTGTGGACAGCAGTGCAGACATGTCCTTTCCATCCATCACGTTCGATAAGCGTTTCCGTTTCCGCTGTAATCCAATCTGCTTCAGCGGGCAACTTCCCAATGCAGGCAAAGGCAAAGAAGCCTTTACTTTCTATCTATGTGTGTGTGTGTGTGCCTATTCAACTTTGTTGTGGCTTTTTAGATGTGAGTATGTGTGTGTGTATGTGTGTTTGTGTGTGTGTCCCCTTTTCGGTTTGGCACTTTGGTCGCTTCGCATATTTTGTGCAAAACTTCGTGCAATGTTTTCGACTTTTGAAAAACCAAAAAAAAAAAAAAGGGAACAGAGCGAACAAGAGAAGAGGAAAAAAAAAGGCAAAAAGGAAAACAGCAAAAATACAGCCAGAAGCATTAACGACTCTTTCTAAATTGCAACAAAATGTTGTTGTTTATTTACGCAAATTTGTGTAGACTTTGGACCGATGCCAGAAATTACAAAAGCCTCGCTGCGAGTACCGCCAAAAGCGACGCCATTTCTTTTTTTTTCTATTTTTTTGTTGTCTCTTATTTTTTTTCTTTTTTTTTTTTAATGTTATTTTTTTTTCTTTTTTTTTCTGTTTTTTTTTTCTGTTTTTTTTTTCTGTTTTTTTTTCTGTTATTTTTTTTGTTTTTTTTTTTGTTTTTTTTTTTTTTTAATTTTTTTTTTTTGTTTTTTCATTTTGAAATTTTTAAATGCCAGCCAAAAACCTCAACAACAAAATTATAGTACGAGTTTCTTATGGAAATATTTACAGGAATATTTGTTGTAACTTATTTACAAATATTTGCCCCCTCGCATGGTAAAATGATGGGTGTGGTAGGAGTGACAGGGGGTTGGGAACGGATTGTTGTCAAACCAACAAATTTGAGACATTTTTATATAAAATTATGTGATGGACGCGGGAAGGGGGCAAAAGGGCGTTAAAGCGTTGCCAAAGTTGTGGGTGTTATCCATGAAATATATAATCAGAAATATTGCCGATCTTATGAATGATATATGCCTATATATACGATCGTCATCGAAAGAGAGAGTAGAGGGTAGACAAGGTAGCTGCGTGATGCGTTGCAGTGTGTGGAATTGAGAAAGTAGCGATCGCTGGATATATAAAAGGAGTAGATATGCATCTGTGGATAATAAAAACTAGAGAGAGAGAAAAGTAGTAGCAGAAATTGGAGTAGCTGTATAAATGTAGTAGACAATAATAGTAGTAAGTGTAAGTATAGGTAGAAAAACGTAGTAGCCAAATCTAGTAAAAAAAAAGATGTGTAAAAGTAGTAGATCGCAGATATAAAATAGTAGTAAAAAAAAGTTTGTTGTAACAAAGAGAAAAACTTCGCTGCTGCTACTACTATTTCTCATCGACTGTTTTAAACTTTACTGTCTAAATAAAAGGCTCAAAAAGAGTCCTGAAAATAGTAGTAGTTCTAGTAAAAAGTAGTAGTAGTAGTTCTAGTAAAAATCCAAATTTTTATTGTTTCTTAAAATCTTAAATGTTTTCTCTTAATTATTATTTTTTCTTTTATTTAAATTTCTACTACTTTTATTTTATATTTCTACTACGCTCTAAATTTTTTTTTTAAGACTTTTTTCCTTTATTTCCATTTATTGTTGTTTACACTACTTTTTGTTGTTACTGCTATTTATCATCTACTATCTACTATCTACTATCTACTATCTACTATCTACTATCTACTATCTACTATCTACTATCTACTATCTACTTTCTACTATTTACTATCTACAGATAGTAGATGGATAGATACTATCCACTTTCTATTATCTTATATCTATATTAATATCTATCATCTAATATCTATTATCTATTATCTTTTATCTTTTATCTTATATATTATCTATTATCTTTTATCTATCATCTATCATCTATCATCTCTCATATATCATCTATCATCTATCATCTATCATCTATTATCTATTATCTATTATCTATTATCTATTATCTATTATCTATTATCTATTATCTATCATCTCTCATCTATCATCTCTCATATATCATCTATCATCTATCATCTTTCATCTATTATCTTTCATCTATTATCTATTATCTATTATCTATTATCTATTATCTATTATCTATTATCTATTATCTATTATCTATTATCTATTATCTATTATCTATTATCTATTATCTATTATCTATTATCTATTATCTATTATCTATTATCTATTATCTATTATATATTATCTATTATCTATCATCTGTTATCTACTCTCCACTTCAATCTGCATTGCAATAGATTTGAATTTCCCTAAAAACTAAACTCAGTGGGAAACCCTGAAGAAAAGAGTTTCCTTTGCATTTCTCAATTTAATTTCGAAATGGAAACACGTGCGATTTTCCACACCTGTAGGGGGGGAAAGGGTATACGTTGTTCGTTGATAATGAAAATATGAATTTAAATTTTTTTTTCGTTTTCATTTTGTCATTTCGGTGGGCGTTGTGTCTGAAAAATTGAGAATGTCATAAAAATCAAGTGGAAAGCGCCACAGCAAGAATGTTCGCCTCATCGTCAAGGGGGGGCGAAAGGGAAACGACACAGCCAGGGGGAAAAGAAAACAACAAAAACAACAACAACAAATAAGAAAGAAAAAAATGAAAGAAATGAAAAAATGTCGAAAATCATGACAAAGAGCAGAAAAGTCGGTGCCCAGAATTTATTATGACCAACTGTGTTTTTTTCTCTATGTGTGTGTGTGTGTGTGTGTGTGTGCAAGTATTTGTCTGTATGCGTGTGTTTGTCTCTTTGTTTGTTTCATCTGTTTGCTTGTTTGACGCTTAAGTCTGTCTGTGTGTCCTTTTCGTCTTTGTATCCCGAATTCATGTCCACATAGAAAAACTCTAGACGATGCGGACCCTCGGCAAAAGCTGTGAATGTTTTTTTTTTTTTCGAGTGTGTTGCTCGCTTTTGTGGCTCCTGCCTTTGGCAACACCCACCCACACGTGTGCACACACACAAAAGGAGCACATAGATACGAAGATACAGATACAGATACAAAGGTACAAAGATGCACAGATACATTGACAGCTTCTGCCCGCTGGATATGTACATATGCCTTCTACACACACGCCCGGGGGCACAAATGATCAATGTAGATGTATGTGTGTGTGCGTATATATATACATATGTGTGTGTGTGTGTGTGTGTGTGTGTTTTGATGTGGATGAATGCGGTTGCTGTCGTTGTTGCTGTTGAAGCATTTCATTAGCCACCCACACATTTAGGTATGCGCACACTCACACATATATTCAAATACACACACAAGCGCACACAGACACACACTCAGACAGTGGCAATGGCGAAACACTTATGCACACTTACTGAAAGAGCGCAAAGCGACTTTCGTGTAGGCGTTAAGAACAGCACGCGCGCTTTTCTGCTATGAATACCCTGTAAAAGGAGCTCCTGGATTGGGTATATAGACAGTTAACAATAAAGGACTATTTACGCAACTTTTAAGGTGTTAAAGGATCTCTAAAGTATCACTTATTTTAAATTAAAAGATTATTTTATTTATTTATTTTACATATATTATTTATAGGCGTTAATTTATATTTTATTAAATATAATTTTAAATTTATATATCTAATTATTATTTTATTAAGTATATTTTTATATTTATTTTTTCCAATTATTATTTTTTATTTATTATTTATTATATTATTTTTATTATTTTATTATATATATTTTTATAATTTAAATTTTTCATTTTTTTTTCATTTAATTTTATTTTTATTTTTATTTATTTTGTATTTTTATTTATATATTATTTTAGTTATATATTATTTTCTATTTATTATTTATTATATTTTCTTTTTGTTATATGTATATTTATTTATTATATTTATATTTAACGAATTGCAATTTTTATTATATATATAACCTTTTCATTATAAACAGTATCATTTTTATTTTTTCATTAAGTATATTTTTGATTTTATATATTTTTTTTGTTTATTTTTTTTTAAATATATTTTTCTATTTTTTTTCTTCTTTTAATTTGTTAGATATTTATATTTTAGTTATATATTTTTTTTATTTATTATATTTATTTAAATACTTGTTTTTATATAAATATTAAATATTCAAAATACAAACTGTTAAGCTTAGTGAAAAAATAAATTATAGGGTATTAAACTGTGACGTCGTTCAACCACCAAACCGCTCGATGTTCCACGCCTCTGGCTGAAACTCGGACTTGTTGCATTTGAAACGCTTTGGGCGAAGGTTTAGGGTTTCTGGGTTTTCATTGCGTATTTATAACGCACATAGAGGAACACACTTTTAAGTGTGGGCATGTGTGTGTGTGATTGTGTAGGTGTAGGTGTGGGTGTGGGTGTAGGTGTAAGTGCAAGCGTGTAGTTGCATGAATAACATTGAATTCTTTCCATCTTATTGCAGTTACACAATTTGGCAACCGAGAAGGAAACGAAGGTGGTGAACGTAAGGATCTACGTCAATTCAGGAACAACAATAACAACAACAACAGCAACAACAATAACAGCAACCATAGAACAATAATTGGAAACTATAATCAGGAAATAATTCACCTTGAAGTACATTCTACAAGTGTCTTAACAGCACTCGTGGTGCCATATACAAAACTACAAACTACAAGCTACAAACTACAAACTACAAACTACAAAGCCACAAACTACACAACTACAAAACTTTAGGCTACAAATTATTAATAGATCAGAGGATATAACCAACTGTTATTTATAAATACCGTTAACTGATTGCCATTAAGGATTACGGAGGCAGGACGACAGCAAACGTTGGACTCTTCATTTGCCAGGTAAGCGCCATTTGCACTCCTTTATGCTCGCAAACAGTTATGTCAGATAACTGTTATGGCCACATTATGTTATATTGTCCTTATGTTAGGTCGCCTGTAGCCAATGACGTGGGTAATGAGCAACTTTGTTGAATCATCACTCTGGCATCTGAAAGCAACTCAATTAAGTACAGGTTTATTTATGGCTTCACTTGGTAACAATATTTATTCCATTACATAATGTTAAACTTCTGTTATACTACCTTGTGTGGGCTTAATGTGAATCGTAGTTACTTGACAGTTTTCTGTTAATTGCGTTTTTACTTTTCTTCAAAGAGTAAAAACTTTACGGGTGGCACTCAAAGCTTCTTATTATCCTTAAATATGTTAACCATTTAAGTTATGTTATTACTGACTGTTAAGTCACTGTTATATCAACTTTTATACAACCAATGAACAACTTAGTCCACTTAGGAAAGTCATCGAAAATTTAGGCCCTATTTTTATTTTGCTTCTAGGAGCTCTGTACATGTACAGTGCATACAACTGTATATGCACATGTTATGCTTACATGCTGTTAAGTTTCTGTTATGCTAAATTGAAATGCCACAAAGTATTTAAATTAAAAAAAAAAAATAAAAAAGTAATCAAAGTCTTGTGCGCCTCGATTCATCACTTTGGCTTCTAAGTTCTTCATGCATGGTTACCACTGTACAGGCCACCACATCGCGCAACTATGTACCTACATGTGTAGCTTTGTAGGCATCAGGCGAGACCTACAACAACAGCTGAACACGAAGGGAACACACGTAAAAAAAAAATCAGAGGCGTGCGTCATGAATTTTTTTGGGGTTTTTAATTCAAATTGAATTAAAAAACAATTAAAAATTGATTTTAAATTATGAATTTGAACTCTTTGAATACACGAATATACTTTCGATTAATTAAAGTAATTGTTGCTCTTTACTAAGCCATCCGCCTCCCCTTCTGTACACCTCATCTGCCCCTCTAAACAGCCACGTCTCTGCTTTCAATACACGCACATCGATGGCGGCGATGGTGGCGATGGTTTTTCTTGGCGTTCAATTAACGTAAAACATTTGCCAAGAATTTTCTTGAGTCTTTTGGCTCCTGTGCCTCCCCCAACCCCCTCTCCTCTTCTCTCCTCTCCTCTCCTCTCTTCCCTCTTTTACTCTGTACACCGTTCGCCTATAATTCCTGCACTCTTTTCTCATCGCCTCATTTGAGGGACTTCGTTAGCTTTGCTTTAATGCCATGGCAACAGCGTGGAAAGTTGGCGCTGGGAAAATAGGAAAATGGGAAATGCTCAAAGGTGAAAAAGAAAGCATTCGGAGTTTTCTTACACGATGTACTTATAGTCATTATGCGTAACTTTAATGATGCTCCAAGTAGAGCGAGTTTAATGGCAAATATTTGTTATTATAACAGAAACTTGAATGCTGCTGCTCCTTGCACGCTCTAAGCTTTGCCATTTTTCCACTTTTCCATTTTCCCATTTCTCCTTTATTTTCTATTTTTTTTTTGCAATTTTTTTTGTATTTTTGCCAACGCACAATTGAAAATGCGTCATAAAAAAACATTTCGACAAAAACATGAAATAAAAAAGAAGAGCGAAAAAAATATTGAACGTCATTGCGGGCAATTTGCTTGAAATGTATCTTTCTATGGAAATTATTAAATATTCATGCATGCGTGTGTGTGTGTGTGTGTCAGTAGGGGACGTGAGTATGTGTGTGTGTGTGTAGGGGGCGTGTGTGTGTGTAGGAGAAAACATCATCAGGAATTCAAGCACGCGTCTTGTGTAATATATGTCTCTGCTCTGCGTGCGCGTGTGTATGTGTGTGTGTGTGTGTGTATGCGTGTGAGGGTGTTGTGCATACACAAACACGCAATTGGCTGGTCATAATTATGGCCTTATGTGTATCACACGAACACATACCTAAAGCCTCTTCTGTCGTTGTGTGTGTGCACCTGTAGCCAAATCTTTAAAAATCCAACCAAAAAAAAAATTAAAGAAAAATATGAATCTTGAATTTTGATTAAAAGCATTTGGAAAAGAGTGTAAGAAGAAGAAGAAGAAGAAGAAAAGCTTCCGGATTCTTCAGTTTATATAATTTTGATAAATATTTGATATTAAAGCGGAAGTCGCTGCTGATGCTTTAACCTAAGCAAAAACTATGAAGAGTTGGGAGCAGAAATACTGATCGTTGCACTTAATGCTCCATATAGACACACACATCTGATCATATATCTATGTGTATATGTATATATATATATATATATATATTAAATATATTTTATGTATATATAGTATAGTTACTCTTCCTTTACTTTTTTTTTATAGTAAGGATATGCTTTTAATATTTTCAAGCCTTTTTTTTCGCATACTTCAAAAACTGTCTTCAAGCTTCGCCTGAGAAAAGCTTAGATGCCGCAGGCTTTTCCCCCTTCTTTTGGCTACTCTTTTTGTTTTTTGCAGGGTATCTGCAATTCTAGCATGTTCCTTTACTCATCCAAGATCCTTGTTTTTTTCCAATTTGCTGTTTACGCGCAATTATTACACTCGACGACCGCAATAAAAGAAAATTAAAGTTTTTCCCTTCGTTGCTCGTGCGGCGGCTCCTCTGCATTTTGTTGGTGGCTCTTTTTGTTGTTGTTGTTGTTCTGGTTGTTGCTGTTGTTGTTGTGCTCGTATGAGTATCGTTATTTCTTCAATTTTCTTGCTGTCAGTCCGTGTCGCGCATCTTTTGGCTTGGTTTTTAGCTTTGTCGCCGCGACCCATTCCTTTAATTCCAATTCCCCGCCCCTCTGTCGGCCCCGTCCTGCTGTGGCATCTTCTATGCTGTGAGCACTGCACCTCTGCCTTTGCCGCTTCCTGCTGTTTTGGTCGCCCCCCTCCCTCTGGGGCCTGACATGTGCATTTGTGCATTTGGTCGACGTTCTGCCATTTCATTTGCAGCGTCAAGTATTTTGGCCACGTTCCAAAATGTTTGTCTCTTGTTGTCTTTTTGGTGTGTCTTGTGCCTTGTGTCTTGTGCCTTGCGCCTTGCGCCTTCTGTCGCCTTCTATGACGCTCCGGCAACGCTCATCCAATGTGTTCTGCTGTGCCCATGGGGACAGTTAGTGATTAAGCGTGAAAATATCAGACTCATCGTAGAGCGTAGAGCAAAGCAACCACTCGGTACAGCCAAAGCCAGAAGAAACTAGAAGAAACTGAGGAAGCGCCAACTGAATCAGAAGACGGCGCGAGTATCTGATCAAAATGGCGACACTTTTCTTTTGCTTTTCTTTTGCATGTTAAAAAAACCAAAAAGGAAAAAGAAAAGCTGAAGTGCATTAGTCTTTCGATGCATATTTGAAAAATTGAGAAACGTTGTGTACTGTACTCAAGATATTGATCGATATAACACATTTAGGCAATCAAAAATCAAAAACCAAAAAAAAAAAAAAAAATAAAAAAATAAATAAATAAATAAAAAACAAGAAAAATATTTTAAAAAAGTCATCTTTCACCTAAATCTCTTAACAGTTGAATTCAGTACAAATAACAGCAACTCTTGAGCAGTTATGTCAAGCAACTACAGTACCTTAACAGCTCCTGTTAAATAAATGTAACTTAAATATTCCAAAAGCGAAGAAGGATAAATAATTTCTGTGGATCGCATTTCGATCAGCTGATTTGTATTTGTCTGCTGATCATGAACCGACGGAAAAAAAAAAAAATAAAATAAAAAAAATACCATTAATTCCGCTGAATTTTCTTTCATATCAAAATCTTGCAGCGTTTCTGTAATTTCCATATATCCACTGAGTTGTCCATGTGTTTTCTCTGCATATACAGAAATGTTTATATGAAACGTCAGTGCAATAGCAAAACAATCTCCTGATCGAGTTTCTGCTTCCCTTGGTTACATGTTTATGTACTATGTGTGTGTGTGTGTGTGTAAGCATGTAAGTGTGTGTGTAGCTTTGCCTGCAGCTGCGCAAATGGCGACGATAGACAGACGAAGCGAGAGCACCAACAACCGACAAAGAAGCAGAAGAAGAAGAATAAGAAGAAGACAGGTATGGGGGATATGCAAAACATGCGGGATTTTGCAACTGTACATGAGGCATGTACCCAGCAACGCAGGCGGCGTTTTCGTAACGGATTGCGGCACGGAGCACCTGTCTTGGAGGCCAGCGACGGGCGAGTCATCGTCGAGCTGAGAGCAAAGAATTGCAAAATTTTCGATGAAAATTCTTTTCAAAATCTTTCGAAACGGCAGAGAGAGAGAGAGAGGAGAGAAGAAAAGAAAACAAATTAAGGAAAAACAAGGAAAAAACAGAAACAGAGGAGAAAAAACACGAGAAAAAAATATTATGTTTTTCAAGCAAAGAAAACTGTAATTTAATCAGCTAGCAGAGGAGGTGTGAGCACAGGAGGGGGGCACTCAGACGCACACAAGCGCAGGCGAGACCAAAGCAGCGCCACGTAACATAAGCAACTCCTCTCATTTTCTTACTCTTTCTCTTTCTCGCTCTCCCACTCACTCACAGGCATAGACATGCGCGCTCTCACCTATGCGGCGGCCGATCACACGCTACGCGGCAGAACCAACGGCATCGACGGCGTTGTCTATATTTAGAAATGCAAATGGCGGCGCAGGCACACAATGTACACAGGCTGTATGAAGACAAAGAGCAAAGGCAAGAGCAAGAGCAAGTGAGAGAGAGAGAAAGAGAGAGACAGATCAGAGATCGTGTGAGAGCGAGATGTCGGTGAGCGAGAGCAAAGCAATGAAACGCGTCACACGTATGCACACGCATACATTGCCAAAGCTTGGCAACTTTTTGCGCATGCGCTTCGTCTGCGTTGAGTGAAAGGTGGAATGAGTTTTGTAGCGGAATGGTGGATGGCGGAGGGGGGGATAGATAAAATGTGAAACGATCGACCGGCGGCCATTTTGAATAACTATCGCTCGTGACTTTTCTCGGTTTTGCTGCGGCACGCGGCTTCCTCCGATTGATTTGCTGTTTGGTTTGTTGTTCGTTTTTCTTCGCTTTATAAATAAAAAGGATAATTTTATAGATTCTGTGATCTGTTTGTGTTTTGCTTTGTTGTTGTTATTGTTGTTGTTTTTGTGTTTCTGCTGTTGCTGTTGCTGTTGCTGTTGCTGTTGCTGTTGCTGTTGCTGTTGCTGTTGCTGTTGCTATTGCTGTTTATGTTTGTGTTTGCAACACAAAAATATCCATAACTAAATTTAACATTTGTTTTTGTTTTATATTTAACTTTGCCCGTGTTATTTTGGCCAACTTGTTGTTGCTTTTCTTTTGCTGAATGAATGGGGCAGCCAGGCAATCGCAGACAACAGGTCGCAACTTATAAATACTTACAGCCGCGCACTACTCCCCTACTCCCCTACCATCGAACCTCCCCATCTCCCCCCACTCCTCCTTCCCCTCCCTCCTTTAGCGGCACTCAATAATGAGTATTATAAATAGTAGAAAATATTATCCACTCTTTGATTTGACTCTTGGCTCAATAATCGAAATAAACAATTGATTTGTAGGTGAAAGAAAGTGTTTATTTTTACACACATTTTATTTTGGCTGATATATTTTTATAGATATAGATGGATATAGCTAGATATAGTTAGATATAGATAGATATAGCTAGATATAGATATATATGCCTGCACGATACATATTTTTAACAACGGTGGCACGTGCCACAGCTAAATCTGAACTTTTATTTATGCAGCAGCTACACACACACACACACACACACATACATAGATCAAGGCGTATATATATGTGTGTAGATATATCTAGATATTGGTATATAAACAGATTCATAGACAGTCAGTAAGTTGGCCTGCAGATGCTGTTCAATGTTTTGTATTTCTCATGTTTGTTTTTAATGTCTTCATCGTCGTTTATGTTGTCTTTTTGCATTCGCTGCTTGCCGCCACATCAGACGCCAGTTGGGTGGTCCCTCATGTCCAGGCATCGTCATTGTTAGACCAATGAGCGATCCTTGGCGTGTCCTTCATTTATTTGTGGTGACAGATCGCAGCAAATGGAATTCTAAACTCATACATATGTATGTCTGCATGTAAGGACTTGTTATCCTTACAACTCTTCCAAGTCAACTCAATCTGCGGCAGGCGATTGAAGCTTCCCTTAGAGACATTTCCACTTTCACACAGTCCAATTGAATTAAGATCTTTCCTGCTTAAAGATTTATCCATCACAGTTGTCTCGAGATGTCCATCTACTTCAGAACAATCACCTGCATCCCCCTCCCCCTTCCCCTTCCCTCTTCCATTTCAAATCTTAAACTGCCCTCGATTTTCTCTTGTCTTTCAATCAAATTAGGAAACTCAATATGAAACATCAAAAAAATTACGAAAATTATGAAGACAACATAAAAAGAGATGGAAAGGGGGGCGGGAGGAGGGTGTGGCGTAAGAGTGTTAAAGGGTGGAGTAGAAGAAACGGTGGATAGTCTCTGTTCCTGTCCCAGTCGAAAGGATTGCATGTGCGCCACCACAAATTAAACGTGTTCCGTTTTGCCCGCACCCCAAAAATGGGGGGAAACGCACATCGAAGATGCCTCAGACAGACAGCAGAATACAGACAATACATATACACATGCATATTCACATATAAAACTATATGTTATGCATTTCCTTAAGTGCGTTGCTGTTTTCTGAATGTGCATGTGTGTGTGTGCGGGTGTGTGTGTGTGTGTGTGTGTGTGTGTGTGTGTGTGTGTAGCTACCTACAAGACGTTGCAGCCATCAACATGCAACAACAACAAAAAATGCCACGTAGAGCACGCGTGAGACGACCAGAGATTTGCTATGGGGATTATATGGTGGGCGGGGTGGCGGGGCTTAGGACTCCTCAGTTTACTAATTGCTTCCGCTACTGCGGCTGCTGCCGTTGCTGCCGTTGCTACCATTGCTGCTGCTGTTGCTTCTGTTGTTGTAGTTGTTGTTGTTGCCGCCGCTTGAAGATGCAGCATGAAGTTTTTAGGGGTCTAGAGATTCATTTTAATTGCATTTCTTTTAACGGTAACATCCACCCAGAGCAGTCGCTACCCCATCCCCAACTACCAGTGCTCATGCCAGAGCCCTGGCTATTCCCATTCCCATTCCCAGTTGCAGTCACAGTTGTAGTTGCAGTCGCAGTCGCAGTCGCAGTTGCAGTCGCAGTTGCAGTCACACTCCTTGATTCAACGTATGGCCACTGATCTTTGGGCGTCATTCTGACGGTGCCCCAAACGGCGACGTCAATAACATTTGTGTCTGCAACCACACACACACATGAATATACATATGTGTGTGTGTGTGTGTGCAGTATAGGCATGAAATCAAAGGAAATATACAGACTCATATATAGATACACACACACATACACACACACATTTTACCCGCTACAAAAGATCTGTTCCGAAATCTTGCAATGGAGACTGTCTGCCATTGTAGGTGAGAAATACACGCACACACACACATATATATATATGCATATATACATACTCACAGCGGTGCACACATACGGCAGCAGTTCGCTTCGGGTCGTAAAAATATTTAAACTACAATTTCTACACTTGAAAAAAATGTTGTAGCTTTTGGCAAAATATAAAAAATAATTAAGTTCATTTTTTTAGAACATTTTTAGATCTTTAATTAGAACAAAGTTTAAGTCTGAATATCATACTTAAAACGTAGGCCGTTTTGAAGGTAGTGGGATTTTTTTCAAGTGTAGAATTGATACCGAATACTTGAATTGCCAGCACACTGAATTTCAACTATGCGATTGGCTGTGTTCGAAAATGTTGAATGCCTTTAAGGAAGCGGCAAAGGATGTGCACACTTGAGGTCATAGATGGATCAAGGAAGGGCAGGGGCATACGATAAATGTGTTTGGCTTGAAATCCAAATATTTGTGTGTGTCTCTGCGTCCACACATATGTGCGTATGTGTAGTGAGTGTGTGTGTGCGGTGTGTATGGTGTGTGTGTGTGTGTAGTGTGTGTGGTATGTGTGTGTGCGTCTGTCTATGTCTATGGCCGTATTTTTGTTTGTATTTTGTCTATCATTGACTTTTTGGCACATATACGGTTCATTTCACAAGCCCAATTGTATGCCACATGCTGCACGCCAACAACAATAACAAGAGCAGCAACAACAACAAGAACACGAACAACAACAACAAGAACACGAGCAACAACAACACGAACAATTTGTGCACACATGTTGCGTGTGTTTTTGGTGTAGGATTTTGGATATTAAGCATCAAATATCGAGTGCTTGAGAGTCGAGAGTCGGAAAACGGGAACCGGGAAACGGGAGTCAGGAATCGGGAGTCGGGAGTCAAGAGACGGGAAACGGGCGACGGAGGTAGGGAGGTAGGGAGGCAGGAATCAAGAGTCGGTAGTCAAGAGACAAGAGGCAGGAGAATCGTGTGTCTGTTGTCTGGCAGTTGGTAGTTTCCTCATTGCTTTGCTTCTTCTTCTTTTTGGGGTATGGGGAACGACATGAAGGCAACAGCTGATTGGGCATCCATAATTAGTTATAAATGTAACGCAGGGCAGGATTCGTTCTGAGTCGCCGAGTCACTGTATAAAATTATCCATCAACAGCTGAGCATCTGACGTCACGAGGCTCCAAGCAGCTGGAAATCGACTCTTTTTTTAGATAATTTAACTGCACGTTTCACATCTTCCAGGCACGTGTCCAAGGGGTAGCAACAGGCCTTTCGTCAACCGATAGTTAATATTAAGATATTAACTAAATATAATATAAAATAAATAACTTACTTATAGCCTAATATTAAGTAAATAATTTAATACAAAATTTTTAGTTTATATTTGAATTCCGCCTCCTTTTAATTTATGGAAATTTCTGTATTGATAAGGATCGATTGATTTGTGTTAAGGATTTTAATGTGTAGTTTGGAAAAGGATATACGTAGATACATTGAAATTTGTATCTTAAAACAAAATGGCGACTAGTTTCCATCTGTAATATTTTTATCCTCATATCCGTATGAGGGTCTTGCCTATAAGAAAAAACATTTTTTAGACCATCTTCCTATAAACTTTTTCATTGCTGTTTCCTCCTTAAAGCTTTACCCATGATAACAAATATATTTTTTTATTTATTTATTTATCCAATGAATCGAAATTAAAGAAAATTATTTTTTAATTTTAAATTTTTAAATTAAAGTCCCCGCTCATCGACTTCAATGACTTGAGAACCACAGTTTTCTTTGGAAAAGTTCCATCTAATCCTTTACTCGTTTTACAATTTAGACCAACTCTGAAATCCGGTCTATTACCTAAGTTACTCATTATTATTATTAATAATAAATTATAAAATTAATTTTAGATTTTCTAAGCATAAAAATAATAGCTTTAAACAATAATAATAATTAAAAATATGATATATGTATTATAATAAATAAAAAAAATAATAAATGAATAATAATAAATAAAAAAAAAATAAATGAATAATAATAAATAAAAAAAAATTTTAAATATAATAAATAATAAATTAAATTAAATAATAATATAATAAATAATATGATAAATAATAATGTAATAAATAATAATAAATAAATTTAAATAATAAAAATATATTATTAAAATAATATAAAATAATAAAAAAATGACAAAAATATTGTTATTATTAAAATATTATTTTTTTTTTATATAATCAAATGCATTTCCCAGGTGCATTTTCTAAGAGCTCTTGTTGAATATGAGTGAACTTTGAATATTCAGATATTCATGAAGTTTTTGAGTTTGAATAAAGCCATTACTCAGTTTGTTATTGACGTCTCCTAATGCCACATCTCTGCCCAAGTTGAAGGAATGAGCGAATTGTGATGTTATCCAGAGGAGTCGAGGGACGACGTGTCTTGCGTCTTCATCTGGGCTTTTCCAGTGGCCTCAGACCCTGCGAGACAGACTAAGCCCAGGGCTGGCAGTGCGCAGTGGCAAAGCCCGCCTCAACGTGCCGATAAATGCGATGGCTTCATTGAAGGGGTTAGTGTTGGAGTTGGGGTTGGGGCTGAGGATGGAGCTGGGATTGGGTTCTACTGGTGGGGACTGTTGTCGTTGTGGTGGGTGCAAGCGGTCGGTTTAAGCTTTTGGGGCTGTCGCTTTGCATCAGCTTGTAAAGATTTATGGTATCCTTTCAACTTTCCACTGACTTACGATGGTTTGTTGTTCTTTCCGTTGCCCGATGACAATGCCCCCAGGCGTCTACACTCGTGTGTGTGCCCCTGTGTGTATGTGGATGTATTGGTGCATGTGTGTGTGTGTGTGTGGCTGTGGCAGATGTGTGTACTCTTGGGTACTTGTGATGTATGCAAACCTAAGCCAGTTCAAGGGGGCAACTCTTTATCACTCCATCCGTCCGTCTGCCCGTCCGTCTGCCCGTCCGTCTGTCTCTCTGTCTGCCGGCAGTTGTCCTGATCCCCTTTGCAGGAGGTGAGGCGTGTGCATTGAACTGATCGTCATAAATTGCGGGCTCTGGACTCCGCTTGGCGCTGCTTCGACAGTTAAAATTAATTGGCAGCCAAGCAGAGATGTTCGAAGAATTGAATGTGAACACTCGTGTTCACAAGTATTCATAGTATTCATTCAATCCACTTTATTTAATATATATATTTTATTTTTTTTTATTCTCACATTCACTCACAATTTCTCACTCTCTGGTTTTTTGCAGGAAAAACTTTTTGTACCTGTTGTTTGCGGCACACGCAAGAGGAAACTTTAATAAAGGTAAGTGTGAAGCATGTCTCCTTTATCCGTCTCTTATTCTGCCCACCCCCCACCCCACCCAGACATCAGTGTAACTGTGAAATGAAAAGTTTTATATCTGCCCCATGGCTTACGTTGAAACGCAGAGCACGTGCCGCGTATTACGAAACATCTTCATTCTTCAGTTTTCTCGGTTTGCCTTTGCCTTTGCCTCGGCCTGTGTGTGTGTGTGTGTGTGTGTGATTGTATTTGTGTTTGTGTTTGTGCACAAAGCAAATATTTATACCCAGTGGAACATAATAAGGACATTAAAAATATATCATATTATAAGAGCGACTAGGTGGAGCTACAGGATACTACAGGAAGCGATTGCAGGATTGCTTCTCTTTGTGGGCGGGACGAATCCCAAGCTGTCACTTCTTTCAACTTGTCTATCGGTTCCATCATAACGCGAACAGTTAAAGTTTCCCATGGCTTTACCTGCATTTGACGTACACACAGGTGTCCATATGTGACTGTATGTGCGTGTGTGTGTGTGTGTGTGTGCGTGTGTGTTTATTGTCCTTTGACAGATAGACAGGCAAAATAGCTTAGTCGCTGTGAGTGATGTGTCGTCTATAGAAAAGTGATGTTGATTTCAAAATGATTTCCTGTTGTCCTTGACGTGTCTGCTGCTGGATGGATAGATCCAGGACACAGATGTAAATGTGAATCAATGTTGTAATGTAATCAATAAGAAATAATATGTACATTTAATTGTTGCTCCTAGGGATATGTGGCATTATCCTGTAAATGTTATAGTTTTGTTTAAAGCAGTTATCCGTTTTGGATTTAAGGATATGCAGCACTATCCTGTTCGAGTCACAATAAAATATTCATAGGCTTTAGTTTTCGAAGATATTTATTCACTTGCTCAATTACAAAAACGGATACAACTTTCTCGAATGTCCTTGAGCTGGCAAACGAACATGGAAATACTTTTAGTTTTGTATACACTTCAATTTATATATATCCATATCCATATCTGTATATGTAGCTGTATCTGTATATGTATTTGTATCTGTATCTGTGTCTGTTTATTCCGACTTTATTTGCCTTGTCTATCAATGAATTTTACATGAATGAATGCTTTTGTTGGCCGCAGCAGGAAAAGTCCATAAGGAAAATCACTTATCCGCATGTCCACATCAATTAAAGCATCAACTTTTCACCTTGAAATCATTCAGGATATATGGAAAGGATGTGTACTCGTTTTAAAAGCATCCATTTCAATTAAAGCCTGTGGCATCAAAGTCGTGGCACAGGAGGAGTTGCGATGGATTGAGGTCGGGTGGGTTGGGGTGTGGAGAGTAGGAGGGTAGGAGGGTTGGGGACAACCTTTTACTGGATGTGTCCTTGCTGTAGCATTTGTATGAAATAAATGTCCTGGCAGTTCGTGGAACTTTTATTTGCCATTTTGCTGTCACACGTCAAATTGCATAGCAGAAACAGTGAGTTGGGTTTAAGGGGCGGGGCGGGGCGGCAGGACGTTAGGTCGGGGTTAGGGGTTAGGGGGGAGGGCGACTGTGCGGTTACTTAAGGGTTTCTGGGGAAAAATTTACAATGTCGCATGCAAAGTAAAAGTGAAAATTTTTGGTAGTTTTTCATCGCTCAATCAAGTACATTTAAAGAAAAACCAAAGTTTGTTTTCCATTTTCCATTTTCATTTTGTTTTGGTTTTTTTTTTTTTTTTTATTTTTTTGCAACTTAAACATTTAGAAGTCAACTAATTGAGTTGCCAATGTGGCAAGTGACAGGAAGGCAGTTGGGCGTGGCAGGTGGCAGGTGCGGCGAGGTGCTGCCCGGCAATGGGATAGTTGCCTGTCATGGCCATGTTTTCTGGCCACTTTAAAAATGCCAAGGCAGAGGAAGCAGCCTGAACCTCAGCATCGACGTTGGCGTCGGCTTCTGCTTCTGCGTCAGCGTCAACGTCAACGTCAGCGTCAGCGTCAGTTCTCGCAACTGCTCATCATTGATGCAAACAGTGAAATGCTTTCACTGCTCCTCAGCCGCTCAGCTGCTCAGTGCCTGCATCCCCAACCGCCATTCACACTGCTCTTACCTTCCCCACAGACATTGTCTCTGCGTCCCTCCCCACCCTCTCGCTTTACCTTTGCCGTCTCTGGCCCCTTTCTCCTGTCGCCTCCCACACATGTTAAGGTAACGTTATTGAAGTTGACAGCCTGCTCGGCGTCGCTCCTGGCTGACTGCGTGGGCGGGCGGGCATCGAGCAAAATTGATTAGATTAGGCAACTCCAGGCGAGGCAAACAATGGAGTATTTATACGCTCAGGAGGACGATGATGCTGAGTGGGTGGAGGTGGAGGTGGAGGTAAGGTGGGGAATAAGAGTGTGGAGTGCGGTGAGCACTTGGGGTCCTGCAGGCAGTCTTCAAGCTGCCCGCTTGGCAACGCTTCAGTTGACAAGAGACAACAACAACTTCCTTTTTTTTTGCCTTTGCTTCTTTCCTTCTTTTTCTCTGTTTTCTTTTTTTCTGTGTGTCTGGCAAAAGGAAACATTTGCCATGGTTTCCTGTCGTCCCATCGTCCTGTCGTCCGTTCATCCTTCTTTCCTCCATTCATTGTTTTATTAAATTTCCGTTTTTTTTTTTTTTTTTTTTTGTATGTGTCCTGGCGTTGTCCTTAAACCTACGTCTAATCACATTTAAATTGTACTTTTTCACACACACACACACACACAGACACACGCACGTGCATCGCAAATATTTTGTGCTCATATTTTGATGAACGATTGAGAGTTTAAGCGCCTTTTAAGACATGCGATTGAAATGTAATTAGGCAATGCTAATGCTTCGATCCTTTGGGCCATGTCCTTTGTCTAATGTAGCCACTGTCGCCACAGTAGCTACAGTACAGCTACAGGCTTTTTATTCAATTTGACACACACCCAAGTAATTACTTTCCTAATTGCTTCTGTCGCTCCTCCTTTTTATTTGCTTGCATTCAAATTAGGCGAATTTAACGGGGAGAGCTTCCTGCCACACGGAATTGGCCACTGAGTCCATTGAGACGTTGAAACTAAGCCCCGTATTTGGTGGATATTTAAATAAATATCATCCATCGCTTTGATGCGAAGGGGGAACTTTACGAAAATATCCAAAAACTTCTTCCCGCTTTGCTTCCTTTCTACTTTTTTCCTTCTGTGATTCCCCAAGGATTTTGTGGGTTTTTAGATTGGAGTAGACATTTGCTTGGTACATCATTTGTACGAGTCCTTAAAAATATTTATAAATATTTATTAATTAGATTGATTAATTTATTTGATATATTTATTTATAAGATTGATTTATTTATTTAAAAAATTTATATAAAAATCTAGATAAATTTTTTAAATGATTTTTACTATCCGAAAATGGGAAACTTTTATTTTATTATTTATTATTTATTTTTTACTTTTTTTCTAATTTATGTTTTTATTTTTCATTTATTTAATTTGTTCTTTTTATTTATTTAATTTGTTCTTTTTATTTATTTATTTTTATTTTTATTTTTAAATTTTTTCTTTTAATTCAATTTTTTTTATTTTTTATTTTTATTTATTTTGTATTTATTTTTATTTTATTTTTTTTTTTTCAATTTTTTCCTTTTAATTTTACTTTTTTATTTGTTTTTATTTTTATTTTTTTTTTTATTTTTATATTTTTTCATTTTCTATTTTAGTTTAATTTTTTTTATTATGTTTATTCTTTATTTTATTTTTATTGCTATTATATATATTTTTGTTTAATTTTATTTTTTACTTTGGTAAATCTTTAAGTTTTTTCTACTAATTGGTTAGCTTATCTCAATAAACTTTTCCTCGTGGGACTTTTCCTTGGATTTCCTTGATTTTAATTCAGATCTCGGAAATTGTTTTTTCTTTAGTTCATAAAATTCTGCGGAACTTTGACTTAAGTTCCATGTTTCAGGACGTACATCATTTTTAATGGTTTTTAAAGGCAGTAAAGGAGTGTACATGGGAGTGTGTGTGTGTGTGTCTGGTTGGTAGTTTGTTTGGCTGCATGTTGCATGCCACCAGATGAATTCAAAACCAAACTCGAAAGAACAGTATCAACTGCAACGGCACTCAAAGTGCAGCGATTTGAATGAAATTTATGGAAACTACCTACGCGGCGTTTACAACAGCAACGGCAGCAACAACAACAACAACAATAAGTACTTTAGGTGAATTGATTGTTGTTGTTGTTGTTGGTCGATCTTGGTTGGGGTGCCACGGCGAAGAAACCCCTCTGCGTGGTGGCAAAGACAACATAACACAAATCGGATGCAACCGGGCTTAGCAATAAGAGAATTTCAACAACAACAACAACAACAGCAACAACAAGAGCAACAACAACAATTATAAAAACAACAACAAGTACAACGTAAGAAAGAAAGAAGTTAAGTGCCGTGGCCTGCAACATCTCCAAAGTCGGACTCAACACATTGCCAGGGCAACGCATGTGTCGCCGCATGTTGCACATGTGTGTCGCGTTACGCCGAACTGACTCTGGACATGGACTTGGACGAACCTTAACCAAGACCTGAGACATGCGCGAAATGGTCCCGGCGTTTATTGAATTAGCAGCAGAAATTCAAGCGGCAATCCTCACCAAGACTCAGCTCGAAGGCGACGCGGAGGCGACTCGGAGGCAACTCAAAAGGCAGTCCGGAGGCAACTCGAAGGCAACCCAAAGGCAGCCCGGAGGCGACTCAAAGAAGGCAGCTCGAAGGGACTGGCAGTTGTCACCGCCATCCACACTGGAGGCAGGGTGTTAAAAGTCACAAGGACACACGCACGTTGCAGTTGCAGATGCCACAACTGCAGCTGAGACAGACTCGAGGTCAAATGCAACATTTGCATTCCCCGTTGCCATATGCTGATCCCAAAGGGCTGCAGCTTGGGCTTTGGACGCTGTCTTGGATTGCTTCTCAGCTTCCCGACTTCCCTCTCCTTTTCTCTTACTCCTTCTTTCCCTTTCTCCGTTTCCCTGGCTTGTCTCAAGTCGTTGCTTGCAACAATGTGGCGCCGCTCATGCCGTAAATGGCTACTCGACCGCGCGACAATGCGTGATTTTTACTGAATTCCTTCGTTGCACGAGTTGCAGGTACAGCGGCCGAGGGAACCCAAAGACTGAGGTTCACATTTCAAATCTTCGATATATGAAGTTCCTTCCAAATCTTGAAGGGGAGAAATATTCTAAAATCGAAGGTCAAGGATTTGAAGTTTTTCAAGTTCGAAAGAAATATTGAATAATCGAAGGTCAAGGATATGAAATTTTTCAAGTTTTGGAAGGATAAAAATCAATAAAGGAAAAAGTATTGAAAATGCGAAGCTTAAGGATAGAAAATACATAAAGAAAGTGTTGGATAATCAAAGGATTAGAATATAGAATATAGAATATAGAATACAGAATACAGAATATAGAATATCGAATATAGAATATAGAATATAGAATATAGAATATAGAATATAGAATATAGAATATAGAATATAGAATATAGAATATAGAATATAGAATATAGAATATAGAATATAGAATATAGAATATAGAATATAGAATATAGAATATAGAATATAGAATATAGAATATAGAATATAGAATATAGAATATAGAATATAGAATATAGAATATAGAATATAGAATATAGAATATAGAATATAGAATATAGAATATAGAATATAGAATATAGAATATAGAATATAGAATATAGAATATAGAATATAGAATATAGAATATAGAATATAGAATATAGAATATAGAATATAGAATATAGAATATAGAATATAGAATATAGAATATAGAATATAGAATATAGAATATAGAATATAGAATATAGAATATAGAATATAGAATATAGAATATAGAATATAGAATATAGAATATAGAATATAGAATATAGAATATAGAATATAGAATATAGAATATAGAATATAGAATATAGAATATAGAATATAGAATATAGAATATAGAATATAGAATATAGAATATAGAATATAGAATATAGAATATAGAATATAGAATATAGAATATAGAATATAGAATATAGAATATAGAATATAGAATATAGAATATAGAATATAGAATATAGAATATAGAATATAGAATATAGAATATAGAATATAGAATATAGAATATAGAATATAGAATATAGAATATAGAATATAGAATATAGAATATAGAATATAGAATATAGAATATAGAATATAGAATATAGAATATAGAATATAGAATATAGAATATAGAATAAAATATATAGAATATGGAAAATAGAATAGAGAATATAGAATATAGAAGATCAGAAAGGACTTCAATTCAAAATATAATTCAATATACATAATTCAATAAATTTTTCTTTTCAATCTTCCGCCATAAGTCGAGGACCTCCTTATAAATATTTACCAAACAGGTGCCCATATGTAATTATATTAATACAGGATATTCTATAAATAATCGCAGGCTTATTTTAGGAGCTCGAAATTTGTTTGCATGTCACATGGAGGAGTCTTCGTCTTATATATAGAATATAAAATGATTGATTCGTCGCTTTGCAGGAAGTCATAGGAATCGATCGAATATCCTTAACTGTAGTTGGTCAACGCACAAATTAAATGGTTATTACGCCTTGAACTCGTGTCTGAGGATATTCGGATATTCCTTTGACATGTGTCGTGTGGTAGCAGCTAAACAATTTGAACGCCTCTCATGGCCACAGGACAATTGAGGGGTCAATGGGTCATTTGTTGGTTACAAAAAACCTTTTACTCATAACTGACACATGCTTATCAATGAACTGAATTACATCCTTGACAAAGGACACCAATGGAGCTTCTGTTTCGAATGCATTTAGAAAGCGTTTATTGGCCAAATTTAATTTGCGATTCGTTGTTGTTTTTTCTTCTTCTTCTTATTGTTGCTGTTCGTTGTTGTTGTTTGTTGTTGTTGTTTGTTGTTGTTGCTTGTTGTTGTTTTTGGTTTAGTTTTTTGTTTTTGTTTTGTATGAGTGAAGGACCCGGCATGTTTTTTATGCTGCCAAACGCAGGTTAACAATATTTTTGTAAGGCAATGTCAGGGATCAGCCTGAAGCACTCAAATTTTGGGGACCGAAGCAAGGACAATGAGTCTTCTGACATGTCGACAGAGGGGGGGACGGGAAGTACAACAAAAACAGCAACAGGAACCACGGCAACAACAATAAAACATTGAAAGAAACGGGAACCGAATAAATAAACAGACAGATACTCACACTTCCCCCTTGGTCGTGTGGGCAGGGGGTGGGGGTGTGGAGGTGTGGGGCGCGACATACGATGAGGCGTTGGGTGGCTCGAAGTACAGACACAGATACGCAACCAAGGCAACGCGTTGAGTGTGGGATGTGTGGGAGGAAGAGAAAGAGGAAGAGGTGGGGAAGTGGTGGGGCCCAATGGGAGGCAGCTGTACATCAAAACGGATAATTAACATTTATGAGCGAGTGAAGCGTTCAAAAGCTCAACGACTGAAGCTCTCCACATAAGTGATAAGTTAAAGGAGGGTGGTGAGGCAGGTAGCTGGCAATCGAAGGGAGCCGCAAAGGAATTCGGTAAAAGTAACTGTTGCTGCCGCCTGTGCGTGAAGGCGTACATACGTGTGCGTCCGTATATATGTGTGTGTGTGTGTGTGTCGAAATGAGTGAACACAAACAAAAACCATATGTTTCTTCATGTTTGCCTGCTCCTCGGGCAACTGAGACTTTTGCTTTCGTTTTGAGTGTAAACCAAATGAATGACTCAGATTGAAGCGCCTGCGCGCTCCTGAGTGCAAAATGGAATGCGGGCGTTTGAGTGGGCAAAAGCGAGAGCGAACGTGCCAGGCCGACGACCGAATGGGTGAGCGAAAGAGAAAGCTGGCAAGCAAGCAAGCGAGCGAGTTCGCACGTACGTGTTCTGTTGTTGTGTGTGTGCGATATTTTGTTACACAAAATCTGTTGAACAAATGCAGGCACACGGACCGTTAGAATTCTGTGTTCGCTGTCTGTTGGTATTTGTGAGCTTTTGCCCACTCATTACGCTCTTTGTAATTGTGCCTGAGTTCGCGTATGTGTGCATGTGTGTGTGTGTGTGTGTGTGTGTGTGTGTGTTGTATACGGGCTACACTCGTTCGCTACAAAACGAATACGAATTATGAGATTCATTCGGCATCCTCACTGCATAAGCGCGGCTACGGCTACGGCTACGCCGCATACACGTTCCGTACTCAACACTCATACACTAACACACGCACACACACACACACACACACACACCGAAAGAGACACGCATACGCATGTGAATATGTACGTACACACGCAGCGATACCGATACCGATAGATACCGTCCGTATCCGTGTGAGTGGATTGGTGTGTGTGTGCGCCTGTGTGTCTCTGCGTCTGCGTCTGCGGCCCGTGCGACTACGTCAACGGCTCTACCGTATCCGTCAGTACGTTCGTACGCGTTCGCAGCGCCGCTTCTTTAGTTCTCAGATCTCCGCGTTTCGTTCGCGTTCGTTCCGCGTTTTCTTGCGCGATTGTTTTATTCACTTGGAGGCAACACTCAAAACTAAAGTTCACAACTAAAATTAAAAACTAAAAGATACCAAAAAAAAAAAAAGAAAATAAACAAAAAAAGAACACAAAAAATCAAGAAACACAAGAAAAACAAAAGGCGGCAACAACTCGATAAATATTAATAATAAAAGGTGCACGCGAATTGAGGCAAATTATGCCGCTGCGCGCCTTCAGTTATTTATACTCCAATCTATAAACAATTTCATGTCTATTTTCAAAAATAAAAATCGTGAAGTATAAAAAAAAAAAAAAGCAGAAAAATTATAAAAATAAAAATAGAGAAAAATAAAACACAAATAAATTTATAAATATAAAAATATAAATAAAAACAATGCGTATGCCACTTATACGATTTTATTTATAATTTCTATTAAACGAGCCGCACCCCCGCCCGCCGTCTATTCCACTTGCTGTTTATAAATATTTACAAAAATAAATTTTAAAATATAATTCAATTTGTTTGCAAACATCAACAAAAAATCAAATACAAATTTCAACGCTCACAGACAAAATAAATTTGTGTTTTTTGTGTTTGCCAAAGTTAAACACAGACACACACACAGAATTGAATACAAAAAAATAACAGATAAAAGTTAATAATGATAATTAAAAAATTAACATAATTAAAAGGTAAACAGAAATAAATAAAAACAAAAAGAAGAAAACAAAAGAAACATATAAAAAATTTGTGTACGACTTTTGTGACTTTTTGAAAGACAAACTCAATGATTTATTTTGGAGAATTGAGAATTAAATAATTTTCCCGGCTATTGCACACGTTTTTGAGACTTTTTATGGCCCAAAGACAAATAAACAAGTAATTAAAAAATAAATTTCAATGCGAAGGCAGAGAGGAACAAAATAAAATAAAAGATGCAACAATTTTTTGCTCAAGATGCGGAATTTTTGACAAATTTGTAATTCATGTAAGTAAAAGTAATGAATTTCCAGTTCAAAATAAATAAAAAATAAATTACAATAAAAATAAATTTAAATATAATCATTTTATTATTATTTAAATAAATTCCAATTAGATGCCTAAGGAAATTCAATTCAAAAAAATCACTTAAATTTATCCCAAGAATCGAAGATCTTCGAACAATGCGTTTAATTAGGAAAAAATCATTTTAAATTCAGGATTTACACTTTGTTTTGTTTAAAACTTTTTAAAAAAAGTTTTGGAAAGTTTTAGGTATTTTTGCAGTATTTTTTCTAAGTGATCAATTCAACAAAAATGCATTAAGCCATTGGCATTCAAAAACCTTGCACCTAGAATTTTGATACCTGCCTGAAGTCTTGAAGTTTAAAAATCCTAAAGCCTAAAAGTTTTGTTGCTTAATTAAATTCTTAGTAATCGAGACTGCAATGATTTATCTTCTATTGGGTTCTTTGATTTGTATATATATTGGGATATTGGGATATATCTTCAGGCAAGATCGTGAGGGCTTGGGTTGTTCACCTGCCCCTAGGGCATAAGCATCGAAACGCTCAGTTTCAAATCATAAGTCGCACCCTGACGTCATCACAAATATCAGTTAACATTGTAATCAAATTTATTAAACGCACACACAATCACACACTCACACACACACACTCGCACACTCGCACACTCGCATACACGTATAAGTATATAAACATACTTATAACACGGGCACAATCCCAAACGCTACCTTTTACTTTTTCCTTCAATTTTGTTCGCTGCTTCAGTATAATTTTTTTTTTTAAATTTTTTTGTTTCTTATTTTTTGTATATTTTTTTTGTATTTTTATATTTATTTTTTTTATTTTGCCATTTTTTTTTATTTTTTGTTTTTCTTTTTATTTTGCCATTTATGTTCAAATGTTTCAAACCTCAGATACACATAAACATCTGCTTATTCCAGTATCTGCGCTTGTATGTCTGTATGTGTGCGTATGCGAAAACTGATAAGAGCTCAATACAATACATGCGTGTGGGTGTGCATGTGTATGTGTGGCTGTGCTCCCAACGAAGTTCAAATCCATTTCCAGTGCTTGAAACGTTATCAGTTCTTGTATATAGTTCTTATTGCTACTCAAGCCGAATGAATGATTGTCAAACTGCATGAATAACTGACTGAGTGACTTATTGACTGACCAATCGACCAACCGACCGACCGACCGAATAACCGACTGACTGACCGAGCGACTGATTGTCTGCCCGTCCAATGCGATGTACGGTCTGTGATAATTGCCACTGTTTGTTTGCCTGCTGCATTTGCAGGGCTTTTAAATGCCATGCAAAAAGAAAAAAAATAAAATAAAATAAAGAAAAATAAAAGTAAAGAAAAAGAAAAAGAAAAGAGAAAGAAAAGGAGAAAAAAAATCAGTCGCTGACTTTGTTTTCTTATCAGTGGCCTGGAGAATAAGACATTGCACTTGCATTCCCAGTAGACACTACTGACTGTTGGTAAATAACCACCTACGGAGGGCGGTGGGGAGGGGGTCCCTTATGCTTCCTAATTTTCCTATCAATAAGGTAGAATATCACTTTATTTACAAAAACATAATAAATTCCTGTATGCAAAGAGATAAGTTCGTATGGAGATAACGATTAATTCACAGCAATTATAAATTACGGTAAATATCATATTAGTTGCAGGTGAGCTTGCGGATCATTGGAAATCCGAGCTTCAAATGGGGAAATTTTCAATTATAGCTTAAATTTTTGTTGTTTTTTTTCTTAAATAATAATTATTTAATAATTTAATATTTAAATAATATTTTGAACATTTAAAAAAAATATCAGAAACTTCGTTTGCTCCGCTTGCAGCAAGAGTTTTAACATGGCTCTGTTAACATCACTGTTAACGCCCCCCTGCTACAATATTATGCATAAAATGCTGTTAAATAATATTCAATTTAAGCTTCTTTTAGGCCATAAAATAAACATCGATTCACGCCCATCGCCCACGTCTGAGTGCACTCCATAAAATTGTTCAAATTTCCAAGTTTTTATCCTCATCCTCAGAATATCAAAGTCTCTCTTGTATCTTTCTTATCAAGGCCCCAAAAAATAGATAATAAATTTTCGAATGTGTTGAATTCGCACGCGCTAGATAATTTTCATCTGATAGCGAAATATATAAAAAAAAAAAAAAAAAAAAAAAATTAAACAAGGAGTGGGCGGTAATGAAAGGGCGGGGGAAGAGGCGCGCAGCGTCTGCCACTGACCAAGCCATGGCTTTCGCTTCTCACCTCACAGCAAAACCTTTGCCCTAGGCCTCAAGCTGAGTGCTCGGTGGGAAAAAAAGGAACAGAAAAAAGAAAAACCTTTAAATGTTTTTTTTTTTTATTTTGTTTTATTTCACTTTTCTTTATATTTCTTGATATATATATTATATATTTTTTTTTTCTTCTGTTATCAATCAATAATTTGGCGAAAGTTTCAAGTGTTTTTGTGATAACAACAAAATTTGCAATCGAATTGTTTCTGTTTTTTTGTTTTTGCTTTTTTTTGTGTTTTTTTTTCTCGCTCTACAAATTATTTTGATAAGAGTTTTTGTTGTTGTCGCACTATCGCAACGGAGAGCGAGAGTTTCTTTTCGGGTTCCGGTCTTATCATATCGCCAAAAAGGTAGAACAACTATGTGTGAGTGTGTGTGTGTGTGTGTGTGTGTGTGTGTGTATATTTATATAGTATATATGTTCGTATTCATATTTGAGTCTCTTTGGTTTATGACTTTGTTGCTTCGATTGTGTCATATTTTAATGATTATTATTATTATGCATTTTGTTGTTGTCTTTTCGCCTTGCTTTTACTTTCATTCTTAGTCTTTTGCTGCCATCCCTCCCACCATCCCATCGCACGTCTTGCCCTGGAGTTCCCAGGAGTTCGGGGTGTGCTTCTGCAGATAAGATAGGAGCCGCATAAAACACCCGTACTCCCCGGTACTCCCATCTTGTTTTCTGGAAAACATTTCCTAAAATGTTTGCTGATTTTGAGAGGAATAAAAATACAATCGCTTTATAGAGTGGGGTGGGGTGGGGTGGGGAGGGGAGGGGAGTGTTGCCCACAATGACTTTTATGACATTTCAAATAGTTTATAGTTTTACGTTGAATTTCCATAGGAAAATCTTTTATTGACCAAAGTGATTTGGGATTTATAAAGATATAAAAGCTAAGGTATAATTCCCTCATTAATCCATAAATATTAAAATTATTTATAGAAAATATTGAAAAGTTTCCAAGGGAATAACAGAAGAAACTCAGACTGCAGTTTATGTATAGAAAAATTCTACTCAGGACAATTAAAAGCAGCGGCTGAAAAGGATGCATCCTCTTCAAAAACTTACCTATAAAATAAATAGAAATAATTCCTTCGATTATATGGGGAATATCATATAAAATCTTATAGACGAAATGTCTTCAAAAATGAAGCCTTTCGAATGTCTTTTTTGAATGCTTCCCAATCTTTTGTGATCTCAAATTACTTGTTGTACCCGAGACATGGTTTTCTATTTCAGGAATGCAGAAACTGTCAGCGTACATTTATCAGAAGTTAGGAGTAAACGTTGACGCCTCCGCGACGCGCTTCGATTGCAGCGGCAACGACGCGTTTCTGACGCGTTTTAAATCGCGTTGCGCGTGGCGTTAATTAAGTCAAGATTTACGAGTATAAAAATCGACACATGCGTTGCTCAGGCACAGGCCATTTTACAGTCAAGCTTATCGTCCGCCAATATCTGTCGATTACACATATATATATATATATATACATATATATAATATATATGTATATACATATCTGATCTGCTGTGATCAGTTACGAAATATCCGATAGATAGTTTCAATTTTATTCTAATTAAATGCGTTTTCATTGGAATTAGAGATTTGAAACTGTGAATTTTGAGTTTAAACTGAACTGTATGAGAGCCGAGGTATTTGATATGTGATAACAAATGAAACCGCTCAGAATTTATAATATTAAATAATTGCATTTTGTTGGCAAACGTGTTCATAAATTTCAGCTTAAAAAAGTACTTCAAAAAAATTACATTTTTTCTTTCTTTGTTTTTTTTTTTTTCGTTTTATTATTTTTTTTATTTTTTTTTTGTTTTGCTCCGCAATAAAAATGAAATTTATGAAACATCATCAGGGGATGCTGTAGGTGTGTGTGTGTGTGTGTGTGTGTGTGTGTCATGTCAAACACTGCTGGGAGAGTAAAAGCAACAGCAGCCCACAACTGGTTTAGCAACTGAGGCAACTGAGGCAACTGAGGCAAAAGTTCATTCATCCAAATAATACGGAAAAGTTTAAAATTTGCATAAATTATTTCCAGCAAATCGAAAGAGCAACAAAATTTGTCGCTAATTGCGAGCGATACATTTAATAAAATTAATATCAAATTAATTTCTGATGCCTCATTGAAGGAAAACCACGAAGTACACACTTGCAATTAAGGCGGTGATTCATTTGCAACCTTCTAAACTTCAGCTCCCAATACAATATATATATATATATATATATTCTTTTATTTTATTTTTATATATATATTTTATTTCTTTCTTTTATTTTATTTTATTTTTATATATATATTTTATTTCTTTCTTTTATTTTATTTTTATATATATATTTTATTTCTTTCTTTTATTTTATTTATATATATATATTTTATTTCTTTCTTTTATTTTATTTTCATATATATATTTTATTTCTTTCTTTTATTTTATTTTTATATATTTTTTTTATTTTATTTATTTTTCCAAATATCACACATTCCTGAATCGTTTATAGTCCTGAAATATTGTTAATTATTTTGTTAGGCGTCGTCTTTGGTTGCCCTCTCAACGTCTTAATGCAAATTAATTAAAATTTATTTCATTCATTTTGGCCAAATGCCTAATAAATCCAGTGGCTTAGTCTGCGCAGGGGTTGCTAAGATGCCCAAAGTCGCCCCATCCCCTCCTCCCCATTCGGCCCTCAGGGTCGATTAATCTTGAAAATAGTGCGAAATTCATTTATATAATTGATACCCTTTGGCAATTATTTCACCTACGTCTGTGTCCTTATACCTTGCAGCTTTTCTCTATTTATTTCTCTTTCTCTTTCCTCTATATCTGATCTTTCTTTCCTCTTTCTCTTTCTTTGTCTGTGTCTTTATTTTAATCTTTCTTTGCTTCGCTTATATCGGCCTTTTTCTTTGTCCCTTTTCAAGCACTCATCTTTCTCTGTAGCTACCTTTACTGTACCCCATCTCTTCTTCTATCTACCTTTCTCTTATTTCTCTTTTTCTATCTCTTCTTTTTCTTTCTCTTTCTCTTATTTCTGATTACCTTTAAATTCGTTCAGTTATTAGGCCTTTCATCTTTTATTCCTTTCTCTTCTCAGTCTCTATCTTTTCCTTTTTCCACTGTCCCGTCTCACTTTTGTCCTATATCCTTTTCTGAGCTCCTTGAAGCGTCTGCTACTTCAAGATCTGCATTAGGGGCCCTTCCCTTTGGCCCCCCCTCGTAATGCTGCCTTCACACGCCACTGTGCTTAATGATCTGTGGCATTTCCTCTTCCTTCGCTGGTTTTGGCCATGTCTTTTGGCCAATTAAAATGGCGCAAATGTTCGGCCAGCTTCTAATTGCCAGCAACAACAACAATTACAACTACAACAAGAGTTGCCAGAGACACAACAAATGTCTTGACACACATAAGCGCTGCGCGTGGAGAAAGGAGGGTGGGGGAGGGGGGCAATCCTTTTCTCAGACTGCGGGAAAAAGTGTTTTCACTTCCAACTAATTTCCTTCCTTCCTTTGTTTTGTTGCTTCTTTGAATCGTTGTGTTGTGTCCTGTGTCGTCTGCGCTCTCTGTGTCCTGTGTCCTGTGTCCTGTGTTCTGGCTTTGTGCTGTGCTCAAGTGTCTGCCACACACACAGTGCTGACCCAGTCAAGCGGCAACCGCAAATGTTTAATTGTCGTGTTGCCTATGCAAACAAACTGTGTTAAGTTTTGACCCCAGGCCTAAAACACTTTCCACACTCACACTCTATATGGTATGTAGGAGGTGAGATGTGCGTGTGCGTGTGTGTGCTACCACATGTGGCAAGTGCAGCGTCTGTGTCCATGTCCGGGTTGATTAGCTCATGCCGCATGCCTCGGTTGCAATTAGTCAAAAGCTTTTTTGGCTCGTTTGTTGTTAACGTTTGTCCAACTACCGAAAGGAAATTTGGTAACAATGCTCATACCTGTCCATACACACAGCTAACCAAACACTCACACACACACATACACATACACAGACATAGTTTGGCAGCAATGTCTATGACGCGGAACTTTGATTTATTGTTTGGCAATAGAAAAGTTTTAAGAGGAAGAAGGGGGATATCAAGCCGAAGTTGGCCGAAGCTGTAAATGGATTTGCTTATATAGGAATTAACATATTTATACATAATATATATATTAATAAATAATATAAATATATATTATGATAAATACTAGAAATCAGAGAAGCAAAGATCCTCAGTGCATTTGGAAAACTTTTACTTCCCAGTTTAAAGTTTGGTATCAAAGATGAGTAAAAAACTGTCTTAAATCCAATTCAAGGATTAAGTGAAAACCTTTTGAGCTTAGGACAACTTTGAAGTCTTAAGTCTAGGGTATCAGTTAGTTCATGTTTCGTTGTGTCTATAATTCAACTGCTGACCATTTGAGGTGTGTGAATTCCAATCTAATCTCTTGGAAAGCGGCTAACTAACAAGTGGGCAGCAGCTAATGCAGATTTTGATAAGGCTTCGCATTGATAAGAAGAGCAACAACAAAGCCAAACGAAAACAATTGAAAAATTTTAAATTTTGGACTTTCATAAGTCAAAGTTGATTGGGAAATCTTAGATAATATTCAAGATTGCAGTTGATTGAAGAATTTCAAAAGGAAGCGTTATCACTGCGAGATCGAAAGCTGTGCATTTATAAGAAATTAAAAAAAAAATAATAAGTAAATTAAAAAAAAATTAATATTTATATAAATAAATTAAAAGTAAATAAATTTGGAATTTTTTTATAATTTAAAAAATTTATTTAAATGAATTCAGATCTCAATCGTTTATCGAAGACTCAAACTGCCCAGCCCTCATAAGTATGCTACACTTTTTGGCAGCAGCTCTTCCTTTGGCTGTGTCTGTGGCTTAATCTTTGTTTCTTGAGCTCAAAAATGCATGATTCGAATTTCACATATTTTTTCTATAAATTTATTTAATTTACTTTCTTATTGAATTTATATTTCTATTAGATATTTGATATTTTGAGCCTTTTGAATTTCATTTTAATTTAAATGCCTTTTGCCCTTCTCCCACTTCGCCCGACCGCCCGCAGAGCCTTCGCCTCCTGGAACCTGTAGACTCTGAGGCAGCTGCAATTATTCATGTTTCGTGCGGCTCTGGTGACGCACTTCAATTTTTTGTTCTTATTAACGTTTGTGTGTGTGTGCGTGTGTGTGTGTGTGGGTGGGTGTACGAGTTGAGACTTCGATGCGGGCTCTTATCGTGATTGGAGGTTGAGCTTCGATTTGTTGTGTTTTGTGCGTGTGCCTGCGATTTAATTGTAAGTGCGACACTTGAACAAAGTTGAGGTCAATCCTAATCATTCGTTTCCCAACACTAAAAATAAAAGAACTGAGTAACTGTAAACGCACTCACTCACGATCTGAGAGTAGCTGACCGCAGATTACGCTTAATGCATTACAAGTGGATCAACTCTCGGAAAGGCGGCAATATGAATCAAAACTTTTCTCACTTGATTATAAATAAATACAAATATTTGTGGGTTAAACTTTAACTTTTAATTAGCAGTCAGTTTTTTTTTTTTTATTTTATTTTATTTTTTTTTGGTTTTTGTTTTTGTGTGATTTTCATTTCATTTGCAAACAAAAAGGAAAACTTCCATGCGACCTTTTAACTGTTTAAATAGATAATAAAGGGTGCTAATGCGTGTGTGTGTGTGTGTGTGTGTGTGTGTGTGGGTGCTAGTGTGTGTTTAGTTTTAATGGGAAAACTTTTGATACACATTCACTTATCCCTATCGATGGCTAATGATGTCATTTCCGGCTACTTCCTTTTCCGCTTCTGACAATCGTCGTGCCTTGGACAGGACACGTGTCCATCTCTAGCTTCGAGCAGCAGTTTTCGCCATAAGTGTGTGATTTTTGTTGCTTCCGAGTGACGCACGTGTGTGTGCGTATGTGTGTGTGTGTGAGTGTGTGTCTAATTAGGAGTCCTGATTGCTTTTAGATTGATAATTATTGATTCGATTGTCTCGGTTAACAAGTTTATAAATTGCTTCTCCAACAAACAATGTGGGCGTTTAACCTTGGCAGCCACTGTACTTCAATGTGCATTCCGAGGCACTGACTAACAAAACTGCATGCACCCAATCCAAGCCGAGCCACATGCAGCACAATTCGTCTCAAGTGCCAATGACTAAGACATGAACAACCATCCGCCTTCCTCCCCCTCCCCCCTCAACTCCACGCTTCGAATTTTTTTTTTCCCCCCAATTCCCAATTTCAACCTCGTTTTGGGCTAGATCGAAGCGTCATTCTTGCATTTATCGATACGTTATCGATTCGTTGACATAGTCTACTTCCGTCTTTAATTTTATTATTTTTTTTTTTTTTTTTTTATTTTTTTTTGTGTTGAATATCTTTCATTTCAATAATAATGAATACGAAATAAAAACGCACGCACGTTCCACATAATCATTTCGGGTATCGTATTTTGAGGGGGTGGACCTAAATTGGTAGGGCTGTGCGTCAAGGTTGCCGCACGTGGAGTTAGCTATCGTATCCCTGCCCATACCCACGCACACACATAACACACACACACACATAACACACACACACACATAACACACACACACACAGACCTTCCACACTCGGCCTACCTACATTTGAACTCAGCTGTGCCTGTCCAGGGTTGAAAGCTGAAACATATTGCGTAGGTCGTCGCTGTCGTCGTTGTTTCTGTTGTTGCTACTGCGTGAGGCACACTCATTTCTAAGCAAGCGTTGCCAAGGCAGCAAACATTGTCCTGGCCGGAGGACAAACAAGAAGCAACAAAACGACAGCCGAGCTGAGCAATTGAAACTCATCTGCCTCGATTTCCGGCACTGGCACTCGGAAATTTACGCATTCCCGCCGTGCCTGGACTTCTGAGCAACAAGAGTTGCCATGTTTACACAGTTAGACGCACATATACATATACAAATACACACACACACACACACTCTGACATACTTTTAGACATTTCGTCCAACAACGGAGACTGCACTGAAGATGTTTGACTCGCGTTTGGTCGCCACGTGCCGCGAAGTGGCAGCCGCAGGGGGGCGTCACTTATGTTTTGTATCCTGAATGAAAAGGACATGAGATGTTTGCCAGGGTATTGCCAATATGGAGAGTATATAGGACTATAAATTAATTTCGTCACAAATGAAGGGGGGAGTTCAAATAAAAATTAAAGGTTTCAAATATTCAAAAATTAACAGAGCTATGCAACAACTTAACATTACTCTGTTAACTGTTGCTGTTGTTGTTGTGTTGCCTGCCAATTCCATAATCTAACTCCCCGCAGGGGAAATACTCAGCTTATCGAGTGGCTGAACGATATCTACGGCGATTACCCAATGCCTAATTTATGTCTTCCTACGGGAGGCGCACCGCCTGGGATGGGGTATACCTGCGGGGAGGTCCAAATTCCACACTTTCAAAGTTTTTTACTCTCGATGTTATTGTTTTTGTTTTCGAATCAAAAAGTTTGCTGGCACTTAAATATATTTTTTGTTGTTTTTATTTTTTTGTGGGTATTTTTTTTTTCTTTTTTTTTTTTTATTGCGCTTTGATGAATAAATAATTAAATCAACTTGCTTTGTGGCTATTGATTTTCAGCGGTCTGTCTGTGTGTGTGTTTGAGTGTGTGTGTGTGTGTGTGTGTGTGTGTGTGTGAATGTGTGTGTGTGCGTTTTGTTTATGTATGTGATGTGTGGTATGCGTGTGTATTTGCCACCTTTCAACCGACACCTGGCATCTGAAGGACATCAAAGTGTACGGTAGGAAGCGGCGCTAATCACGCGTGAGAGCGTGTCCTGGGCAAAGCGTTCAATGAATTGCGAAGGCTGTGCTGAGGGAAAAAAAAATTGAAGACAAAGCTAGCCTCTGCATTGGTCAGTCTCGGGAAGCACGCAGCATATAAATTAACCCCAGGAATGTGAAGTGTCCTTACTGGGACATGGAATTCAATCAATGTGCACATGCAAAATGGGTCAACGCCAGGATCCATCAGGAGGTGCATTGAACTTTTAGCACGTGTCCAATGAAGCGTCAACAGGTTGTCCTTAGTCCCTTAGTCCTTTATCCCTTATCCCTTGGCCTTTAGCCTTTGTTCATTGCCTGCTGCCTGCTGCCTGCTGCCTGTTGCCTGTTGCCCATTGTCCTTACAGAGGCAGTCCTTTGAAGTCAGCAGCTAAGTGGGTTAACTAGGTTTCCCGGGAAAAAGGGTGCACGGCTGGCGGGGATTGTGCTTGAGGGTGATTCCCTTTATTAATCACACTCACGGATGCCATTATAACCCGTTATTAATTTGTATTGCTTTCTCTTTCTTTTCCATTCGCAGATACCTGAAAACACTTTTTACTGCAACATATTTAATCGACATTCAACAAACAATCACAAAAGTAAACAATAAATAAGAAACATTTGTCGTTCGTCGAGAGCCGTCCACAATAGAGAACTACTTATATATACATATACAGATACATATATATATATTATATATATATTAAATATGCCCAACATCTGCCACAACAGAATCAACAACAACAACAACAGCAGCAACAACAACAACAACAACAACAACAGCAGCAGAAATAAAAATAATACAGCAGAGCAGAAGGTGTAAGGCGCACCTTAACCCACAAGGATATTTACATCGTCGAAAGGAGCAAGAAAAATAGGAAATATTTCAACCGCAAAAGCAGCAGCACTTGAGGGGGGAGTGCGGAGGGATTATTATTATATATAATCAGCAGCTTCACAAACTATTGCCATGGGTCGCAAAAAGATTCAGATTTCACGTATCACCGATGAGCGCAATCGGCAGGTGAGTGCGAAGTTTTGCCATTTTAATTAAGTGAAGCGCAGGTGAGGTAATTGAAGGGAATTCAAATGGATTCGTGGCCAGAGAAGCCCATAAATGCAGTCACACCCAAGTGGCATGTGGCAAGTGGCATTTGGCAAATGGTTTGTGGCTTGTGGCAAGGTGCGCTTTTGTAGTCCTGTAGTCCTGCGTTCCTGTGGCAGGCAGCAGCAATAAAAATTGCATTTCTTATTCAAATTCTCAGAAAATTATTATTTTCTGATCTAGTTCCGGTTCACTTAATGCCGCCAGCACTTTCAATATTATTATTATTAGTTTTTTTTTTTTTTTTTCACTACTCAAAGTTTCCGGTTAAACTTTCCGTTTAACTGTTGCGCCATGGGGCGTGCGTGACTTTGGTCGTCCAGGCGAACATTGCGGGCGAAAGGACATTCGTAACGTCGTAAAGGTTAATGCCTAAACCAAGCTATAAACGCGTCATAACAAGAACAATGCACACAATCCCTTGACCTTGACTTGGCCATAATCGATTCATTGCCAATCGCTGTTACTGGACTAAGGGGCCAACTTACTTTTCTGTCCATTATTCGAACGCATGCATGAATATTCAGAGCTTGCCGCTTGTAACCTTTAACCCTTCACTCATCCTCTGGTCTTATATTGTTTCATTTTCCATCCATTAGGTGACCTTCAACAAACGCAAATTTGGCGTCATGAAGAAAGCCTATGAACTGTCCGTCTTATGCGACTGTGAGATCGCATTGATCATCTTCTCGTCCAGCAACAAGCTCTATCAGTATGCGAGCACTGACATGGATCGGGTGCTCCTCAAATACACTGAATACAATGAGCCACACGAATCGTTGACCAACAAGAACATAATAGAGGTAAGTTTAAAGAACCTTGAAAACTACTCGCTGCCCGCTGCTCGCTGCTCGCTACTCGTGACTTGTCATGCTCATTAACGAGTAATGAGTAACGATTAATCATTGTATAATCTTAATCTGCCTTTCTTAAATTATTAATCCTTATCATCATTCATTATTCATACTTGTTATTTATGACTCGTTACTTGTCACTCGATACATTTTAACGCGCTACTAGACACTCCTTCTTTTGACTCTTGTCTCTTGTCTCTCGCTTCTTAATAATTAAACTTATCACTTGTCCTTTGTGAGTTACCAGCAATCGGTACTCGTTGTTTCTTACGCGCTGTCCTTTGTGAGTCACCAATCGGTACTCGTTACTTCTTACTCGCTGTACTCTGCCTGTTTTCTGCTTGACAGTTGCATTCGATTATGAAAACTTAAATGAGCTGTGAAAAGCGCAGCAGCCACGCGGAAAACAAACAAAGCAAAAGCAACAACAACAACAACAACAACGAGTGACAACAATAACGAATAACAACAACAACAACAACAAGGCAAAGAGCTATGCAACTGAGCGACAAAACGTTTAGTTTTGGCCCTAACAACAAAGACGGCATAATACTTTGAGAGCGCCGGGGCCTGACAGCTGCTGGAGGCGGACGCGGGGAGGAGGCGGCGTCGGTTAATGAGTGGTCGGTGGGTGGGGGGAAACGCCAATGTATTTTGCATTTATAATGCGACATTGTCGCTGTTTTTTCTATTGTTGTTGTTGTTGTTGTTGTTGTTGTTGTTGTTGTTGCTGTCTTTTGTTTGCTGCCTTTTAAATTGTTTTGTAATGTTAATGCCGCGCAGAGCCGTAGACAAGATTTACATAATTTAGCACATCAACAGAGCGGCGACGTGTCAAGTGCCGGAACCCAATCCCTCGCTCTCGCCCTCGCCCTTGTCCTCATCTTCGTAGCCATCCCCAACCTCATCCTCAACCTCGCCCTTACCCTCAACCTCAACCTGGAGCGCCAGGCCTTGCCATGGCCAATTACGAGTGCGAGTACATGAGACGTCCCTCTCTCTCTACTGCCCCCCCTTCAACCCCCGTCCCGCTGCTTGTAGTCCATCATTCAAATATTCCCGCCACCCATTCTCGTTCTCATTCTCATTTTCATATCCGTTGTCACTTTATCTGGCATCTCTTTCAGTCACTAACTTTCTCATTTTCTCTTTCTCAAATTTCAATACACAGAAGGAGAACAAAAACGGCGTCATGTCACCGGACTCACCCGAAGCGGAGGCCGATTACACGTTAACCCCCCGCACCGAAGCCAAATATAATAAGATCGACGAGGAATTTCAGAACATGATGCAGCGCAACCAAATGGTTATTGGCGGTGTTGCGGGTGGCGGAGGCGGCGGCGGTGGCGGGGGTGCTGGCGGAGGCGGCAATGGCGGCGGAGGCGGTGCACCCAACAGGCAAATACCCAACGCTAGTTACACGATCCCAGTCTCGGTACCAGTGCCCGGCTCCTACGGTGAGAATCTGTTGCAGGCCAGCCCACAAATGTCCCACACAAACATCAGCCCACGTCCATCGAGTTCGGAGACGGATTCAGGTGGGATGTCCTTAATAAGTTAGTACAGTGTCTCGGGTGCACATTTTCATTTATTTCTATTTCTGTTTCTGTTTCTGTTTCCGTTACTTTTATTGTTGCTCTTGCTCTTAATTTTACTGTAACTGTTACTGTTAACATTTCTGTTAATGTTACAGTTTACACTTTCGTTGCACATTTGTGTTTTATTTTTTTAGTTTAGTTATTCGTTTCTTATCTTCTCCCACTCCTTAAAATTCGTAGTCCTTTTTTAATTTTATTATTTACTACTCAGCTACGATGGTGTCCTTTTTATTTAACACCTTTCCCCTTACATTTGAAAGCCAGACTCTGGTGATTTGCATGTGTTTTTTATTGATTTTGTTTACAAGATCCTTCAACTAATCCTTAACATTGCCTGAGACTCGATATAACTCCTTTTGCTCTTTGGTTCCATTCTTGGTAAAAAAAATGAATCTATTTCTAACCTCTCACATTCCTATTTATTTCATTCATCAGTCTATCCATCGGGTACCATGTTGGAGATGTCAAACGGTTATCCGCATTCACATTCGCCGCTTGTGGGATCACCCAGTCCAGGTCCCAGTCCTGGTATAGGTGGGCATAATGACAATATTCACACTTCTATAGCGACTTTTACACCTACATTCATACGAGCGCACACACACACACACAGACACACATACTCACATACACACATACTCACATACACACATACACACATACACACATACATTTGCAGACCAGAAGATATTAAAATTAGTCCAGTAAGCTGATACACACACGTCCCCTCACCTCCCCCCTTAACCATAATCCACTACCCACCCGTGACTGCCTGTACTTGAACTGTTCCCCTTGGCGCCCCCCCTCGAACCTGAACCTAATCATAGCCACACTCGACACCAGCCAAAGAGAAACGTTTATTAAACAATTAAACCTATTTTTGCAGCGCATCATTTGCCCATTAAGCAGCAGTCGCCGGGCAGCCAGAACGGACGAGCTTCCAATCTACGTGTCGTTATACCGCCGAGCATGTCAGCGACTGGGGAGGATGTCCCCTATGCAGATGTAAGTCTCGGAGTACAAGTAAAACCGTGTGGGTACATTTTAATTGGCAGCAGATAAGTGGGAAGATGATTTTCGGAGTTAAACGGGAAGGTGAATCCTTGGGAGCAAAATTTTAATAGAGTTGGATAATTTATTTTGAAGTTAATTTCGAAGTAAATATATAAAAAAATATAGAGATTTTTTTTTGTTGTAAAACTAAAAGTAAATTTCGGAAAAGCAGAAATAAATTACAATTTTCGGAGTTGTACTAGAAAGTAAGTCCTTTGGGGCATCATCTTGCAGTGCATTAGAAGTCCCAAGTAAATTTCGGAGTAGCTTTAAAAATTATAAAATAAAAGCATTTTACAGTTAAATATTAGAAATAAGGCAAAACAGTAAACTCCTAAATTAACTCCTAATTAATTATTTTCGGAGTTGTAGATTTCCGGTTGCTTCCTCAGTCAGTATAAAATTTGTAATGCAATAAAAAGAAGTTGAAACAGAAGTTGTCAAGGATAATTCCCGTCATAACTTCAACTGTAGTATCTAGGTATATTTATGCAGTGCATGGGTCGTCATAGCGAGTACCACTGGTATTTAAACGGGCTAAGAGTCTAACTCAATACACTTGTATATTTGCCACTGGATGATGCCCAATCCTTGAATAGAAAGAAGATGGAATCATATTCATCATGAGGCAGTTACTCTCCTATCCCTAACAAATTATATATCCTTCATTCTGTAATATATCCTGTCTTAAGATCTGGAATCCGATTCGAGTGTTATATATATTTATATAGTAATGTGGAAACTTATTTGTTTATAGCAACGCCAGAACCAAACGTCTTTGAACACGCCCGTAGTGACACTGCAGACGCCGATGCCCACGATGACGAGCTACTCATTTGGAGCACAGGACTTTTCAGCGGGGGCGGAGCTCATGACCCTGCCGCAATGGCATCAGGGTCTTGTGCAGCACACTAGGTGGGTAGTCCAGGCCCCGAGCCCGGCGAATAGCAGCGCCAGCAGCAGTCCCAGTAGGCAAACACTTAACGGCGACCCACATCATAATCTGCCTTGCAGTCTATCGCACTTGGCTGTCTCGAATAGCACACCGCCGCCCGCCAGTTCACCCGTCTCCATAAAGGTTAAGGCGGAGCCACAATCGCCGCCTCGCGATCTCTCCGCCAGTGGCGGACATCAGCATAACAGCAATGGTTCCACTGGCAGCGGTTCAAGCAGCAGCAGCACCAGCAGCAATGCATCAGCGAATGGCATCGGCGGTGGCGGCAATGGTGTGCCGCCTGGTGGTCCAGGATCTGCCGTTTCCATCAATCAAGCCAATGTCATCACACACCTGAACAATGCCAATGTCTTGACTGGAGCGCCTGGCGGCGGTGGCGGTGGAGGAGGTGGCGGAACCAATGGCAACGTTGAACAGGCCACAAATTTGAGCGTCCTCAGTCATTCGCAACAGCATCTGGTCATGCCAAATTCACGGCCCTCATCCACAGGACACATAACGCCGACTCCAGGTATGTGAAATTCTCTGATTCTCTGATTCTCTGATTCTTGCGGAAAATTCGCTTGCAATTTTCACTTTCAATTTCTACTAATTTACAAATATTTGTTCCTTACGGCATGTAAATTAATGCTAAACGAAAGAAAGAGTTGAAAATTTGATGACTGCCCATGCGGCGCATACGCAACATAAATGTCACGTATACGCCGCATGAGCCAATGATTTAAATTTATTTTTCCTCATTTCTGGCCTTTTTCCGCTGCTAAATTTTTATTCGTTCTATTAACAAAGAAGAGAAAAAAAAACTATAAAAAAAGGAAAAGAATTTTTTATTAAACAAAAAATAATTATGATAATAATAATAATAATAATATTAAAATAACAATAACAATAACAACAAAACTATGACAATTTTTAGGGCATGATAAGTATGAAGGATATCCGTACCGCGCGCTTATGGGACATAATTCTAGATGGAATTTTGCCGGTAAATTGGCCAAAAAAATAAAAAAAAAAAACACCAACAACAACAAAATGCATACAAAAATGAAGTTCCCATTAAAAAAACACACACACACGCATACACATTCAATATATACATGCACACACACATACAAATACACGCGAGAACTGATAAGAGCAAAGATGTTGCTTCCGAAAATATCGAACGTTTCGTTTTCATTTATCGTTTATCGATTATTCAAAATTTATTTTAAAAAAATCCCTTCACTTCTCTTCAGTTGTATGCATTATCGTTTGCTTTCTATCAGTTATCGATACACCTTGCTATTTCGATACATCTCTTCAAGTTTTACCAGTTTCTATCTAAAGTTCTCTCAAGGACCTCACGATCCATCGAAATTTTGAGTTCTCGGCCTCTGAAAATAACTTTTAATTGCTTGCTTTGTGTTCTTAATTTTCTACTAACTTTTAGTTAACTTGATTAACGCACATCCCATACACATCATACATTCATATACACACACACACACACACACACAAATTAATCCGTTTTGTTGCCAGGCGCTGAATGCCATTGCGCCTCTGGCCCTAAAAAGCCCGCCTGCCGCCTCCCGTGCCACACACATCTGAATTCAGTGCATTCCGAACTAATGTGATAACAGATTTTATTATCTTGAACGCAGGTGCGCCCAACAGTGAACAGGATGTGCGTCTGGCGGCCGTTGCAGTGCAGCAGCAGCAGCAACAACAGCAGCAGCAACAACAACAACAGCAGCAGCAACAACATCAACAGCAACTGAGTGACTACGATGCGCCCAATCACAAACGTCCGAGAATATCGGGCGGCTGGGGCACATAGCCGGCACGTGGCTCACCCTACAAGCTACAGCCACAACTACAACTACAGCAACAGCAACAGCAGCAACAGCAGCAACAGCAACAGCAGCAACAGCAGCAGCAGCATCAACAGCAGCAACAGCAACAACAACAGCAACATCACAACAGCAACAAAAAGTCAGCCAGCAGCAGCAGCAGCAGCAGCGGCAGCAGCGGCAGCGGCAGCGGCAGCAACAACAACGACGATGACATGGCAATGATGCCGCCGCCACCGCGAAAGGATCCGTCAATTAGTCGAGCTTTTGTCTATGGGCGTGGCGGCTTTGATTGCTATGGGCAACAGCATCCTGCAGCTGCTGCCGCCTATGCGCCCGAGGAGCAGCAGTAGCGTCCTAAACTGTTCCCAGACCAGTGCAATATCGAGTAGAGTCAGAGTCAGAGTCAGAAGCTGGGAGCAGGAATAATTGTTATTGATAAAAGTCAAAGATGTAGAAGAAGAGGGAGATGTAGAAAGAAGTAGGAGAAGGAGAAGGAGAAGAAGAAGAAGAAGAAGCAAGCAAGTGACAGTGTCATATCTACAGTTATTGTCTAATGTGTAACTTATATATAGAGAATATATATATACTATGCGAGATATGTTAATGGTAATAGTTATAATCTTAAATTATAATTATATATATTTATACATATATATATATAGAAATATAAATCTAATTATAATTACACACACACACACATACACACAGACACAATCTTTATATATGCATAGGAGAGTGAAGAAAGGAGCATAAGAAATGAGATGAGCCGTTGAAAGCCGTAGATAGTTACAATTGCATATACAATAAAAGGAAAGTACTATGTTGATTAAAGTTTAGTTAGTTTAAGTGCTTAAAGAAGAAGTAATAAGTAAATAAATAAATATATATACATACATATATATATTTATAAATATTAAGAAGGAGTTAAGTTTGCAAAGCGACTCGAACGGTGGATTAGCAATTAAAATGTTGGAGCTGATTTCTAGTTTAAAAAAGTGTAACACTAAGTCACACACTAACACACACACACACACACACATGCGAGTATAATGTACATATACATGTATATATATATAGCTGATCTATATATATATATAAATCAATTATATAAAACTGTTTTGGAAATCACATACAATTACAAAATACGTAACAAACACAAGTCATAAATTTTTTATGTGTCCGCAGCGAGACATACGAAAAAGAAAAAAAATAAAATAAAATACCCATCCTCAGATTAGATATATATACATATATATATTTGAAGATAAATATGGGGAGATGTACTCACATAAAATAAATCCCTTGTTTTAAAAAAGTGCAATTTATGAGTTTTTAGATTTGTTTGTTTAGCAACTCGAAGATAAAGAAAAATTCTAATTTTAAGTAAGTTTAATAATTTAAACTTTTGCAGAGAATAAAAGATTAAGATAGTAACTTGATTTAATCGTAATTATTACATATATATATACACTCTCTCTTTAAGCCATTATCCGATAGACTTTATTCTCTTTATTCTTCTTTTAAGCCAAACACGAAGTCATAATTTTTAATTTCTGTTCGATATTTCGATGTCCTTCGAAGCTCCTTAAGTTTTTGTATTTTTACATATATCATTTTAAATTTTTAACTCCAGTTTGTAAAACAAAAAAATCACACAAAATATATTTACAAGAAAAAAAAAAAAAAAAAAATTAAGAGCAATTAAGTGCATAAAAAAGTAAGAAAACAAAAAATATAAAAAATATAAAAACAAACTCAATGACATACAAAATATAATTTAAATAAAATGATTATAAACAAATTTTGAGTTATTTCTTTTTCTTTTTATTTCATTTATTTATTTTATTTTTATTTCATTTTTATTTATTTATTTAAGAGGTAAACGCGCTCTGTAAATATTTATTCCAACAAAATATTGGATGACCTTTTGCACTTTATACAGTAAGAGAAATTTGTTAAAAAAAAAATCGAATGCAAACAGACAAACAAATAAGTATAAAAGAAATTGACATACATATGCAAATAGTATGCCCGTATTTACATATGTACACACGCATTGTTCTTATACGCATGACGCGGACTGTACCAGCTGTGCATATACCGTTATATATCGCTCCGATCCGAACTCTGAATGCTGAACGCTGAACGCTGAACGCTGAACGCCGAATGCACAGCCAGCAAATATTTACACTTTACAGGTTTCCCAGTGAATGAACAAACAGCTTTACATATTCAACACACACACACACACACACATACATATATATATATATAAAGATCTACAAATATTTTCTAGCAATATACTCGATACACACACCCACACACACACACACATAGTTAAAGATGATGTTAAGGAACTCTTAGGATTAAGCACGAATCTGAAACAATTTGCCAGTGTCTAAGGATAAACGCTGAATATTATAAAAATTGTTGATATAATACGAAAGTTCAGATACTGTTGGTTTATACATGTATATGTCCGAAGAAATGTCCTTTCATCCTACGCATGTAATCCTTTTATATTAAATGAAAGCCTCAGAGTCGAGGGAAACTCTGATAAATTGTTAACTGCAATTGGAAAGTTTGAAAAGTTTTAAAATGGTATTTCTGGTATTTATCATATACCAAATACCACATAGCAATTAATTATAATTAAGTATAAATAATTTGTATGTATTAATACAGTGTCTGTTAAATGTAGATGTACGATTGTTATGTGTATATGTATTTGGTTGAATCCACAAAATGATTTTTAATATTATTTGCATTGAGACTTTTCCCAATTTCCACTGTATAAATATTATTTGGTACATTTCCCTTTCGGTGTACATAGGATCCTGGTAAATGCATAAAGAAAACTTCACTCTGTAGTGTTGCCTTATAAACAGTGCCTCTTAAACGATGAAAAACATAAACAAATGATAAATAAAACAGACAACTCGATGGTGAAACATTTCAATACAGGTGTTATATGTGCTATTTAAATAACGTAGTTAAATTAAACAAAAAACCAAAAAAAGAAAAAAAAAACCAAACAAATAAAATACTATGTTTATAATATCTAAGCTTTAGAGATTAAGAAGAAGAAGAAGATGTTGAAGGAAAAACGTGAAAACACATGGAAAACTACATGGAAATTGAGCAGCACAAAATGTACAAAATTATAATTGGCATTCAAAGGTTTTGAATAGTTAATAAATATGATAGTATTTAGATAGAATAGTATATATATATATATATATATATAGATGTTCGATACCGATACGATATTTGTCCGATATATATATATATACGATATATATATATGCGATAGTTATATGCAGTGTACAGTTGGCCGTCTTCAAGGCGTTTTATGGTCACAGGGACCACAAGCGGTGAATGGGCAGGGCGTTACGTTTATTGGTAACAAACTGATATCCAGATGGCTCACAGAGAGAGAGAAGGAGAAATAGAGAGAGGGAGGGAAGAGAAAGGGAGAAGAAAGGTTAAGAAATATAGATAATTGTAGTTTTAAGTGTTATAAATAAAATGCACCGTTGTATGCGAATGCGGAAGTTAGAGTATAAAAAGCAAAGCGTGTTAAAAAGCAAAAGACTTTATGCATTAAATCCACACATACACACACACACACACACACATACAAGCACACATATACATAAGCTACACATACAGTAGAGTTGAGAAGGCGCACCCAATATAATGATATGATGATACATGATTCATAAGAAATATATGAATTTATATATACATACGATATATATACGATATATATATATAATTTTCTGTTCTAATCGTATTCAAAGTTGTTAAGTCACTGAAATATCGTAAGTTATGACCGATATTGAGGTTCCATTTTTGCAATTCATGTCCATTGATAATCATTGAACCCTCGGAGCACAAACTAAGATATTATTATACCTGCAGATCCACATAGATGTTATCTATATTAAACTTTAATTGGGTACCAGAGGCAAGCGTTTATCAAAGTTTATAAAACCCAGAAGAACGCTCTAAGTATAAAATATATATCTATATATGATTATATATATGTATATAAATATATATATATATATATGAATGATCTATGCAAATTAAGTGATATATGCATACACATACAGTTAAGTCATCCTTACAAAAGGCGCTCCAAATTGATATTATATAGTCTATAACCATCGATGTATCTCTGTTCAAACTATATTTATAAGTCTTGAAATTATATTTAGAAAAATTTGAAACCATTTTGGTGAAAAACATCAAAATACAAAAAAAAAAAAAACTGAAAAAATTATAAAAAAAAAAATAAAAATAAAAATATAAATTAAAGAAGGAAAACATAAAACAAAAATTATGATGGTAATTATGATGTATAATTTTGATGTAATATGATGTAAACAAGTTTTATCCGTGCACTGAATATGAAAGGTTTTGAAAATTGATTGTGGAATATAAATAATTTACCTATTAAGTTGATGTTTTAAACAAAAGTAGAAAACTTTTAAATAAAAACCTTTTTGGCAACTGAATTTCAAAAACTCTCCTCTCCCTTAATCCTAAATTGTTATTGAAAATAATATATTTAAAAAAAAAAAATTAAAAACTTAAAAACTCTCCTTTCATAAAAACACATTTAATATTTTTTAAAATTTTCTTTTTTATTTAATTATTTTTTAAAAAATATAAACTCACATTTTTCAATTTTTTATAAATCTTTAAAAAATAACTTATTTAATTTTTATCATAATCAGAAAAACTTTGATTAAAAACCCCATTTTTTAAGCTAAATTTAAAAGAATTTATTTAATTATTTAATATAATTTTAATTTTCGATTTTAATTAAAAATTTTACAAATATTTTCAGACCAATTTTTGATATAATTTTAAAATTTAAAATTTTCATATTTTTTTTTTTACATGCTAATCAAATGCAGATATGGTACGTATCCTTAGGGGCAGGGCATTACATGCCATTGTAGGCGGGTCCGCCGCCGCCCTCGGGAACCACCCAGTTGATGTTCTGTTTGGGATCCTTGATATCACAGGTTTTGCAATGGATACAGTTTTGGGCATTGATTTGCAGCTTCATGTTGCCTCCCTCCTCGTTGGGCACATACTCGTAGACGCCAGCGGGACAGAAACGCTGTTCGGGTCCTTCGTAGATGGCCAGATTGTGGTCAACAGGTATGTGATCGTCCTTCAGGGTAAGATGTGCAGGCTGATCGCCCTCGTGATTGGTGCCCGTTAACGCCACTGATGAGAGCAAATCAAAGGAGATTTTGCCATCTGGTTTGGGGTATTCAATGCGTTGGCTCACATTGGCGGGTTTCAGTGACTCGTGATCCTGTGGGCCGTGGGTCAAGGTCCAGGGCTCGCGACCGCCCATAAAGATGGAGAAACCGCTTAGCACCATGCCGCCATAGAGACCCAGAGGATTATGGAAGGATGGATGCACATTGCGTACACTGTACAAATCCTTCCAGATGAACGATTCCTTGATTCTGCAATGAGAAGCAGTCATAAATTACAGACTCTTTAAATCCTTGGCTTAACTCACTTATCCGCATAGCTAGTGGGTTCAATGCCACCAGTGGACTGAGTATTCGCATTGATAGCCTCCAGAGCGCTCTCGGCGGCCAGCATACCGCTCTTCATGGCATAGTGGGAGCCCTTAATTCGGGGCACATTGAGGAATCCGGCGCTGCAGCCAATCAAGCAGCCACCTGGGAAGGAGAGCTTCTTTGGCAAGCTCTGGAAGCCACCTTCATTGATGGCACGTGCGCCATAGGCAATGCGAGTGGCACCTTCGAAGACATGTCGTACCTTTGGATGTGTCTTGAAGCGCTGGAACTCCTGGAAAGGACTTATCCACGGATTCTTATAGTTCAAGCCAACGACGAAGCCAACAGCTATTGTGGGTGTTGGTTCGTTAAGATGGTACAGGAAGGAGCCACCATATGTAAAGCGATCCAAAGGCCAGCCAATTGAGTGCTCCACCAGACCAGGCCTAAAGGAGAACGGGCTTTTAACAGTCTTCTTATAATTTATAACCAGATTGCTACTCACTGATGCTGCTCGGGGGAGATCTCCCAAACCTCCTTGAGTCCAATGCCATAGGCCTGTGGTTCGCTGCCAGCGTTCAGGTCGAACTTCTGCATGACCTGCTTGGTGAGATGGCCACGACAGCCCTCAGCAAAAATTGTGGTCTTTGCGTGCAGCTCCATGCCACGTGCGAATGTTTCTTTGGGCGCTCCACTCTTGGCAATGCCCACATCGTTGGTGGCGATGCCCTTAACACTGCCATCTTCATGGAACAGCACTTCTGAGGCGGCACAGCCTGGATAAATCTCAACACCCATAGCCTCGGCCTGGTCACCAAGCCATTTAACCAAGTGACCCAAACGTACAACATAATTTCCATGATTGTCCATGGGCCAGCCCTTGAAAATAGGTATCGATATGCGGCCCGTGGTGGTCAGGTAGGAAAATGTGTCCTTGGTAACAGGCGTATTCAAGGGTGCACCCTGCTCCTGCCAGTCGGGTATGAGTTCGTTTATCGAAATGGGATCCATGACGGCACCGGAGAGAATATGTCCGCCCACTTCCGCTGACTTTTCCACAACGCATACTCGAATTTCCTGTAAGAATAAAAATTGTTTAAAAAGGACATCCTAAACGTGAGTAGTTCGAAATTTACTTGATCCTTTTCAGCAGCCAACTGCTTGGCACGTATGGCGGCCGACATGCCAGCTGGTCCACCGCCAACGATGACAAGATCGACCTCTTCGATGCAGCGCTCCATGTCCACTTCCTTCCATCTCGCGTCCTTCTCACGTGGATGCAGAGTGTAGTGGGTGGTGATCTTTGGATACTTGGCAGCCTCTGATACGCTGCGCACAAAGGCGGGCGTAAAGAGTTTGTGTACTGGACGAGAATTCAGAAAATTATTTGATTATTAAGGTTACAGTTTTACAGTTATCAGTGAGCGCATCGCTTGATAAGAGCAGCGATAAAGGCGCGGGCAGGTCGAGACACAGCTGGCATTTTGGTTTGCCAGGTAACATTATATAAATTGTCCAAGTTCTTTATCTCTTTAATTTATTATTTTTCAATTGATGGCCTTGGCATCCGAAAACACTCAAACATTTTAATTATGTAATCAACATATTGTTTGTTGTTGTTTTCATGATTGGCACAGATCATTTTGAAACTCACCTCTGTGCATTTTTAAGATGGCCGACATAATCGGTATTGCAGTCAACTTATTGGAATAAATCTAGTTGGAAATCCTGTATTAAATATAAAAACTATATTATATTTATATTTACAAAGTAAATGGCCAATAAAAACTGCCGCCGTCGACGCTAACAGTGCAACAAGTTGGACTTTAGACTCGCCGGGCAATCCAATTGATAGTTCGATGAGCTCTACAAATAAATCAATATAACTTAAATAGATTTTACCTAATTGTTAATTTGTTCTTTGTACTTTAGAATTCGATGCCGTAATAAATAAATTGGGTTATTTTAATGTGCGAATAAACAGACGCGATGTGCTGAGCTGCTGGCACTCAGCTGTTGCTTGTTGTAAATAATAAACCATCGCGATTAACATTTTATGTTATATTTTTAATCATAACAGAGACATAACAGCTATAAAACGGCACATACGGCAGCCACCCGCAACACTCAGCTGTTTGAGTTAGAGCTGGCAGCGTGTCGTGTGCTAGTGCTAAGAATGTCTGCGAACTGAAGTTGAAATTTAACAAATTTTTAATTTAAAAAGACGTTAAATCATAATCATTAAGTTTTTTAGATTACTTAAAATAATTTCGCTATGTTCTTGTTTTATTTCGTCTAGTAATATTTTCTTTTGATCCAGCATGAGCTCTACCTTAAACTCATTGCTATGACACTTAAAGCAATAGCTTGCTTGCATCCAGCAACACCGCATACTTTGCTTAAATTTTTTCAATAGATGGCGCTGCACAGCTGTTGACCAACTTAAATTTGGTTAAATCCGAGTTAAGGTCAATGCCAATGCCAGCTAAATATTTATACAGCAACACCAAAATTAGTGATTTGTCTTTATTTAAAACATTTTTCATAACATTTCATGCATTAAGTTAAGTACATTAAACATTTCATTCTTGTTATACAGTTAAGTATGTGCGTTTTATGTTTGCACATGACTTTTGCTTATTTCAAAACCCTTTTTTTTTTTTTGTTTTTTAATTTTTTAATTTTTTCCTTGTGTTATATTTTAGCTTGGTGAATTTTTAATCCAGCCCTATTAAAAATTCAAAATACAGTTACAGAATTCTTGGAATATTATACGATAAATTACATACATGCTTTTAAATACATTTATATATTATATAATTATATTCAGTTGTGGCCAATTAATATTTACAGTTGAGATTTCGACAATGACAATTCTATGGCTCAAAGAACTGTTCCACGCTGCCTTCCTCCAAGTTATTCTGTGAGTCCGTCTGTTCGCCGCTCTTGAGTTGATGATCTGATTGTGGCTGTCGCTGTTGGTGTTGGTGCTTCTGGAACATCTTGTCTAAGGGATTGTTTTCATCATTTGACTGCTGCTTGGCACCCGCTGATTGTTTGTTGCCTTGTTGGAGCTGAGATTTAGTTTGACTGACCTCCGAGCTGCTGGCACCTGCATCGCCACGTGCCCCATTGATACTTTTACCGAAACGCATAAAATTCGAGTCCATTTTACCAAAGCGCTCGAACTCCGGAGCAGTGGAACGTCCAAAGCGCATAAAATTGTCCGGTCGACCAAAGCGCATGAAATCCTGTTTGGGACTACGCAACTCCTCGTGGTGATTCGAGTTCCTGCCAAAGCGCATAAAGTTATCAGAGCGTCCGAAGCGCATGAAATCCTGTTTGGGATCGCGTCCAAAGCGCATAAAGTCCGCTGGTGTTCGGCCAAAGCGCATAAAGTCACCCGGGGTTCGTCCAAAGCGCATAAAGTCCTGCTTAGGATCACGTCCATAGCGATCCATGTTCGCACGTTTCTCCGGCTCCTCCAAATAAGCATTGTCAGGCATTTGCTCCGAGTTCCTTTTTCCGAAGTGCATAAAATTCTTCTGGAAGGACCTACGCTGCAGCTCGTACTCAGGATCAAATTTGAAAGCCTGTTTTCGCGCATGTTTCTGGAATCGAAGGACCACCGAGTTCTTGGCATAGTCTATGCCTATGGCCGATATGGGATATCGGAACTCAAGCTCCGTCTGATCCGGCTTCTCATTAAGCAGGCCATCCAGCAGCTCCTGGTCAGGAGCAGGCAGAACATTGCTATTAATATTGCTGTTGTTGGAGTCCTCGGTGTCCAGGAGTGTATTGTCATTGTTTGTGGTTGCCTCGATAATCTCGCTGTGGATGGCCGATTGCATGTGGTACAAGGCCAAGAGGAACATCAACGCAATGCCCATGGCTTACGGGATAATCTGCAAGCGGAGAAGCAAAGATGTGAGAAGTTAGCAGGTGGGAAAATGTTAACAGGACAAAAGCTGGATAATTATGGGAAGGAGTTGGTCGGATCACTTGGCTTATTATCTACTACAAGTTTTAATCACATTAACGCCTCGTTTCCCAACAAAGAAACAACAATGAACGCATTCATTTTACTTAACTTACAGCCACAGCCACAGCCACAGCCACAGCTTCAGCCACAGCCACAACTACTGAAAGGCAATACAAGTGTCTTAACGCCTCTCCGTGCTTCTTGGCCAGACAAAGTGTCCCGCTAATTAACCATAACAATATTTATGCGATAATCTGCCTGGCCAAGAGCGGAATATGGATGTGCGCGTAAAAAGTTAACCAAGCGCATTAAAAGCAACCGCAACAAAACCAACAACAACAACAACAACTGCCACACAGCGGCAGAGGCAAGATGAGGTGCCACACGTTCATGCACCCATCCCCTCGGCAACATAACCCACTGGCAACATTCGTTTACCACGCCTTAAAACAACTTGTTGAAGGCGCTAACTGCCAACCCACGCAGGAGACGGAGGAGACGGAGAAGACGGAGGAGACGGAGGAGAAGCTGAAGGAACAGTAAGAGTTGATGTATGGGCGTTCGGGCAGCTGACTCCTTATTCCTCCCCCCCATCCACCCTTTAGTGCAGCCCATTGGAGATGCAAATGATTATGGCTTTCGGATATGGTGACTCATGGGATGAAGAGTTGAGCTTGGCTGGTGGCAAAAGCACCCTTGAGCAAGGAGCTCCTGTCCATGGCCAAGAGCTGTTAATCTGAGTGTTTCCCAGGATCAAAAAAGCAGTTGGAGACTCAGAATTTCTGGACATGATTAGAAGAAAATGTAAATAGTTGATTTTCCTTTATAAATCAACCATGAGGCTCGTTGCATTTAAAAGTAAATTTTTATTAACTATTTGAAAAAGTCAAAAATGTTGATCAAAAGTTAAATGACAATAAAATTGTTATAAATTTAATAAGCACCTTAAGAAAATAATTATACGTTCTATATAAAAGATCAGGTTTCCATTTAAATACCCTACGCGTCGTGGAGCGAGTCTTTCAGTTTGTGTGGCAAATGCGAGTTTATTTTTGATTCGGGATTAAAGCGGATAACTGAGTTAAAATAAGTAATTAATTTTGCATAAATTGAAAATTAAAAATATAAAAATAAATACAAAAAAATAATAATAAATATAAAAAAAATTAAAAAAGAAATTTGATATGAATTTATATGATATATAAAAATAATTATAAAAAATAATAATATTAAAAAAAAAAAAAAATAATAACAGAAAAAAAAATAAAAAATAAATAATAAAAAGAAAAAAAGTTCAATTAAAAATAAAATAAAATAAAAAAAAATATTTTTATGCCCAACCGAGTGCCTCGCATTGGTTAATAATTGTGTTTAAGTTAATTCCTCTCTGGTTAAGCTTGACATTAATCTTTGGTCAGTTGGCCAACTTATCGCTCAATTCGAAATTGGCTGTGCTCTGCGTCTGGGCCAACGGCAGCGAAAAGCAGTTGGTAACAAAGTTGTCCAAAAGTAGCAGCAAACAGCAACAACAACAACAACAACAACAACAACAACAACAGCTTGACCCCAACTACGTAGGCAACTGATGCGCTCATTAACATACATTTTATGTACTCGCGGTAAATGTTAAATTTTCACAAAAAAAAAAATAAAAAAATATAAAAAAAAATAAAAATTATAAAAACAGATTAAATTTATTTTTTATTGTGTTTTCTTTTTTAGACGCGTAATCAGCACACATTCAGGTTTCAGGCCCTGTGGCCGGCAGCGGGTCAAAGGGCAACAAATTTTGGAATTTTAAGCACTGTCTGTGTCGCCTTTGTTGATAGCCGTGCAACTCGTCGGCGGGGGGGGTAGGGGGAAGACAATTGCTGGCAATTGCGAGGTGCAACATGAAATCGAATGTCAACAGAAATTTTGTGCCTAGTTTTAAACTTCATTTGCTGTGGCCGTTGCCATCGCCATCGACGTTGCAACTGTCATTGTGGTGGGGCAAAGAGCTCTCAAGATTTATGAGTTTGCCATACGCATCCTCCACTTGAGGCAGAGCTTGCAACATCTCTCCCCAAAGACGAGACGAATGCCAAGTTATTTTTGTATAATTGATTCCCGGACAAAAGTGTACTTAAAATTCAAAAACTTCTGCAACTCTTGGCCGTAATTGCATAAGCAACACTTGTCATCTCCTCAGAAGACATCGTCTTCAATCCTCAATCCTCAGTCCTCAGTCCTCAATCCTCAATCATCAATTCTTCATGTCATTTCGCATATCAAAGGAGCCCGAAATTCCGCATACGCACCGATGTCCCGTATCAATGACGCACACTCGTTAATTCGTTTAGCCCAGAACGAAAGGTGGCTCAATATGAAAGGTGATACGCGAATTTAGGGAATGGGATGAGAGGGCGTGGCATGAGCGTTGTAGGCGGAAATGTTGTTGAGAGACATACAGAGCTTGGATTACGATTACTTTTAATCAGATTTTCATAGCTTATGAATGTGCCGCAATGCGATACATTTGAAGTTGCAGGCACAGAGAGAGAGAGAGAGAGAAAGAGAGAGAGAGAGAGAGAGAGAGAGAGAGAGGGAGAGAGAGGGAGAGTAGGAGAGAGTGGAAGAGAGAGATGGATGTTTCCAGTTGAAGTATCAGTCGGAAGCATTTAAATATAATTTGTCAGCAGGCAAACACCTAAGCACCTTTAGAGCCGAACCTTCAGCACCTTTGCCGCGTGGCGAAGACAAATGATGGCCGTGCGGTATGTGGTATGTACCATGTGGCACAGAGACTCTTGTGGGGATCATCTAGAACTATGGACGTTCCTCATGTCGGTGATAAATCAAAAATTTCATACGCTTCGCTGTTGGTACTTTGCTCGTACACGTTCTCACCTGCCCACGGGTATTTACACTTTACCAGCAACCAGCAGCAGCAATGAAAATAGAAATTTTTCTATGAAAACTGCGAAAAGTGCAAAGCCAAATGAAAATCTAACGGCTCTTTGTTGCGTCTTTTTCCCTCCGAAGTGCAGCCGTAAACATCTCAATTTACTTTCATTAGCCGAAAATGGCCTGCCTTTTGTGTTCCTGTGTGGGTGTAGGGGTGTGTGTGTGTGGGAGTGGGTGTGAGTGTGTGTACGGTTGGGTGGGAGGATGTGATAGGGTCTGGGGGGGGGTTGCTGGTGAGGGTGAGGTTAAGGTGGAAACTATTTGCATATCAATTTACGTTTGCCCTGGCATTGAATTCCGTGAATCTCCGAAGCTCTAATTAATGTCCCAGGTTTCAAAGGAATTTTGTTTCAAAAATCTAACAATAGCGAATCAAAAAGATGTTTAAAAGTGTTTGTAAATTTTAAAGTTCACAAAACAATATATAACATATTAAATATTTTCTATTCTTAAGTCCCAAGCTATAAGTTTAATTTTTAGTTTAAATTTAGAAAAAATTCCACAAATAACATTTTTTTGCGTTTAGTTTTTTTTAACAGCTAAAATTCACTTATTAAGTAAAAAAAAAATATGAAGTAAAAAATTGATTTTTTATATTAAATCAATTAAATATTTTAAGCTTGAAATATATAAATTTTCTTAAAGGAATTGCAATAAAAATAAATTGCCTGAAAATAAAACTTAAAAATGTTAAAAAAAAAAAAATAATGATAATATAATAAAATTAAAAAATAAAAAAAAATATATCAATTTAGAAATATTTGAAAAATTCATAAATAACACAATTTTTAATATATAAATAAATTACACTATTTACGATTTATGCGATTTAAGAATTTAAACTTTTTGAGCTTGAGTTCAATGCTTGAATTAATGTAATTTTTCAATAAAAACTTTATTCTTAAATAAAAATAAAAATTAAATTTAAATTAAATTTAAATTAAAATTGAAATAAAAATTTATTTTAATTTTAAATATTTGCACAGTATATTTATTTTTCACTTATTTATTTTGAGTTTTAAAAATCACTTGCAAAATTTTTCTTTTTTTTCATCGCAGCTTTCAATATTTTTAAGCCTTAAATTAACCACACAAATGCAATAAAAAATTAAGAATAGTTTTTTATAAAAAACTATCAACATTTGAGCTAATATAAAAATAAATAAAAATGTATTAATAGAAACTCACCTTTTGATCAAATGCCGAACGAAAATAAACTGGAAAACTATTTGAAAAGTGGAATGCGATTAATTGGACATTCCACGCTTAGAACTGAAGCCAGATCTGAGCTCTGGGTGTGTGTGTGTGTGGCTTTTGGGATGTTGGGCAGGACACTTGTTGACCGCGAGAATGTGAAACACTTCTGTGCCAATGTTTGGCGAAACATCCTGTTTTATACGCTTCTGTCGCCGACAGGCGCCCACCCACAACCTACAACCCACAGCCGACAACCGAAAGCCATGGCCCGATGTTGTTTTAGTCAAAAGACAAGGGGCCCAAGCATAACACAGCACAGTACAGCACAGTACAGTACAGGACAGGACAGGAAAGGACAGGAAAGGACAGGACGGGACAGAACAGGATAAAAAAGGAGCAACATGTTGCTGCTTGACGTGCAACAAGTGTTGCAACAAATGTTGTTGCAACATTTCATCTCTTGTCACATTCATAGTTTTTTTTTTCTCTTTGTCTTGCAGTTAGGCTGCAAGTTAACGATACGCGGCTATATCCTTGGCAATGTCCGCCCGCACGTGCCCCTTTGACCTTGCCATGACGAATTTGTTGTGACAGAAAAAAAAAAACAAAGCGACATGCGGATTGCAGCCAAACAATGGCCAGTAGGCGGTTGCATTGTGTTGCATGTTGTATCTTTATTAACTGCAAACATATACAGGCATCTGTGTGTGTGAGTGTACGTGTGTATGAGTGTGTGTTTGTGTGTGTATCTGGTATGAGGCAGCAACATTCTGACGCCGCATTGCTGGTAATTTAAGCACCAGTTGTATGCAAATCGCCCACAATTGTTTTGTTCCGCCCACTTTTAAGTTTTAGACTTTGGACTGGATGTGCCCATTGAACCCCCCGCCATTCGGGATGAGCTCGCATCCAATTAGCCTTGTCTAAGGCCTGGACTTGGGCTACGTGTGCGTATGCGTTATAATTTGGCCTCGTCGCCAGCCGTCGTCGTTTATGGAGTTTTATGGCCCTGTAACGGGATACATTGTGGCGCCTTTAGCATCCTTCGCTCACAATCCACCGACTAGCCATCCCATCCTATATCCCATCCCATCCCATCCCATCCACCCCATTCTTATTGCTCAGTTCGGTTCTTCGTCTTCTCTGTTCAATGCCTAAACATCTCTTGGCCATTTGCTGGGTGGGCACTTCACTTTTCGTAAACGGAAGTCTGTAATTACGGCCTTCGCTTTGAAAGGCCAACTTTTGTATCTTTTGTTGTCTTCTCGTTGGCTTCGTCTTTGCCTCTGCCTTTGCCTTTACCTCTGCCTCTGTCTTTGCCTTTGCCTTTGCTTTTGTTGTTGCTGCTTGTTGAAAATTCAAAGAACACTCCCAGCTCCAAACGCCGCTCGGGCCTATTTGTTGCAACATATGTGTCAACTATTGTCCGCTAACGCGTTTAACGATCGCCCAAGATCAATAAATAAGCATATAAAACATAAATATTTGCATCGATAAATATGCATGAGGGGAGGAGGCCTCTACATTTCCATTACCATAAATACCGAAGGCAAAGACAGACCATCTCCGGGCTCAAGTTCAAAGCGTCTCCTCGACGACCAACAGACCCGACCCTCAGTCGCTGGTCGTGCGACTGTCGTTGGGTGACTAACACCACATGAGAACCCCGAAAATCATATGGGGAGTTAAACGGAGTATCTAACTAGTTAGTCACAGCCAGTGCTTTAAACCATATTAAATCAAAGGCAATCTAAATTCAAAAACTCGACCTTTTTAAAAGAAACTGCGACGCAACTCGAGGCGGCAAATTATTTATAGCAGCTGCATTTGATTTGGAATGGAATTGCCTAAATATAGATAAATTTGAAATATAAATAAATATTTAACAATTCAAATGTTCCATTCGAATACTAAGCAATTTAAATATTTAACAATTTGTATGCTCCATTGGGTATTTACTTTTACAACTATTAAGTTAATCAAGTATTAAATTTAAGTTCAAGCCTAGACAAGGCAAGAGGTTAATTTCTTAATTGATTTTCAATTCTAAATTTAGACTCGAATTAAAAGGTAATTAGATTGTTACTATGAATAATGTAAAATATTTAAATATCATTTATAATTTTCATTTAGAGTTTTCAAACGCAGTTGGAGACTTTTCCGGGCAAGCACGTTTCTTGTGGCAACCCCTGGGCAAACGCTTGGCAACCGATTGCTCCTAATGACGAGACTCATAACAAATGAACGAGAGTCGAGCGAGAAACCGAACTTAACTAAAATATAGTTTATAGTTAGTTTCTTAATTTGTTTATTATTATATAGTTTTTGTTTTTCTATAGACGAGAGCGCGGCAGCTTATTTCATGTCAATGCCATTGTCAAATTTTCGGCTATGGCTGGTTTTTATTTGACTGGTTTGAGTGTCCGGGCCAAGAGCTGTAACTAACAAATGGGCAGGCTGGACGGGCTAATTAACGAGCCACACAATGGCGGTGCGGCTCACGTTCGAGTGCGCTATAAAGATTTATATAACCGTTCATGGGGCTGCTACAAACATAAATCTAATAACAAGACGGTTACGACATGTTCTAACTTGCATGGGAAGCCCGCAAGAGCAGCTGCAGCAGCAGCAGCAGCAGCAGCAGCAGCAACAACAACTACATATGATAATGCGTCTTGGTTGACGTGAGGTAACAGTTGCAGTTGTTGTTGTTGTTGTTATTGTATTTGTTGTTTATTGAATAAAGCTTTGCTGGTCAGCAGCATCGATCGTTCACTTAGCCGCACGCAGCCAATTATGAGGAAGAAACAAAAACAAAACTGCGAAAGCGTCACACAGTAAACAGTTGAACCTCTGACCGGGGAGAGAGTGAGAGAGAGACAGAGAGAGAAAGAGAGAGAAAGAGAGAGGGGGAGAGAAGGAGCGATAGAGAGATAGGAAGATAGAGAGAGATTTAAACGCCTCGTCGAGCTTGAGCTCGGCGGACTGCAACGTTGACGTCGATGTCGACAGAGGCAGCGACTGTGCTGCTTTGCTTCTTGCTTTTGCATACTCGTGCAGCTTTATAAGTGCTTGCATGTGTGTGTGTCACTGCTGTTAACCAAGTGAGGGTGTGTATGTGTATGTATGCTATCCATGTGCTTAGCTTGTTTTCAATGATCTGCCTTCGTATGCCTGTAAGTGTGTGTGTGTGTGTGTGTGTGTGTCTGACTGTGTTATAAAGTCACCGAACGATGCTTTAGCTTTTAATTTTTTTTCAATGTATTCACTTAGATTTTGTTTTTGTTATTGCCGTTGTCATTGTTGTTGTTGCTGCTGCTGCTGCTTTTGTTATTGTTGTTGTTGTTTTCTATTGGGTTTTGGGTTGGTTTTCGAGTGCGAGGCTCTTTTTCCTAATTTGCAGCGGCGTTTGTTCAGTCGGTGCTTAGCATTCAGAGCGCGCATACGGCGATTCGATTGCACTTCGTTTGGTCGATCGTTATCCTGCAACAGCAACGCAAGTTCAAAGGACGTGCCTTAAATCGCTGGCTAAATAAGTTCCAAAGAATTCTCAAGTGTTCAAGTGATTGTAAATACATTTTTTAAAATCAAACACAAGGTGCTTTTTATTGACAATTTCTATAAATTTATTTATTGATATTAAAAACGGAATTAATGGTTTTGCGTTTTTGGCATCGCATTTGAAATACTTGTTCAGCTTCTTGTTTCTTTTTGCGACTGTAGGCACATTTTGAGTGGCGTCAAAACAACTTTTTTAATTTAATCAAAATGTGTATGTGTGTGTGTGTGTGTGCTTATCCTTGACATACTTTCGGAAAGTGCCGGAAAATGCCAAATAACTCCATCGATTGGGCAACTCACAGGCTCTTTTACCCATATCTAACTCCTTTTAACAATTGACATCTTTGACTTGGCCAAAACTGGTTGCACAACTTCTTGGCCAAATACCCAAAAATGTAATTGAACAACTTCTCAGCTTGTCCGTGCCCCATAAGCAGCACGCGAGCCTCATGTGTGTTCATGTGGGAAGGACTCTCAAGTCTGATCAATGTAGGAAAATTACTACTTGGGCCAAGATAATCGAAGTTTTAATAATCAGTTGAGAATTTTGTTATTAACTTTGCGATTTAATTTGTTTATGTAATTAAATAGGAAAATTTTCCTTTGGAAAATGAATAACTACTTTGAATGAGTACCTGTTTAATTGAAAACAAAATCGGACGACTTCCATGAATTTCAAAATTGGTTCCATTTAATTAAAGAGTATGCAAAATGCCGACTTCCGTCGCCAAGACTCCGGGACTTGACAATTGTTTTTCTGCCTTTTTATCTGGAAAACGTGCACGTGAAAATCTCACAGCGAGGAGGCTCGCAGTTAAAGCCTCACAACAACAACAACAACAACAACAAATGCAATGAAAATTGTTTTGAATTTACTGTTAGCTGGCACAATAGCAAAACACACATACACCTGCATACACATACACACACATGCATGACATTTATATAAGGCAGTGTGAATTCCCGATTGCAGAGATCTCAGTTTGAGACTCGCGCCTGTGCCTGTGCCTGACCTGGGGGGCTGACCAAGTGTCCAAATGACGGGTTAAACGTTTAAGCTGCCTTGCCTTTAGTTGTATTTCTTGGCAAAGATATGTATAAATATATGTACATATATATATATACATACATATATATATATATATATATATATATAATTAACGATATCATCGTCTCCTATAAATGGGGCCTTTGCATGCGCGACCCCCATTCAGGTGGCGCCATAAAAAAGCCATTAATTTTAACAGATTTAGTTTTTGATCGTGTTACGTCCATGTCGATGTTGGTGCTGCATCGAAGCACTGGTGATCGTGGGGTCAAAGGTGCAGCTAACCCAAAGGGAAATCTCATCGAGATACGTTTCGGTGACGCCCCCTGCTACTGCAACAGGTTTCACTTTTAAAAGCGCGTTCGTCGCTTGAATCTTTCGTTTCGTTTATCAAGCAACGAAAATTATAGCAATTTACATTTATGGTTGATTCTCCGTTGATGCGTTAAGCGTACGGAACTGGCAACCGTTAAAGTCTGAGCCACTGTTAACCCAATGATTTTGATCTTGGCTTGAGACATGGAGTCCAATGCTAAATCATTTAACAGTCTTAAAATTCGACGCGAGGCATTTAAAAGTCTCAAAATCACATCAAATTTTTATCGCTCGTAAAAAGGAAACAGCTTTTAAAACTGTTTTCGGTGTTGCAATCTTGGTGGCAGTGTCAGTGGTAAGCACGTAGTGGCAGCCACAAAGTTCACTTGGTTCAATTAACATTCGTCTTAAATTGCCACTTGTCACTCAATGCAATTATGCTTCCGACAAGGTTCCACAAAACAACTCGAAGGACATGCGACCGCATTGTTAGCTGGCGCCCAAACTTGGCAATATTTGCTATTCGAAGGGGCGGGGCAGGTGTCTGGCAGTTACAACGCTTGACTTCACTTACAAGCTCACTACCATGGTACACATGCTGGCCATAAGCGCATGACAAGCTGCCGCGCAAGTGGCATAGATTTTGCAACCCCAAAGCTTAATTGGCCCACAAGTGCCACGCGGCGCATACGCAATACACAAGCTGTCCAAGTCCAAGCTGTGACTGTTGCCATTCACTGGTGGCACAGCGGCTGAGTGGCTCAGTGGTTCAGTGGTTCAGTGGTTTGGTCACTCGTCGCAGCACATGGAGCATGGCGACGTTGACAATCGACAGATTGGTCAGAAACTTGGCACCTAACATCGAGGCCGCCAAACGTATCAAACTGTTGACAAATCCATAGGCCAAAAACCAGTTGATCACCCGACCAGCCAGTCGCCCCAAGATCATATAAAATTACTGTGCACTTGATTAGCACCATTTATGACAGCGACGAGGGCACTAATGACTGATCTTTAATCCATTGCAGCATCGTCTGGAGGCACGATGACAGCCAAACCGAAATTCGATTTCGAGAAGGAGGGCACCCTGACCATTGGCCATGTCGACGATGACGAGGTGGACCGCATAGCCGCCAGCTTCAAGGGACGCAGTCTGTTCATAACCGGAGGAACCGGATTTCTGGGCAAGGTTCTCGTCGAGAAGTTACTACGGTGGGTACTTTGAGGGATTCCTAGACTATATTATGTGTAGCACATAAGCATTCAAATGCACAGCTTTTAGCTCTACAGTGCCCTGTGGAAGGTGGGTGGTGGGTGGTGGGTGGTGGGTGGCAAGGTGATTGCTTACGCAAGCCCAGCGCCCCACCTGGGCCAACAGCTGTGGACGCACGTGACCTCAATTATTTCTAATTATTTCTGATTATGCGTTATTAATTTTGCAGGTCGTGTGGGGAGCTGAAACGCATTTATCTGCTTATTAGACCCAAGAAGGGCAAGGATTCGCAGGAGCGTATTAAGGACATATTTCAGAATGTGGTAGGTTATCAGATTAAAAAAGATTCTCGCCCGATTCATTGTTTAATCAAACCGCACCATTTAATCCTCTTTTCAGCTGTTCGACCAGGTCAAGAAGATGCGTGGCGAGGAGCAGATACTGAAGCAGGTGGTGGCCATAGGCGGAGATGTACTGCTGCCGGGCTTGGGCATCTCCGAGCAAGATTTGGCCACTCTACGCAATGAGGTCTCCATTGTGTATCACTGCGCTGCAACTGTACGGTGAGTGAGAAAAAAAAGATATCCTTTACCTGGTTATTAATCCTTCTTCCTGTGCAGCTTCGATGAGCCGCTGCGCAATGCCGTCTTTATGAACACACGTGGAACTATGTACATGTTGGAGCTGGCAGCAACTCTGAAGCACTTGGACTTCTTCGCCTACTGCTCGACGGCCTACTGTCACTTGCATGTCAAGACTCTGTACGAGAAGGCATATGATCCGCCAGCAAATCCACATCAAGTGATTCAGGCCTGCGAATGGCTGTCCGATGAGGAAGTGTCTCTCATTGAGCGCAAGATTCTGGGCGACATTCCTAATACTTATGCCTATACCAAGTCTTTGGCTGAGGCATTGGTGGTGGAGAAGTTCAACGAGCTTCCAGCTGTTATCCTGCGTCCGTCTATAGTCATTCCCATTTGGAAAGAACCGATTCCGGGTTGGACTGACAACATTAACGGACCGACGGGTCTACTCATTGGGGCCGGAAAGGGTGTCATTCGCACAATGTATTGCAATTCTTCGGGCTATGGGGACTTTTTGCCCGTGGACATTGCTGTGAATGGTATTTTGGTGGCCAGTTGGCGCAATATAACCGCAGGAACGGACAACACAAATCGAGTGGCACACATGACTTCCTCAAACGACATAAAGGTGTCCTGGGCGGAGATTATTGAGTTGGGTCGTTGGGTCATTGAAAACAAGGTTCCTCTAAATGGGGTCGCCTGGTACCCCGGTGGCTCCATGAAGTCCAACTATTGGGTGCACTACGTTTGCATGATCCTTTTCCAATGGTTGCCAGCCTTGTTTGTGGATGCATTACTCATACTCTTCCGCTATCCGCCTGTGTAAGTGTTGTAACAAGGAGTTTGGGATTTCTGAAAATGTATTAATTTTCTTATCATGCAGCCTCTGTCGTGTCCAAAATCGCATAACTAAGGGATTTGAAGTTTTTGAATACTATGCCAATAATGTTTGGAGCTTCGACAACTCGGAAGCGGTAAAACTTCGAAAGCTTATGAACAATCGAGAGCGAAAAACTTATGTCATAGAAAAGATTGATCTGGATTTGATTGATTATTTCACCAACTGTGTGTTGTGTGCACGTCGTCTCATTCTCAAGGAATCAGATGAGAGCATACCAGCAGCGAAACGTCATATGAAAATGTAAGTTTTAAATGCCATTATAAATATCAATGAAAATGAAAAAAATAATATATGAATATTAATTTTTCTTACAGAATGTGGGTCGTCGACAAGTTGTACAAGGGCATGTGGCTCTTTGGAATATTATACATGCTCTACAAATGTTTCTTCGCAAGCTAAACTAAGACTTAATCTAAGATTAGTGCTAAGTGCTTAAGACCAAAACCTTCCCAGCCGCCCATTATGCCGTAGATTGTATTTTCTATAGTGTTTTAAGTCATTTAGTTTAAAATGGTGCTGATTATATGTTAAATAAAAATAAATGTTTATCTTACGAATTACATTTTGGTTCGGAACTAAAAATTATTTGCGTAATTTCTTTCATTCAAATATTTTTTGTTGGCGCGTAAATAATTAAATTAAAAATGGGCTTCAGATTCGCATTCACAATAATATCGATATAGTATCGTATAAACGATATATCGATACTGCTACTATTATCACACTTACTGTTTTTGCTGTGTACACACTTTTTCCTCGACAGACCAACACATTCTGCGCTTGGTGCTTATAAAACAAAAACTAGAAAAATTAACAAAATGTTGGGCCGCAGCAGTGTCATTGCACGTAACTTCTCCCAGTCGATGGTGCGCTACGGCGGCCATGGTGGTGTTCCCGGCGAGGTAAGGATCCATTCACGTTAACGTCCTGCACTTGGTTACATAATTTATATAATGCACCTGAGCGTATATGAAAATCAATGATATCATTACAATGAAAATACTTCTGAAATTTCAGAACCTGCCCTTCAGCATCCAGAACAAATACAGGGTTACCGCTTTGTTCACTATTGGCTGTGTTTTGGGCTTTGGATCCCCCTTCCTGATCGTCAGACATCAGCTGTTGAAGAAGTAAGCGCCTGTGGCAGCCCGACAATAGAAAACCTCAGCAACAACAAAATGTAAGGTTAACTTCATCTATTTCCTACAATAGTATAATATAACAATCATTTTTTAATATTTTCAGATTAGGTCGTTTATTGTCGCAGATATGTCATACATTGTGTAATTAACATTAAGTCAAAAGTGTAAATGTAATAAAGTTACCCAATAACAAAAGACCTAAATATTCCTGTTTCCTCTATTGTTAAGTAGGCCTTTTGGATAAATATATAGTTCACCAAACAATTAGACATCATAATTTAGTAACTTTGTTACAGTCTTGCTTAAACTCATAAAATTTGTAAAATTTTGAAAATGTTTGGACTAAAAGCTGGAATAAAAAATTTGCGGCGTCTACAAGCTCGCCAAATGTCAGGTTACCCCGGAGGTACTCCGGGTCTTGTAAGTATTATGGTCGAGCGTGAAACTAACCTTTAAACAGAACCTGCCCTTTCGCAAAAGCTTGGAAAGCCCCGTACGCTTTACAATATTTTGGACAATTCTAGGAGTTCTTGGCTTCGGTGCTCCATTTCTAGTTGTGCGCCACCAGTTGCTCCGAAATACAGATGAGTAAGAGACTATATAAATAGATAACAAAAATACTAATAAGAAAACTCGTTTAAATAGTCCAGAACCAGAGGAGGAGGAGGAGTCCCCTAAGTAATTTATATCGCACTACGCTCTTTACACAACGCTAAACCAATTCCAAGGAGACTAAAATAATAAATAAAAACTTTGTTTTTTAAAATGAAATTGCACGTTTAATTTTATTGTCATTTTCATATGCAAATTGCAGCTCACACGTTGGGAGCTAGAAGACTTCTGTCGTTAGTTGCAAGCGCTTTATAAAAGTGATGAACATCTAAATTCGTTTAAATAATTTCCTAATCATTTATCACAATTCCTCCCTTCCGTCGAAGTCGTATTCATCCTGTACGGGCGCTTCGTCGCAGTATTTTGTCTGCTCAGAGCAAATTTTGATATCCAAGTCATTGCCCAGATCTTCGGCTTGGAATGCCTTCAAGAAGGTTTCCTCATTGTCTTCCAACACTTCTAGGCAAAAGTGGCCCAAGCTTTTGTTAAGGTCACCATCTTGCACGAAATCAACGAGCGATGATTCCGGATTCATTTTGCCATCGATTACCATTTTAAGCAATGTGAATTTGCCATTGTTTTTATAAGTGGCTTTGAGGTAGTCGTCCATTTTGTCACCTGAGTAATCAGAACATGTAGAATTAGAATATCCATGAATGCAAAATCAATACGTACATATGTTTTCCATAAGTTCAGTCAAAAACATCTCCGACTTAATGAGACGAACACTCTTGCTTATGGAATTGCCCTGAGCATCTAGACGGAAGCCGCTAACATCCACTTTTTTGTTGGCATCCTGTTTTGAAATCGCATCCTCCAGCTCCTGGACTGTGGCTTTGCACACTAGATTGAAAATGGAGGGTGTCTCAGTATTATTTACCAACAGGTTGTTTACTGACCAATTACTTACCATGGCATTTTACTTCGTTTGACGTAAAACTGTAGCCTTGAACATAGCTGGTGGCTAGCAGTGCAATGCAGCATAGCAGAACGTTGATTGCAGACATACTTTATAACTAATTAACAATAGATTTATATAATTTATTTTTAATTCACCGGGAGATACTTTTTAAACCACGTCAGCACAACGCACGCGATTTAAAATGTGTTGTATGGTAATTGCGAGAAGTGGACTAATACGAGTGACAACTAACACGTCTCAAAGCAATCTACATAAGCGGCGTTAAATATTTTGCTACCTACACAATTTTTACTTAAGAGATAAGAATTAAAGGTGTTTACGCTGGTCCGCTGTGTTGATAAAAAATAACAAAGTCTTAACTGTACAAATGAAGTTAACAGCTCCGTAACATTCGTTAAAGCTGTTTTTAACAGCACAGAAAATCATGAGTTATTGTCCTGCTCACTTAAAATTAGTTTTCATCAATTTTAAAATGTAGGGCTATTTACATATCACAAATAACAAAAAAAATTTTAGTTACGAAATTATGATTTTATTAATTATAAATAAAAAAGCAGTCCGGCATATTTGTTTCAAACTTAACAGGTGCAAAATTAGCAGAGGCCTCTTTTTCTAAGTATATCGAAAACGATTGTTGTGAAATTCGATATATGAATTGATACGTAGCCCGCGAGTTTGAATTGCAGCTTATGATTATATCATTATAAGGCGTCCCAAATGTTTGTTTAAATCTCTCAGCAATTTCGTCTCTCTTTAGTTGAAGGAGAGTAAAGACATTTTATAAACTTAATATGTAATATGTAAGCAAAAGTGATAGCAATCGTGTCAGTATAAATAAAGAAACCCTCGCGTTCGGTTCTTAGTAAAAAAAACTTTCGCGTGATTTTAAATTGCAATAAAACAAAATACAATCAACGAATTCATCTTTGGCCGGTTGATTTGTTGATGTGATAAGTTTTCTTAACAAAAGCCAATTATTGAAATGCATGCCCACGACATTCGTAATTTCGTGATAATTGTTATTAACAATTTCGTTTCGAGTTCATGTATAATTGGCGTTAATTGAAAATGTGTCTCTTTTTGTGACTCTGAGCTGCAGACTCTGCAATAGGCATCTGACACACCGTACTCTTTCTTGTTATTGTTGTTGTTGTTGTATTATTCATTTAATTGATAAGAATAAGTTTCGCGAGGGTAGTTTGTGTAGGTTTATACTACATAACATGGCATTTTGATTGCAGTTGTTCGACAACATGCATTTTGTAAAATTTCTTAATTTTAATTTTTATAACATCGTAGCTGATGCGATGCTATCAATACATTGCCTTTTTGTTCCACAGTCAACGGCATAGGCAACTGACGGTGTTGCTTTGACCCACAAATGTTGCCTGTGATAAGCTCATTAAAGAATTCTCATTTTTAAATTTTAACTTTTAATTAAAAAAGAAATATATATATTTTTTTAATTGTTGTTTGTAACAACGAGAATGCAATTTTTAATCTTATCAATTGGGAAAACACCCGTCTTTTTATAATGCACAAAGTAAATACAAGATATTTCAAATGACAATATTGCCAAGAAATCAATTATAACATTTTTTTTAATTGTTCTCTTTATATTTATTGGCTATCAACTTAATTTCGATTGGTTAAGAAGTAAAAGTTATAAAAAAAATTCTAATAACTAGAATTCGTTCTAATAACTAGAATTATATTCGTCTTTTATCGGTACATCTTGGAGAGCAAAGAGGACTTAACATTTTAAAGGGAAGTTCAAACATCCTTTTACTGCAGTTAACTTCTTGTGACATTTTTAAATAAACCTAAAGTTTATTTTATGCATTATTTAAAAAATAAAATAAAATGGCTCACTGCTAAGAAGAATCGTAAAAAATCTCACTTGGCTTTAAAATGTCATTATAAATAATCAGACAGTTTAAACTCTTCAATATCTTTACGTTTTTTTTCAATATAAATAATGACACTTTCATCACAAGTGCAAACACTGCCTGCACCACAAATGCCTCGTGATTTACCCTTAAGAACACATCGTACGCTGCACATCGTAGATCCAAGTCTAGGTAGATCACAGATTTTCCGCTTTTGGCGAATTTGTGGCTTTAAAGTGTGGACTGTACCCTCTACGTCTTTAGCTAGTCCTTCAGTTTTATTTAATTCCTTTGGGAAGTCGTATATGGCTTGTACATGGCTAGTGTATACCCACAGGCAAAGGACTCCAAAATAAAATATTGTTCTCATCTTGTTGGTAATTTTCAACTGAAACTGCAAATATCTTTTATAAAACAATGGGTTTTATAGGCCAAAGTTAAGACATTTTGCTTCTCTTTTTATTTAGTCATTAACTTTAAGTTTATAAAAAAAAACAAAAATCAACTTTTTTCTATACAAAAAAACAGACTTTTTTACAAATTTTTCTTAAGACTTACAAATGTGTTTTCCAACTTCTGCCCTAATTAGTTTTAAGATATACTTAAATTAGCAATATTTAATTGATATATAATTTAAATAGTTTTATTTAAACAATTTAACGTCGACACACGCATACGCCGCCCCCATTGCACACGCCCCCGTTGTAGCCTATAAGAATGCAATGGGCTGCACATGCCGAGTGGTTAACATTCAATCCACTCAGCAAATCGCATGTGGCCCGCTTCTGACGAGTGTTTGAATCTGGGTAATACGCTTCCTCCAAGTGTTCCTCTTCACTCAGTGGATGTTCATGCTCAGCTGCCTCCACGGCCTCCACAGCCTCCGCTGCCTCAAAAATGGGCTGTGCTTGGGCCAAGCACATAAATGCGACCGCAACACTGAGGATTGCAATTGACTTCATAGTTGCTTTGAAGGATTGGGTTTTGCTGGACAAGACTTAAGCACGGCGCTCGGGCTGATCTACTGTAAATTTTTTAAGACATCTACAGCCATTTTATACGTCCAAGCAACAAAGAACCATCAGTCCCAACCAACTAGTCGAGCTGAGGGGCTTCCTCTTGGGGGATTTTTGTCAGGTACTTTTTCAATTATGAATCGGTTTCTTGTCTGATCATAATTTGTAGCATATATATATGTCCCTCTTAACCCATACAGGCACATGAATGAGATAATCATTGAAAGCTCTATATCGATGCTAGTCTCTAATCATGTCTAAAGCAACGGGTTTCATATATTTATATATTTATATTCTTTATATTTTTCTGATTGAATTCCGGGCTTTGATTCTGTGAAATTTTTAAATACCCAAAGAAACCGCAAACAATGTGAGTCCATTAATTCGGATAAGGTTTATTTGGATAAGATTTAAGTTCTCAAATTTCAAAATAATTAAAAGTACGCAGAAGTCTTGTCGCTTTGAAGGATACCCTTAAAAAACGAATCAAATAATCAATTCTGCCGAAAAGTTATTTTGGAAAAATAAACAGAGGAGGACCACAAATTGATTAGTTGAGTCCATAAACATATTTCCATTTGTATCTGTATCTACGCCTGTATCTGTATCTGTATCTGTATCTGTATCTGTATCTGTATCTGTATCTGTATCTGTATCTGTATCTGTATCTGTATCTGTATCTGTATCTGTATCTGTATCTGTATCTGTATCTGTATCTGTATCTGTATCTGTATCTGTATCTGTATCTGTATCTGTATCTGTATCTGTATCTGTATCTGTATCTGTATCTGTATCTGTATCTGTATCTGTATCTGTATCTGTATCTGTATCTGTATCTGTATCTGTATCTGTATCTGTATCTGTATCTGTATCTGTATCTGTATCTGTATCTGTATCTGTATCTGTATCTGTATCTGTATCTGTATCTGTATCTGTATCTGTAATCTGTATCTGTATCTGTATCTGTATCTGTATCTGTATCTGTATCTGTATCTGTATCTGTATCTGTATCTGTATCTGTATCTGTATCTGTATCTGTATCTGTATCTGTATCTGTATCTGTATCTGTATCTGTATCTGTATCTGTATCTGTATCTGTATCTGTATCTGTATCTGTATCTGTATCTGTATCTGTATCTGTATCTGTATCTGTATCTGTATCTGTATCTGTATCTGTATCTGTATCTGTATCTGTATCTGTATCTGTATCTGTATCTGTATCTGTATCTGTATCTGTATCTGTATCTGTATCTGTATCTGTATCTGTATCTGTATCTGTATCTGTATCTGTATCTGTATCTGTATCTGTATCTGTATCTGTATCTGTATCTGTATCTGTATCTGTATCTGTATCTGTATCTGTATCTGTATCTGTATCTGTATCTGTATCTGTATCTGTATCTGTATCTGTATCTGTATCTGTATCTGTATCTGTATCTGTATCTGTATCTGTATCTGTATCTGTATCTGTATCTGTATCTGTATCTGTATCTGTATCTGTATCTGTATCTGTATCTGTATCTGTATCTGTATCTGTATCTGTATCTGTATCTGTATCTGTATCTGTATCTGTATCTGTATCTGTATCTGTATCTGTATCTGTATCTGTATCTTTATCTGTATCTGTATCTGTATCTGTATCTGTATCTTTATCTGTATCTGTATCTGTATCTGTATCTGTATCTGTATCTGTATCTGTATCTGTATCTGTATCTGTATCTGTATCTGTATCTGTATCTGTATCTGTATCTGTATCTGTATCTGTATCTGTATCTGTATCTGTATCTGTATCTGTATCTGTATCTGTATCTGTATCTGTATCTGTATCTGTATCTGTATCTGTATCTGTATCTGTATCTGTATCTGTATCTGTATCTGTATCTGTATCTGTATCTGTATCTGTATCTGTATCTGTATCTGTATCTGTATCTGTATCTGTATCTGTATCTGTATCTGTATCTGTATCTGTATCTGTATCTTTATCTGTGTCTGTATCTGTATCTGTATCTGTATCTGTATCTGTATCTGTATCTGTATCTGTATCTGTATCTGTATCTGTATCTGTATCTGTATCTGTATCTGTATCTGTATCTGTATCTGTATCTGTGTCTGTATCTGTATCTGTATCTGTATCTGTATCTGTATCTGTATCTGTATCTGTATCTGTATCTGTATCTGTATCTGTATCTGTATCTGTATCTGTATCTGTATCTGTATCTGTATCTGTATCTGTATCTGTATCTGTATCTGTATCTGTATCTGTATCTGTATCTGTATCTGTATCTGTATCTTTATCTGTATCTGTATCTGTATCTGTATCTGTATCTGTATCTGTATCTGTATCTGTATCTGTATCTGTATCTGTATCTGTATCTGTATCTGTATCTGTATCTGTATCTGTATCTGTATCTGTATCTGTATCTGTATCTGTATCTGTATCTGTATCTGTATCTGTATCTGTATCTGTATCTGTATCTGTATCTGTATCTGTATCTGTATCTGTATCTTTATCTGTGTCTGTATCTGTATCTGTATCTGTATCTGTATCTGTATCTGTATCTGTATCTGTATCTGTATCTGTATCTGTATCTGTATCTGTATCTGTATTTGTATCTGTATCTGTATCTTTATCTGTGTCTGTATCTGTATCTTCTCTGTTGCTGTATATCTGTTTGGCCGTTGTTGCTCCCATATTTATTATTGTTTTGAGCCCACAAACACAATCTCATAACAACGGGGATACCAAATGTGTCTTCATCCCATGACCATTGGAATTGTGCCTCTTATTATTGACACTCCTCGAGTGGTTCTTACTTGAAGGGCTCCCCGACCCCCCCGCCAATCGTTCAGTGGACTCCCTTGTGCATGGGCTGTTTACCTTTGTTATCGACGATGTTGTATTGAATTTGGCGTCATACTGTCTGGAAGACCCAGTCACTGTCTCAGCAGACCCCATTCCGAACTCTTAAGATCTATAGCATGTTCAGCCATAAAAGAAGACAACTAAAATACACGCCGAACAAACGACTGAAAACAATGGGAGACAAGGGCTTGTCGGGGGCCTGGGGCAAGCACGACAGTCAGATAGTCAGATAGTCAGACAGTCAGGCAGTCAGTCAGGCAGCAAGGTAGCAAGGTACATGGGCAGGGGCAGAGTTTTGGTTGCCGTCACACTGTCTGGCAGGTTTCACACCGATGCAGATGTTTGTGGTGTAGATGTTGGTGTTGGTGCGGTTGCCGGTGCCGCTACCGGCCGGCAGTGTGTATAGAGACCAGCAGAGGCACCAGCAGCGGCAGCAACATCGACAGCAGCTCTATAAATCACAGACGTGCGATTGCCTGGCGAGAGGCAGGAGCTGTCGCAGTCTCAGTCTCAGTCTCAGTCCCAGTCTTAGCCTCAGTCCCAGTTACAGGTCCAGCTGTGGCCTACGTCTCTGTCGGCCAAGTACATGCATAGCTCACGATTTCCTTTTCTCCTTTTACTTGCCTTTTTTATGCCTTTACCATTGCCTTTGCCGCCTCAGATGCCTCCGCCGCCTCTGCTGCCTTTGCTAGCCACAGCTGCTGGGCCACAGATCTCGTCGCAGATCCCACCAACTGGCAGTGGTAGTGGCTTGTTTTGTTTTAGATTTTTGTAGTGGTGAGGCAACCTCTTCAGATATACAAAGGAAGATAAATTTTACACTCCCATACACACTCGCACACACACACACACACACACACTCACTGGCGAGCGCAAAGTTGAAGTTTTTATTTTATTTTTTTTTTTTTAATATGTGTGAGGATCGTCGTGGTCGAACCTTTGTGCTGGCCGCTGTCCAGGCCACTCAGACAACACCAGTCTTCGCCTCGGTTCCAGTCCCAGTCTCACTCCCAGTTGCAGTCTCAGTCCCAATTTTATTCTCAGTCTTTGCCGTGTGTCAGTGCGTCGTGAAAAGAAGGCAGAGAAAAAGATAAGATATGGCAGTAGACACCGCCAGACATTGTGGCGACACCGACATTGTCAATTTCCAATGCTGACCAACTGTGAACTGCACGATCATCATATATGTATGTATGTATATGTATATATGTACACGCATATGTATATATACATCAATCTCTCCCTCCCTCCCTCCCTCCATCTCTCTCTCTCTCTCTCTCTCGCTCTTTCTGTCTCTGGGCTTGTCTGCCTCTCGTTCTAGGTGTAGCCTTTTATCTCCCTCTCCCTCTCTCTCTCTTTTTGTCTGCTGCACTCCTTCCCCTACATCACTCTCCTCTCCGATGACTTGTCTCTGTTTATTTCGCTCCGGCTCACACACTTGCACATTTGGCCGCTCTCTCGCGGGCCACTTTAGGCCACTCTCGGCCCCGATATATTCCCGACTACTCCTATTGAACTGCTGGGGTCTCAGTCGTATTTGAAACTTGGCGACGTTCGGTTTGGTTTTCAGTTTTCGTCGGATAATTCAGCAGATTTCACTGCAATAACTATTTCACTTTGTGTCTTAAAAAAAAGCCAGTAAAAAATATTGCCCATCAAAAACAACAAACAAAAGTTAATTTAAAATTAAAATCCTAACAATTCTGCATTCGCGAATCTGACCCAATAGACGGGAATTTCTATGTGCGTAGTATCCATCTCTATACCCGAACAGGCAAAAGTTACTATAAATAGATACGGAAATCAATAAATAAATATAAAGAGTACAATATCCACAATATCTTAAAAGGCCCCACACCTATACCCAGACCCAGGCCCACGCCCACACCCAACCCCACACCAATACCAATCTCAAAATCCATAGCCATTATCCATATCCACATCCATATCCATATCCACTCTCAAATAATATCCCATAATCAAATCGAAACCCCGCTATAAAAGATCAAAACAAACAATCGATAAATGAGTGCATAATGTCGATCGGCTTCGATTAACGATTTACGAAAACAAACAATTCAACAATTTAATTGAAAATATCAAAAATGATTGTGAGACGCTTTCCGTTTGCACTCCTCGTGGTGCTCGTCCAGCTAACAGGCCAGGGGATGAGCGAGGAGATACCGGTAAGTAAAATCAAACCTCTATAACCTGTACGTATAGCCCATGGGGCATCAACTTCTTCAGGGATATACCAAAGCAGATTGGACGTAATTCAATCCCAAGAAAACACTTGAATATTCCAAGTATTAAAGGTGTTTCTTCTGTCCATTGACGACTGTCCAGTGGAGACTGGCCAGCAGGCCTCTGTCTTTCTTGGCTCTGCCTCAGCCTCAGCCTGTGCCTTGTACCACTTCTCCTGAACATTACTCTGCGCACAGCAGACAAGTCAGGCCATCCCTGGCCTCCCCCTCCAGCTGCAAAGTTCACATCTCCTCATCCCATTCCGTTTGCATCTTTCAGAAAAAGTAGAAGAAGAAGAAAAAGAAGCCTTGCCAGTTGTTGCCGCCGCGCTGTCTGCGAGCTTCGCTTTGCCGGCAAGACAAGGCTCTCTACACTTCTTATTCCCATACCCATAGCCATACTCATTCCCATACCCATAGCCATACTCATTCCCATACCCATACCCATACCCATACCCATACCCATACCCATACCCATACCCAAACCCTTGCCCACACCCTTGCCTATATATACCCAATCCTTGCCTTGGCTTTGTTTATGTTTCATCTGCCGACGTGAACGTGTTTTCCAGAACCGGACAAGCAAAAAAAGGAGCCGAGATGTAAAATAAAAATGGTCACAAGTCAAAAGCGTTTTGCCTTTTGTTGGTGTGGGCAGGTAGTCTCCACCGATGGGCCCCTTTGGCTTAAAGGCGGCCCAAGTACGGCCCGTTGAACATTTGCCATTACCAAGACCCAGAGAGCCGTTGCCATTGCCATTACCACTGCCACTGCCATTGCCACTAAGCTGCCGCCTGATGATGACAAAGTGTGAAGCAGTATTTTAAGTGTTGGTTACTTCTGATAGTCGTTGTTCTTGTGTTGTTGCTGTTGTTGTTGTTCTTCATTTCGATTGGGGTCCATTCCCCAGTCCTTAAATCCCCAAAGAACGTGAGAACTGTCAGTTAATAATTTTGTCATTATCGTTGAATCAATCCTTTGGCTGCCGCTTATGCAGAATTTGTGCACACATTAAGGCCCAGCGCACAGGGTGATCCCCGCCCTCGGACAGAATTAAATATAGAATTATATATTAATGGCCATATCTAGCTATAAATATCTCTCTATATATCTGATTATGTCTGGCACGTTTTCGGATAACGCCCTTAATTGAATAGAAAATACAAAAATTTGCATTTGCGATCAGACATTGAGACATTCCCAAGATTCGCTGATCGAGGCAGTCCAATAAGGCGAGACATGTCGCATCTACTCCACTCAATGTCAGGTATCATTCCAGGAACTTCAAGTGCAATTGCAATTGCAACATCTGCATTATATATATATATATAATATATATATTTATATAATTTGAATATTCGGCTATCATCATGCTCCAAGTTTCCAGTGTAACACAAGGCTGCGAATCACCTGTTGCCCAGAGATTCGATTTCCATTTAGCGCGTGCTCCACAAGCCGTACCACCTTTTAGTCCAAAACAAAATGGCGGCCCGAGGCGATCTGTTTACCTACAGACAATACATAGATATCTGTGTTTTTTATAGTCACTTGATAAGACCGAAAAACTGAACGTAAGTGATACGGGCTTCTGGTATTGAATGTCTCCTCGACGTGGAGTCGTTCAGCAGGTGTTTGGGATGGGGGGGGACAAGCAAACAGAAGTTTGAATTTATTGAAAAATGTCAACAAAATATATTCCAATTAAGAGTTATATGATTGTTCAGTTACATGTAAAGTAACCGATCTTGAATTGCATCGAAAATTATGATCTTGTTTAACGATTTCTATCGTAATTTGCAATTTTGTTGGCTTTATCGCATGTACAGCGATACTTTCAACAAATTCAAGCCAATTAATGCCAAGAGGTTCTCCAGTCTAGTTTACGTGCCACAAGACTGGCGACAAAGACGCTGCAGCGTCACATTTTACGAGTCTCCGCAAGGTGTAAATAAAAAAAATTGATAAAAATTAAAAAATATGACATAAAAAAAATAATTTGATTCAATAAAGTTTTTGGCCGAAACAAGAATCTGTACAGCCAAGAGTGCGAGCCACAAGTTTGGCCAATTTTGAGTTGGGTCTTAGCTTGGAAACGGCCAGACATTCAAATGGGTGCAAAATTATAGGCAAGTATGCGCGATGCTATTCAAGTAATGGCCCGGCCACTTAGATTTCATATTAGCCACGTTAACGAGCCTCACACATATACACACACACACACACACACACACACACATGCACATGCACATGCACATAGATACGTCTCCTTCTCAGCCCCCCCAGTTGGCAGTTCCATTAACGTGTTGCATGGCAAGATCGGCAACTGATTCGTATTCAAGTCGAGCATCGAGACGGGACTGCGTCTCGAATTTGGTGACCATAAACGTAATAAATCATTTTACGCGTGTTTGAGATTATTTACGATTTTGGATTGCGAATAAATGCCGCGAACGCGAACGTGAACGCTTCTCACATGTCCACATCTCACACCTTCCATTTCTCGCCCGCAGTCTCTGTCGGAGTGCGCCGCCAAGCAGGGTGAGTGCGACGAGAGGGATGGCCCCGTGTGCGGTACAGATGACCAGACGTATCCCACACGCTGTCACCTCCTGCGGGTGCAGTGCAGCGGCCACCAGGTTAGCCTCAAGCATCGTGGCACCTGCCAAGGTAAGCAATCCATGGACTTTTATTCATGCCAATGAATCTCTAAAAATGTATCCACCCATCCATCAGGTTGCTTTGTGGCCCTTCAATATGCACGCCGCGAACGAATTCGTAATCCAAAGGTATTCATCCCGCGCTGCCGCTTTGATGGAAACTATGCGGCTGTGCAATGCATGGATAACGCCGGCTGCTGGTGCAGCGACATCATAGGTAATCCCATCAAGAACACATCGAGACGACGCGGCTGGCCAAAGTGCGAACGCAAGAATCGACGCCGCTCATCATCGCGTCAGCCTAGCGGGGAAGCCGATGCTGGGAACAGCAGTGATGGCGGTGGAGGTGCTTCGCATCGTCCGTGCAGCAAGAGTGACCGCCAGGCATTTAACATCAATCTACTGGATATATTCCGAAGCGAGATGATGCGCTTTGGAGCGACACAGTCGCATGCGCCTAGCCTTGATGCCACTGTGCTGGATTGGAAATTTGCCCAGTTGGATGGGAATGCCAATCAGTTGCTGGACAGGCAAGAAGTGCGTGAGCTCAAGAAGCTCGTCAAGCGGGTGAGTAGCTGTCGTTGTCCACATGCCTTGTAGACGTCACTCAGCCGAAAACAACACCCACTTAACCGGCTTGTACTTGTATTTTATATTTGGTATGCACATGATACCACACACACACACACACGCACACACACAAACACACATACACACACACACACACACATACAGGCAGTAAAGCCCAGACGATGTGGACGTGCCTTTGGCAAGTACTGCGATGTCAACAAAGACGATAGCCTGTCGCGCTTGGAATGGAGCAACTGCCTAGCCAGAGATGCCAACCAACGTGAGTAGTCCCCCATATCAAAGTATCCACCGATATGCATTATATAAAAAGGCATATAGAAAGACGCATGATAAAAAATTCAATTCAATCCTAATATTAACTTTAGGCCTAAGTGTTTCCGTCCAAGTCATGTGTCGAGTATTCCGTCTGTTTTGCTTATAATTGGCTTATAGATTTGCATGGCATAGACTAGATACCGTGTTTGGGTGTGTTTATGTATCCATATACCATGTATCCCAATGCAGGTAAAACGGCCGTTAATGTCCTGAGCAGCAGCTCAACATACAGCTCCACCGCATCGACCACAATTCCACGCCGCACGCACTTTACCAACCTGCATACCATTCACAATCCAAATCCTCATCTTGACCATACCAATACCAATACCATCGGTACCATCGGTACCATTGGGAGCAGCAGTGGCAGCGTCAATCCCGGCATCGGTATCGTCAGTAGCATCAGTAGCCTCAATCATATGCCCAACACCCATGCCAATGGCTATGGCAACGAAAGTGAGGAGCATGAGGACGACTACACTGGAGAGGAAGATGACGACGGCATCATAAATTCACGCATACCCTCAGCGTATCCATCGTCATTTAATTGTACGTAAATGTCGGGCTATAAACTAACCAATAATTTGAGTAATTCCCAAGTAACATCCAATAGCACTTGGCATGCTTTCAAAGGGCAAAATCGAGTCAATTCTAATGGGCCTTTCGTTCACAGTTCTTAATGCCAAGCCAGTTGAGTCAACAAACAACGAGAGCGAAGGCGACTCCAATTGCTGGACAGATCGGGAAGCAGCCCGCGAGGAGCAGCAAGTAAGTGAAATGGTGCGAACGGAGCAACCCCCTCTGATACACTGATAGCCATCCAGCAGCCATCCAACCCCACTCATCACCCATCAGTCACACAGCACACACACAAACTCACAGATTACAATTTTACAGCACGGCGGCAGTCGATCCTTCTATGTACCCGAGTGCACGGCCGACGGTCGCTACAGGACGATCCAGTGCTATTCCTCCATATGCTTCTGTGTTAATGAGGACACGGGTAAGAATATACCTGGAACATTTAGCCGGAAGCGACCTCAGTGTGATGAAGTGAGCGTTGTCCGCACCATGAAGGGATGCACTGAGCCCCGTAAAACACAATTCCTTAAGGATTTGAAGGAGTTCCTCAACACGCAAATTATCTCCCAGAGCAACATGGGGTAATATATCAACTAAGTCATTGTGACCCTACTATAATAACACTATATTTGTGGGGAAGCAGGAACTCAACTTTGTGGAAGTCGGAAGAGGATCGCATTGCTACACTCAGTTTTAGGTTTCTCGATAAAAACAAGAACATGTATTGGGAGCGCAAAGAATGGAAGGGCTTTCGTGACATGATCACCAGCAACAGGTAGTAAGTAATTGAGTGTTTATTTCACGGGCTGTCAATTTAAATGACTTTCTTAAATGACAGCAAATTGGGCAAATGTGGTAAAAAGATGCCACGTTACTGTGATGAAAACGGCGACAAGAAGATCTCGGAATCTGAGTGGGCGAATTGCTTACAATCGCACCGCACGGAAGACACCAGCACAGCAAAGCCGTCTCAGACGAGTGAGTATCATGCAAATGGCATAACTAAAAGTGTATATATTAATTATTATCTTTTAGATGAGACGTCCACCCCGCGACTCCATGGATCAAATCCTGTGGAGCATTATCTTAGAGATTAATTTTTTAGTGATTATGTTGCTTGTTTCGTGCTGCTACTCATTAGATGTCGTGCCATGTGGCGTGGAGGAATTTGCTTATGTCCATCCACTCAAATACACACACTTACTCACACACTCACACACACACATTCCTAGCATATAGATTCTACACTTCACATGAACATGTAATTAATGTTGTAAATATAAATGAATATAAATGTTTAGGATAACTGTGACTTTTGTTTGATTCAATGTCTAGCGTTGTTTTTTTGACAACAATCGGAGACTCAACTTGGCAACCCCAAAGACAACATAAGTTTGCTTTAGAAATTTAAACAGTATTACTTTGGGTCACCAAAAATATGATAATTTCTTAAAGTTACCTTTTAGATGTTTCTTGAATAAATATCTTGCACTTATATTTACATTGTTATAGCTTCAACGCTTTTGCATTTGTTTTTAAATTAACAGACGCTTTGTAAGCGAACTAACCGCAGCCAACTTCACGCAGCTTAAGCATTATGCAGAATTCTGTTAACTCAAAATGGCAGAGATTAAGTTATCAACTGTTGCATTTATCGATAACACAGCAATTTTTTTTGAACAGTTTTGTTTACTTGTTTAAAAACTAATATTCCTTATTATAACAATAAAGGTAAGCCTAACTACTTTTGAGGATTATTTACATATTTAACAACAAAGCTAAAAGCTTTTAGCTATTCAGAAAACATTGTTCACAGAACAGTTGATCACAAATTAATTTGTTTTTGGTTTACTGTTGCCCCTTAACAACAAAGAAGACAAGTTACTGTAGGGCAGCTCGAAAGCCATTGAAAAGACAATGGATACCAGGTAGACAATCATAGTAAAGCCACACGATACAACACTCTGCAATTATAAAAATGTATTTGGTATCATCTAAGAGCATTATGTACTTACCAGCATAAAGGGATCCGTATGAGTACTCGCCGTTGTCAGTCCATAAATAAGTGAAATTATCAGAGGATTAAGCAGATAAATGGCATAGGAAAGCCGATTTAAATGTTGAAAAAATTTAGATTCAAGGAAACGAGACCACCAGACTCCACGTCCAGCTGCGCTTCCCACAATCATCCAACAGACACTCAAAGAAAATAATACTCTTCCCAACACAAACAACGAGATGGTGATGAGATGGCCCAAATCGCGTTTGACTGTTGAGTAAATGCACACGATAAAAACTAAAAGAAAAAAGTGCCATAGATAGCGGTCTTGCTGTTCACTCAAATTGAACTGTAGACGCTTCTCTAAGTGGCACCATGCAGCAATGGCTCCAACGATATATGGCAAGACCCGTACAAAGGGGCTTGTATAGATTTGAGTGCCTGTGGCGTAGGCTGAGTCGAATGAGAACTCGAACTTGTAGTTGATGCCAATACCGTACGACCAGGTAATAGTGGCAGCCAATCCTGTTACAGCCAGAATTTGTGCCCATTTCGGACGCCTAAGTATATAAAATTTTTAGCATGTTTTTATAGATTTCAAACCAAAACAATTCGGACTTACTTTGCGTATAGGAAGAGAAGGGCATTAGCTAATATAAAGAACTGCATATCGCAGGCCAGACTCCAGCTCCAGTTGGCACACATTTCACGGTGATCGAAAAGATTCTGTATAAAGAGCATATTTCGCCACCAGTGCTCGGTGCAGAACTCATCGAAACGCTCGTTTATGTGATACACCGATGTATCTCCAATATAGGCAAATACCAAATCCACGCTTCCCATAACAATTAAATACAGCGGACCTAATCGAAGGTAGCGATGGAACAGTAGCTTTCCGAAGAGCTTTATATTCGCTGGGAAACTTCCTTGGCGAATTGCTTCCATCTGCTTGGTATTTCGCAAGAAGTTATACGTCTGTAAAAAGCCACTGAGAACAAGACAATCTTAGAAAGAAATATGTGAAGATTGGAATTAAATTGCTCACCTGATGGTGAAGAATACATCCACTAGCAATGGAGCGGTGGAAACGTACTGAAAGAAGATGTGCTCCGCATATGATATCAGCACCGTCTTGTTGTGAACCGTGAAGTACATATACCACACCACATGGAACACTAATATCCAAATGGCACAAATGGATCGAAGTCCATTAAGTAAAGGTATTTCTGAGGAGCTACTCTGCTTGGTCGCAGTGATTCGACGCCAATTATTTGTCACATCAAAACAGGTAACGAAACTTTGAAGCGGATGCCATTTAAGCACTGAGTGTAAGGCTCGCCACATTTCAGATTCAACTGGTGCCAGACCGGCTTCATCCTCGGGTCCCTCCGGTGGCAGTTGCTTTGCAGCTCGCAGCTGTTGGGCGCACAGCATAAAGGCACAGGTGGCCAGCACGGTGCCAACGATAAGCTTGAAGCTGAAGCGATCAAAGAAATCGTGACGTAATTTGAGGTCCTTCATGTAAAGCACTTCGGGTCTCATCTCAAAGATGTCGTTGTCGACAAAATTGCCTTCGACGTAATCGCTGGTCAGTTGTTTGACCTCATTGGACTGGCAAGCACTGGGTAAGCAGAGACCAATATGAATAATTTGCTCCGACATCAATTTTATTTCGATCTGCCAAGGTGATTTGTGGCTTAGGTAAACAACACGATAGTCCATATCAAACGGCGCCTGCTGTGTTAAGAGTCCATAGTGCATAACCCGTTCATAGTTTTTCGACAGCGTCACGCCCACGGGTCGCTGCACACTTCTGCAGCCCTCACGGCTGCCCAGCCAATAGTTTTGACCAAATACAAAACCCGATGGCTTCGTGCCCGACGCATCGAGAACTTGAAGTATAATTCATTGTCTGTTATGTCATCATAAGTTGCAGTCAATTGCTGGTGCTCACTTACCTTTCATGGCCCAAGGCTGTTTGCTGAGAATCCCGCGCTGGATGTGCTTTAGCTGTGCGTGACAGATGGGATTGACGTTATTTGGGTTTGCCTCCTCGGCAAGCCCATAGATTACTGAATGCCGTGCTAGGTGTGTTCCATGTGGATTTGATTTAGGGTCATTACTTGAAGATATTGTGACTTCCAGATCCTTGGCTGATTGCAGTGCCCAGATATTGGTGCCATTCAGAATCTTCTGACCGTATTGAGGTAGTCGCAGTGTAGAGTCATTCAATTCTGCACCGCCCAGGGAGATACCCAGGCAGAGTAGATATAAAAGCAGAGCTGCTGGTTTTTCAGCTCCTCGTTCGTCCATGACGCGCCTTGACCGCGTTCAAGCGGCTGCTGGGGACTAACTGAAAGCAATCACAGATATACCAATGAATAAGATCATTGTCAATGCCATGGGTAACAAACACTCCCATTAGCGAGTACGAGTGTACTCCAAACTGACCCAACAGGTGGTAACAGTTTTTCAAAACACTTTCGTAAAGGGCAAACGTAAACACAATTAAATTCAGAGATGCCACTTAACATTTGCACTTCCAACCGGAACAGTTTATACGCATTCATTCGCGGAGCAGAGCAGAGTGGCGCCGATCGAAGTCTGGGAGACAAATGTCATGCTATTAAGAGGTGTATTCACGTGTAGCAGCCGAAAACGTTCATGACAATGGCCACAGATCGATCGGTCCTCAGGTACAAACAAATCAAGTTCAAACATCAATTACCCCCTTACCCAGTTTTCAGGCGTAAGTGCGCCTCAATGTCAGTTCCGTGGCAAGACACACCAACACATATGTATTTACTTGGATATGTATATATGTGTATACGTATATAAAATCATATTGCAGCAGATTAGTTAAAAGAAAAAAAATTCCAAAATCAAAAAACAAAAAATCAAAAAAAAAACAAAAACCCAAAAAGTAGAAAACCAAATAAAACCACAAGTCACCTGAAGGTTTATTGGGGTATCTGTCGAATTCGTACTTGCCAATTTATGTGCCTCAATGCCCTGTCTACGTCTATGTCTACGACGAGTGGCTCATAAAATCTGAATTGCTTCTTAATTGTCAGCCAGATCAGCCGAAGACAGACAAAAGCCTATTAAGAGAGGAGTCTGTTTACCGACATGATATGGGAATATTTCCAGAATCAAATCCTCAGTTGTGTGGCGCATTTGAAGGGGTTTTTTTTTTCTATGGAATAAATTTTACTCTGTACTAAGTACTCGTCGCGGTTTTGAAAATGTGATTAATATTTGTTTAGTTATTTAAAGATTCAACCTCTTAGCCAATCCCCCAGGGAATACTACTAATTATTCGCTCGTGTAACATGCGCAAAAATTAAAATCCAATTTGCGAAAATCAAAAAATATTTGGTTGATTTTGGTTTATATAAATAAATACATATGTATGTGTATGGGTGTGTGTGTGTGTGTGTGCGTGAGCGTGTAAGATTATACGATCTCGATATACATGGATATAAACTTATGTAGTCTGACATGGTTTACCCGACCCGATCCCATAGCTGGTTAGTTAATTGATCTTCGATGAAACCATTTCAAGGGCGATCCGCCTTCGGCTTTTGCATCTCTTTTTGTTTATATATTCGATGCAAATGAACCGGCGCCTTCACCTTTAGTGGGATCCGTTTCAATAATGCCCATTTTTGGCAATTTTATAGCCAAACAAAAGTTTTGTAATCATATTTGCCAGCTCGTTCGTTTGGTGTCTTGATTGATATTGTCTGCATGCCATTGGGGCGTTAATAATGACGTCCAAACATGCCACTCGGCTCTAACCCAATGCAGATTATGCACGAAGGTCGTCCACGATGGGTTTATTATGCATTTTTTATCTTTTATATTTTGTGCACTTATGTTTGTTTAAAAATGGAACACATAATACTCGAACTCAAAATGAAACTCAAACTCAAACTGAAACTCAAACTGAAACTGAAACTGAAGCTGAGCTTGAACTTCAAACACGAATTTCAATTAACATAATCATGAATTTTGTAATCAGAACAAGTTAACTTACATTAGTGAAAAGGTAACTTTATTTAGTTGTTTAACAAATTGAGGATTTCGAAATTTTTAATTAAATTTTTCACCTGTTTGTATTTGTTATGTCTTCACTTGAGTTTTTTTTTTTTTGTTTATATAGAGCAATCGTTGTCATTAATTAAAGTACCACGAGCAAAAAATCGTATTAAAACTTAACCTAAATTCGTTTAATTTTTACTTGGGTCCCGCACGCTGGAGGTTTATCGAGAAACTGCTGCGCCCTGCGTTGAGTCTTTAACATTTATAAACTTTGGGACCGAACCGCAGCACGTGAACAGGTAGCAGCATCAACCACCGCTCTGTCGCTACAAGAGATCGAACAGCATCAACATGAACTACAACCACATCCACTACTACAACAACAGCAACAACAACAACAATGACAACCACATCCCCATCCACTGCCACAACAACAACAACCACATCCACAACCACATCCACAGCCACAACAACATCTACATAAGCAGCAACAACAACAATAACGCAGCAACCATAACAGTTCATCATCAGAGTCATCAAAACAAAGGCGATAGCAAGTAAAACGTTTTCAAGTTTCTTAGCGTTTTTTTCGTAATCATTTGTTGTCGTTCAGTATTTCTGTCAATTACCGGCGTGCATTTCCGAACTGTTGCTGGGAAGATCAAAAGTACGTCACAAGGTGAACCTGGAGTTCTTGCTCATCATTGAAAGGGTCTGGCGTTCGTTGCTCCGTGCCTGCAACGGGTTTCCGCTACTTCCGTAAAATTCAAGGTGCGGCCCAAATACTTACCTTTAGTAATTTTATATTAAATTGTGGTGTATCAAGTGACCTTCAATTCGAGTTTATTAATAACAATAATCTTATATGCAAAAGAAAACACTTTTTGCGTACCGTCTTCTGTGCCATTAAAATCTGTTATTTTTGGCAATTTTTAAAATGCATTGTATTACAGGCAATATATAATTTTAAATTTTAAATTTTAAATGACTTCTATAATGTTTCATTTTAAAATTATTTCAAATCTACCGCCAAATCTTGCAATAAGATGGCAGTACCATCTGTTTGTATACAAATTATTTGGTCACTCTGCAAAATGTGGCAACGCTATAAACAGTGTTGCTGAGAAACTGTCAACATTAGGTATCGTTATCGTCAGTCGCAGCAGGTCTTGAAACCATTATAAAATAGAAAAATTGCAGTGAAACGACGCGAAAAATAAAATTGTAATAAAATTAGTAAAAGATAAAATTTAAATAACGCGCAATCGATAAGAAATGAGTGCAATTATTAGTTAAGTATACACTTCAACGGAGACTAAAAGTGCGCAGTGTAAAAAATACAGCTTCAAGAAAAGAGCCATAAAAATCGATTCTCCAACGAAGTCACAGTCATACGGGCCAATAGAGAGAGACTTTTCGCGCGGGCGTCGGTGGAGCGCCCAGTGCTTACAGTGTTTTGTTTTTTTTGCCTACTTCCTTGCCAAAAGTCCAGCCAAGAACCGTGTGTGTGTGCAATTGCATGTGTGCGTGAGTGATTTGATGTTGATTATTTGCAAAGTAACGAAACTCGGACAGGACAAACTCGTAATCGTAATTAGGCAAGCACACTACTAATTTTAAGCAAATATTTGAATTATATACATTGCCCAAATAGCAACGCGTGTAAATAACAAAAATTCCAACACAAAGAGTAACAATAACAAAAACTGTGTATTCGTGTGTGTATATTATTGTCTGCCTGTGAATGCGTGCTTTTGTGTGTGATTGTGTATGTACAATCCATACACATATGTAAAAAAATAACGAAAGTCAAGAATGAAATGGAAATAAGCCTCCCCTCGCAGGCCACCCTTCATGACGTACTTCTACTACAAGCACAGTTAGGCGTGTGCGTGGCGCTAATTGAAACGCTCGCACTATTTGGAACTGGAACTTATACTATCTAAAATTGAGCTTGCTCTCTGCCCGTTTTGTGAGTCACCTAAACTCCTCAAACAGATTGCGTGCTACTGTGCCACACGAAATTCTCAGCGGGCACAACGAAAACATAACTGGATATCAGTCAACAAAATACCGTCCCAATCATATATCCTTTTGGAGTTGTGTGAGGTGGGTGTATGAATCAGACGTTCGCACACCCACACACTCACAAACACATTTAACTGCACAACACGTACAGACTAGACGTCTGTAGAAGTCAAAAATAAGAGCATTTCAAAGCCTTCACGATGTCTAGTGATAAGATCAAAGTAGCTGTGAGGGTGCGACCCTTTAATCGACGTGGTAAGTAGATCAAAATTATTGCACACTAAATTGCTATATCTTAGCTATAATAAACATGTAATTTATTGTTATGAACCTGCTCGTAGTGCCTATTAATCTTGCTGTAGTTTCGTTATAAATTTGATGGAAACATAAAATGCACTAATGCAAAGTACCTTGGGATTCTATTGTTTTCATTCCACCTCTAATCTAGTTTTATACCCAATCGCTTTGTTCAAATAAGACATAGTGGAGCCTCCAAGCCGCTTCCTCGCACTCCCGAGGGGCTACTCTTCTTTTGTTCAAGTTGCAATCAATAATGCATAGGTCGTCAGAACGTAATGTACTTGTACATGTAGTTGTAATTCTTGTCGTAGTAGCGATGGTGTGGTAGTCGTTCTCGAAGTTTATTTTCGGGATAACAAAATTTGCATATTTGCTTGGATTGTTGGCTCGTTACTTAGTTGCATCGTTTTTCATGCAAATGCTGTTTCCTTAGCTTGCAAAGGTCGCCTCGTTTTTCAATGCAACGCCAGCAACTTTTCCGCTGACAGCCTTGTGCCAACTGACTGAATGGCGGACTATCAGACTGGCAGACAAACAGACTTACTTACTGCGAGTTACCAATTGACTGACTGCCTCACTGCCTGACTGACTGACTGACTGACTGACTGACTGAGTGACTGACTGACTGTCTTGTAACAAACGATTCTAATTTCCAGCTAATTTTATGTTCTATTGTGACTTGCAAGAGGTGAAACCATCGTGGGGCATTGCGAATGCATAAAACGCAACAAAATAAAGGAAAACTCAGATAGAAAAGCAAAAATAAAAAAAACCGTACTGTTTCCACTTCCAATGTCAACGACGATCATTCATTTACCTTATGCGTGACTCACACCATGCAACGGAAACGTGCTGCTGGTTGAACCAAGTGAAAGAGCAAGAGATTTTGTGTGAGAGGAAGAGGGTGAAGGAACAGGGAGAGGGAGAGGTAGAAAGGGAGACAAAGAGAACGTGAACTGCACTGCAGGGGAACTCAATTTAAGCCCCTCTGCGGCGTCAAGTGGAAGTCATTTGCCATTTACTTCTCGCACATGCTTCGCATTGAATCGGATTGAATCGCTTAGTTCCTTGGTGCACTGTTCCCATCTGCCGCTCTTGCTGCCACATGTTGCCAAATCACTTTTATATTTGGAGCTGGTTTGTGTCATATTCATGCGTGTATGCGGTGATTCGTTGTGCTATTCATGTTTGATTCACACTGTCCACTTGTATGAGTGTTTGTCAAAATGATGATAAGTCCCTCAAACAAGTGCATACTTATACAAGTATGTTATCAAATGGCTGATAAAGCGTTATATTATATAAATATGCACATATACATATACATATATAAGTGATATTAGTTGGCTGATTGTAACTATGATATTTTGATGGTTTCCTGCGTAATACATCGGAAAGTTAACTAACTACCAAATCGAATTCTGTGACATCTTACGCATCGTTCCGTTTTTGGGCCATATTGTTGACGACCTCTTCGAGTCGCAATCCAAAGCAACAAACCGTAAAATGAAAACTAAAAAAGCAACAATAAAAACAAACTTTAATTTATATTCAAGAAAGCTCCCGTAGAGAGTAGACGGCCGACAGTTACCCTTGACCCAAATCGAGACTGTTCCAGTATTTACACGTACTTGCTATAGGTAAATGGGAGCAAACGACTCTTTCCCAACAGAAGATTTAGGAGTTAACTTAATGTGAGGTTTTTGGCGGTTTTCATGACGCTTTGTTTTATAAATAGATTTTGAAAAATTATATTGAAAAGTAATTAACTGGAACGAGTTTATTCAGTATTTTATAAATTTGGGAATATACCCATTTAACAGTGTGTACGGGGTATATCAGGCAATCAGCCGCTCGAAATGAAGTCACTGCTTGAAAGCTACCAAAAGCTTAACCTGTTTTTCCCTGCCTTCTGAGCAGCCATCTAATAATGAACGTCTATCTTTTTGTATACCTGTATGTGATTGTGATTGTGTCTCTGCCTCTGCGTGTGTGTGTGTGTGTGTGTGTGTGTGTATGTTAATTTCAACACTGTACAATGGTCAAACGGCCAGCGGGTAACCACACTTTAAGGTTATGGTGGAGATGTGCCCAAAAATCAACCGAGCTCAGCTTCAGCATAAAGACTGACTGGCCAACTGACCAGAACTCATTCACCCAAATTGGGGGCAACCATCAAATTATTTATGACACGCCTTTGTTGCAGACATCAGACAAACACACACACACACACACACATGGACATACGCTCAATATACGATGGTGGTCGCTGTTGATGTGCGTCCTTTGTGGATTCAACACTTTCTCAATTTGTCGGCTTTGTTGGTTTGCCCTTTGGCCATTTCCATGGCCATGTCCATGTTGCTGCGGCTTATTTTTGCAACTCGACGCTCAACGGAAATGAATGTCCAACGACAGGAGCAGGTCACGAGTGGTACCCTATTCATTGGTTACAAATACAGTAAAGCCTCCACCACTGAGTCACTAAAATAAACATATGCTGCAGCTCGTTGGACTAGAAGAGGATAAGAGTCCAAATTTTAAGAATTCATAAGCTGAAATGATGGCAATCCGAACTTCGCTCTTCTTGGGAGAACTATTAACTATTTACTATTATTTCCATATAAGAAGGTGTATTATTTACTCAGCTGTATTTGAATAATAATCGATCGACGTGCTACCTATTGTATTGCGGAGGAGTTTGGCTGCGAATCTCAATTTCTTATGATGCGGATATACGACAGTCCACCTGCCATATATGGGCATCCTTGGCTTTTATAGTTAACGCATCGATGACGCATTGACTTGCCACAAGTTGACTTCTCTTGATAGCTTGGTGTTATTTCTCTACAGGTATCACTGTAGCGCTCACTCTTTGAATCCTTTTCGGTTAAACTGTTTTATTTCCGTTTCCAGGATATTTGACATCCTGTGTTTTTATAGCTAAATTGTCGATGACGCATTTGTACATACTTGTCACAGGTTGACTTCTCTTAATTGATTGTTGTTATTTCTCTACAGGTTTCACTGTAGCATTTCCTCTTTTAATCCTGTTCGCTTAAGTCGTGTTGTTTCCAGGACTTGCGGCTTACCCGCTATGCTGCCTGCCCGCCTGCCTTCCTGCCTGCCTGCCTTTCTGCCTGCCTGCCTTTCTGCCTGCCTGCCTGCTTTGTTATTGTTGGTTCCTCGGTTCTCTCGTTCTGTAATTCAACGTGCGAAGGACAATAGTCACGGGACACAAGTATTTCAACAATTCCAGATAGAACCACTCGTACTTGACATTTTCTTTTTTTTTTATGGCGGTCTGTTGTACAATGTAGTAAATATTTCCATGGCTGAAAATTTATTACGCTGCATGTTTTGGGCAACATTTTGTGCCTATTTCTTGTTGCTTGTTTGTTATTGTAATTACAATTATTTGAAAGGTTCGCGTTTTTATTTATGTGCATAAAGATTGCGCTATAGCATTGGACTTGCCACGCTTACAAGCGTACATACTCAATATAAATATGTACTTTTTTATCGCCTTGCTTATACAATGTGTAGGGTATATGTTATTTTCGCACATATGTACGAAAGACGCTGACAAACAAAGCTACGTCGTGCACATATCTATCATATAGGAATTTCTATATATATATATATAGTTATGTATATAATAATATATTTAATTATATATGTTGATATTCTGAACTTGTTATCAACCTTGTACTTAAATAAATTGAAATATATTATATTTTTACATGCAACACATGAAACTGATCTCTAAATTTCCTTTGCTAGAAATCGATTTGGGTACAAAATGCATCGTCGAAATGGACAAACAACAAACGATATTACAGAATCCCCCGACATTGGAAAAAATGGAAAGGTTAGTTATATAAAATGAACTTTCTAAAGCCTATTGTTCGTCCCACTGAATCACCACTGTAATTGTCTATTTAATGCAGAAAACAACCAAAGACATTTGCATTCGATCATTGCTTCTACTCGCTAAATGCCGAAGATGACGGCTTTGCGTCACAGGAGACGGTCTTCGATTGCGTGGGACGTGATATACTGGATAATGCGTTTCAGGGCTACAATGCATGCATATTCGCCTACGGCCAGACAGGTAAGTCATTTCTGACTTAATAAATTACATAGCATGATCACGACTTAACGCCTCTTACAGGATCTGGAAAATCATACACAATGATGGGCACACAGGAGAGCAAAGGCATTATTCCACGACTCTGTGACAAGCTGTTCTTGGCGATAGCAAACAAATCAACACCGGAACTAATGTACAAAGTGGAGGTGTCATATATGGAGATATATAATGAGAAGGTGCACGATCTGTTGGATCCAAAGCCGAACAAACAGTCGCTTAAAGTACGTGAACACAATGTTCTGGGTCCGTATGTGGATGGGCTTTCACAGCTGGCAGTAACATCCTATCAGGACATTGACAACCTTATGACAGAGGGCAACAAATCTCGTACTGTGGCCGCCACCAATATGAATGCCGAATCCTCGCGCTCCCATGCTGTATTTTCTGTCGTCCTGACGCAAATTCTCACTGATCAATCGACTGGCGTAAGTGGAGAGAAAGTATCACGAATGTCTCTCGTTGATTTGGCAGGATCTGAGCGTGCTGTCAAGACAGGCGCAGTCGGTGATCGTCTAAAAGAAGGATCTAACATTAACAAGTAGGTTCACATTAATAAACATTTAACTTTCCTCTAAATCACATCTTTTATACCCTGTTTAGATCCCTGACTACGCTGGGTCTAGTTATCTCAAAGCTGGCTGACCAATCAAATGGCAAGAAGGGCGGCAACGACAAATTTGTGCCGTATCGCGACTCAGTGCTAACCTGGCTGTTAAAGGACAATCTTGGCGGAAATTCAAAGACGGTAATGGTGGCCACTATATCGCCTTCTGCAGATAACTATGAAGAGACGCTGTCTACGCTACGATATGCCGATCGGGCTAAGCGCATTGTCAATCATGCCGTGGTTAACGAAGATCCAAATGCCCGCATTATACGCGAATTGCGGCATGAGGTGGAAACGTTGCGTAGTATGTTGAAGCATGCCACAGGATCGCCTGTGGGCGATGTGCAAGACAAGTTAGCCGAAAGCGAAAACCTAATGAAGCAAATCTCACAAACCTGGGAAGAGAAGCTCGTCAAGACAGAACGAATTCAGAACGAACGTCAACAGGCACTGGAGCAAATGGGCATCAGTGTGCAGGCCAGCGGCATAAAGGTCGAAAAGAACAAGTACTACTTGGTCAACTTGAATGCTGATCCGTCCCTGAACGAACTGTTGGTCTACTATCTGAAAGTAAGTCTTTTATCTTGCAAATATGAAACCCTTTACTAAATATTGGTATATCTCTCAGGATCGCACCCTAATTGGAGGCCGTAGTATAAGTGGTCAACAACCAGATATTCAGCTATCAGGTCTAGGTATTCAGCCGGAACATTGTGTAATCACCATCGAAGATAGTGGCTTATTTATGGAGCCTGTTCAAGGGGCTCGCTGCTTTGTCAACGGTTCTGCGGCATCGGAAAAGACACCGCTGCAAAATGGTGATCGTATTCTTTGGGGTAATCATCACTTTTTCCGCGTCAACTCACCTAGGTCTGGCAACAATGCCAGTATGTGCGCCTCGGAGCCTCAAACACCCGCACAACTAATTGACTACAACTTTGCGCGTGATGAGATAATGCAAAATGAACTCAGCAATGATCCAATACAGACAGCGATTGCTAGATTGGAGCGTCAGCACGAGGAGGACAAGCAAGTGGCATTGGAAAAACAAAAGCAGGAGTACGAGCGTCAATTCCAACAATTGCGCAATATTCTTTCCCCTAGCACTCCCTACGCACCGTATGCACCGTACGATCCTTTGCGAATGGGAAAGGTGACACCCAACACACCAACCTCTCAAATGCGCGTGGAAAAGTGGGCACAAGTAATACATAAATGAATTAATTACTTTTTTAAAAATATATAACTAATTGTCTGTAATTTTTGTAGGAACGTGACGAGATGTTCAGACGTTCTTTGGGTCAGCTAAAAACAGATATAATGCGAGCCAACTCACAAGTACAAGAGGCAAACTTTCTGGCCGAGGAAATGGAAAAGAAGACCAAGTTTTCGGTTACTTTGCAAATTCCACCAGCCAATTTAAGTCCAAACCGACGACGCGGCGCTTTTGTCAGCGAACCTGCAATTCTAGTGAAGCGCACAAACTCAGGCAGTCAAATCTGGAGCATGGAGAAGCTAGAGAACAAGCTAATTGACATGCGTGAAATGTACCAGGAGCACAAGGAGCGCATTCTCAATGGCCTGGTGAGTTCATAATCATAATTTTCATCACTCTATCCATTGGTTTTTTTTTAACTAACCATAACTAATAAATGTACTCAAATTATTCGCACATGCATTCATTTAACACATGCTACAGCCCCTTATAGAGACACTCTCAGATGATGAATTTGACGACAAGGTAATTAGCAAGTCCCACATCCACAATTGATATAGTTTTAAGATAGAATTAATATCAGTTCAATATACTTTTGAGAGATTTAAGACTAATATATGTATACAATGTTTCATAGGATGACGAAAATGGAAAGCCTTTGGATCCGTTCTATGAGTCGCAGGAGAATCACAATCTCATTGGAGTGGCCAACATCTACTTGGAGGTTCTGTTCCACGATGTCAAGCTCGACTATCACACACCCATTATAAGTCAGCAGGGCGAAGTTGCTGGTCGTTTACAAGTTGAGATTCAACGTATAGCTGGACAGATGCCGCAGGATCGTATGTGTGAATCTGTATCAGAGTCATCGTCTGCCGATTCGAGAGACGAATACGATGATCCGGTTGATCCAATGGCCAACCAGATAACATGCCGTGTCACAATTAAGTGCGCATCAGGTCTCCCACTATCGCTGTCCAATTTCGTCTTTTGCCAGTATACATTCTGGGGACATCAGGAGGTTGTGGTTCCAGTTATAAATGCTGAGTCTACGGCACACGATCAAAACATGGTATTCAAGTTTGAGCACACCAAAGACTTCACGGTCAACATTAATGAGGAATTCCTGGAACACTGCATTGAAGGGGCCCTGTCAATTGAGGTTTGGGGTCATCGTAGCGCTGGATTTTCCAAGTCAAAAGGCTGGGAGGTAGAACAACAACAAGCTAAGGCACGTTCCTTAGTCGATCGCTGGGCAGAGTTGTCTCGGAAAATTGAACTTTGGGTTGAAATTCATGAACTTAACGACAATGGCGAGTACTCACCCGTGGAGGTAACTAATCGAAACGAGGTACTCACTGGAGGCATCTACCAGCTAAGACAAGGTCAACAGCGCCGTGTAAATGTCCGCGTGAGGCCAGTACAAAACTCGGGAACTTTGCCCATCATATGCCAGTCAATTGTCAACGTTGCAATTGGCAGTGTGACAGTACGTTCGCGACTTCAGCGACCATTGGACTCCTACCAAGAGGAAGATCTAACTGTGCTGCGAGAGAAGTGGAGTGAAGCATTGGGTCGACGTCGCCAATACTTGGATCAACAAATACAAATGCTCATCAAGAAAGAGGAGAAGAATGAGCAGGAACGCGAACGTGAGCTAAGCCTGGTGCATCAATGGGTCTCCCTAACGGAGGAACGTAATGCTGTGCTAGTACCGGCACCAGGGTCAGGAATACCAGGAGCACCTGCTTCTTGGGAACCACCATCGGGCATGGAGCCCCATGTTCCCGTACTATTTCTCAATTTAAACGGCGATGATCTCTCTGCGCAGAACACCAACGATGAGTTGTCCGTAGCAGGCATTAATTCAATTCTATCCAAAGAACATGGTCATAAGTTCTACACGTTGCAAATACTACAACATCTGGATAAGGATGTCTGCTGCGTGGCCAGCTGGGACTCATCTATGCACGACAGTCAATCACTCAATCGCGTCACAGAAGCCAATGAACGTATCTATCTAATACTGCGAACCACAGTCCGTCTGTCGCATCCAGCACCGATGGATTTGGTGTTGCGCAAGAGGTTGAGCATCAATATCAAGAAGGGACAAACTCTTACCGATCGTCTGAAGAAATTCCGTTTGGTGCGCGGCGAAAATGCCATATGGCAGAGCGGTGTCACCTATGAAGTTGTCTCGAACATACCCAAGGCCTCAGAGGAGCTGGAGGATCGCGAATCGTTGGCTCAATTGGCGGCCAGTGGTGATGATTGCTCTGCCTGCGATGGCGAGACATACATAGGTAGACTTGAAACTCTTTCAAAGATCTAGTAACTATTTACTATAACAAATCTTCTATTTGATTCACAGAGAAGTACACTCGGGGAGTGTCTGCAGTAGAGAGTATATTGGTATTGGATCGCCTGCGTCAGAACGTGGCCGTTAAGGAGCTGGAGACAGCACATGGTCAGCCATTGTCGATGCGAAAGACCGTCAGTGTGCCGAACTTCTCACAGGTATATGATGTGATCCTCATCCGCTTTAAAATCATTGCTTCCTTTTGCCTTACGTGCTTACACCTTGCCACCCCTCACCCGCCAGCAAAATTCAATTTGTACATTTCAAATAATTGACTAAAACGCAATTCTTTCTCTTTTCACATTTTCTAAACGCTTTCACCAAAAATAATCAAAACTTTAATCCCAACCTAAAATCCAAAATCTAACACCGCACACAAAACTAACAAAACTCAATCTTTGAATTTGGCGCGCCTTACAACTGCAATTGTATATTGGTATTATCTATGTGTGTGTGTTTTTATCTATCAAATGTATACAAATATATATATATATGCACATATATATGTATATATATATATATATATATATATCTATATCCGATGTGTGTTGTGCTTAAACCAAATCAAAAATTGCTTTTAACTGCGCACGTAGGCGGTCAAAGACACCACCAACACCGGGAGTGTAAGTAATCTGTGTGCAATGTTTTTCCAACACTAACGCTTTCCAGATATATCTGCCATATCTTTACTTATGTCTCTATGTTTCTGTGTTCCGTATATTGTATTTTAAATCCTTGTTCAAGTGTTCGTTCGCCTTTAAGTTTGCCAGCTTCTGTTTTTTATTTATTGTTTTTAATCAATTTTTTTTTATTTAATTTTTATTTTCATCTTCATTTGTTTTTCAATTTATCGATCTTTAATATTTCTTTCATTCATGGTGATGAATAACATTCGTTTTAAATATGCACATGCGAATTATGACACAAGAAATTCATAAATAAACTTATGCAGATCATGCGGTTCGATGTCTCCATGGAGTCGTTATTGAATGTGGGTCGCTCCGAGTCTTTTGCGGACCTCAACAACACGGCATTAGGCAACAAGTTTACTCCAGGTATGAAATATAATACTCTGCAAACACATTTAATCCCTGTTTACCCTAATAATGGTTTCCACATATTTGCTCACAGCACACAGTGGCGCAGGAGGTGGCAGCAGTGGCGGCGTCATACGAAATCGTCACAGTTTCGGTGGCAAGGGAAGCAGCGACGACTCGCCGGGCAAAGCATTTGGCATTGGTGCGTATACCCCTAGGGAAAGTGTAGCAAGCAAATTAACTAATTTTATTTGATTTTATTTGATATACTCACCTATAATTTTGAGCAACTATTTCGATACGTTTATAACGTGAAACATATAATCAAAGTTTTTATATCTCAGTACAAAAAAACTATACCCATATACCAATTATATACTTATATATCTAACTATATATTTACTATATATAAGAAGTAATTTTTGCTTATGCGCAGCAACTCGTTTGACAACCAAGTACCAAATCGTGCAACATAGTTGCTGCCACGCCTTAGAGCAAGGGATTTATCTTAGTTGAATTCGTATTTAAAAGTACAAATTGAATTAATTCATTTTTGATTGCTAAATTATAACGAGTATTTAGCATAATTTATTATGTATTCTTGTATAAGTTGTAGCTATCGCGTAGTCCCAATAGAAGACACGTACTCCTTATATCTTTTATGTCAATACAATACAAATAACGAGATAAATCCTTTTCCAAAATGTGTATCCCACACACAAACTGTCTTTGCTTGAGCCAAAGATCGAATTGTTTGCCGCTTCGACTTGTTCATAAAATTTACTTTTTGCTTTTGCTTCAATGCAACACAAAATAGCCAAAAAACAAAAAAATTAATATTTCAATTCAATTTACAACTTAGTAAAAAAATAAAAAAAAATAAATAACACTTTTATCCACTCGAAAACGACTGACGCACAATGCAACGCTTCACCAGAGCTCATCGGCTCATCAGCAGCTTATCATATAAATTGACATGCACAACATGAAACATCACAAGACACTCGACCAAAAAAGAAACATTTTTCATAGTTATACATATATCGTATATATATATATTTGATTTATATATATCCTTCTGATTTGTTTGCTCAATTGTACGTCTCGTTTTTTACACATGTCATAATGTACTTTCTTCTGTGCTTTCTCAACAACAAAATGAAAATGAAAAACAAATTCTATTTGAAAATCTATCGCCCTATAACAGGCTCTATACTGTCAGGTAAAGGCTGGCCCTCAAGTGTGCATACTATAATTGATTAATTGATCATTAATTGTTAGTTGGCGTTTAAGTTTGTCTGTTGTTCATTCATAAAAAAAAAAACACTAAACATACAGTCCCCACACCCAAGCATAGTTTCACCTACACATGCGATCATATAGACAATCATGTTTACAGAAGGATTACAAACCTAAGTGTACCTCTCATACCACTAAATGCATTTCGTAGCTCCCATCACCAAATGGGAGCCATCATTTGTTGTCTTAGTAAATTTGTAGAAACTTTGTGTTGGTTTTGTTTCCTGGTACACCGTTAGCTGTCGTCCTCACATGTAACTGTGATCATATCATAATCAAAACTCATCTGCCACCAACCTCGTGTACACGAACAAAGTTCCATTTAAAAAAAAAAAATTTAACACTTTTCTTAGCCTCATATTACATAAGTTTTGAACTTAGTTGGCATCAGTATTGTATATAAGGTCGAGGTTGAGTCACTATCATCTCTCATTCATTGATCATCAATACCCACAAAGTTTAAAACTCCAATTTGGCGCACCATTCACCGCAGGCACGCACAGCACGAGAACCGCACGAGCAGCGCATTTAGCTAATCTATTGATTAATTAGTACCTAGTTTCTAGTTCCTAGTCATAATTGTTATCGTTTTTGTCTTGGTTTGTTTATATGAATGCGTTTTTGACGAACTAGTCGTCGTTGAGTTAGAGTTTCCCTTTAGTGAATCGCTCATCTGATGTTTTATATTTCATTGTAACTTAACATTAAACATAATCATTGTCTTCCTTAATCCGTCCTGGGAATGCAGCGCGTCCAACATTTTTGAATCTCAATTTGAACTTGAACACTTTGAGAATCGCGCCAACAAAACGTATGTGGTTTGTGTAGCTTTAAGCGTTGACTAAGCTGTAGTCCTTGCTATCCTTGCATTCGAATTTCTAATTAATACATATCAATCTTTCTATACAGCGTCACCGGCGACTAGTAAACTGCTTGGCATGCGCATGACAACGTTGCATGAGGAGCCTTTGGGCGGGCATCGATCACTGGATGAGGAGCCGGAGGATAGCTACAGTGATTCGGAGTATACCAACGAATATGAGCAGGAGCGGCAGCAAAATAGAGGCTCCGCCACACGCTCACGTCTGACCGCTTCCAAAACCATGGACTCCTTCATGGACGTCAGTAGCCATTCAAATCCAAGCTATTTAAGCTACACGTCCAGTGCCAATGCAAACATGAAGCATCTGACGGGTCTTACAACACTCAGCATGAGCTCGTCGACCAGTAGCGGTTACGGCTCCCAGGCAGTGTCCTGCAACAATTTAAGCAACGAGGACATAACTTCAATGCGTTCCATGAGCATTGACGAGACACCAGGTGACCGCAAATTATAAAAGTTTTCATTAGAAATTCACTAACACTTTCCATTTATAGACTTCGATCGAATCAACTCGAACTCGCCGCCAAACCGTCAGGCTCGGGTCAACCCCTTCCTCAAAGACATGCCAAAACTTAAGACGCACGATACGGAGACACAGAAACTGCAACAGACATTTACGCATCCATTGGAGCTGTCAGAATCGAAGGATGATGCACAAAGCGATGACGAATGCGAACAAATGCAGCCAAGCAATAACAACAATGATGTTGTCGAAAAGTTGCCCGCGCCAGAACCCCAGCAGGAGCAGCAACAACAGAAGCTGGAGCAAGAACAACCACAGCTACTTAACCATGAGCCAGATCAAGCCACAGACAATCAAAATGGAAATAAGTCGCTAGAGAATCTTCCAGTTTCTTCCGAGCTTATAAATTCCACAGAACAGTTGCTTGAGGGCGATGGAGTAGTTCATGAACAGTTGCCTGTGGGCAAAGTGATTCGTCGGAAGAAATCAACAACGCAGGCAGTGGTCAATGGTGACAACAACAACAGCAACAACAATAACAACATCAGCAGCAGCAACAACAAAACAAGCCAAGTGAGCCGCGGAAACAAACGGGCTTCGGTTGCCAGAATGGAGGGTCTGGCGGCCTATTTGGATGTAAATGCCAGTGTCATGTCAAGCAGTACAGAGGTGGAAGGTAGGTTCAGTAAAATAAACCATTGAATTATTTTAATTTACGCTCATTTGTGTCTAGACGAGGGCAAGGAATTGGATGTGACGCTGCCCGAATGGATTGTAGTGGGCGAATCTGTGCTTATACGTCCGTATAATACCAGCGGCGTAATCAGCTTTATTGGCACCACACATTTTCAGCCTGGCGCATGGATCGGCGTTGAGCTCGATACGCCCACAGGCAAAAATGACGGCACCGTTCAGGGCATACAATATTTCCAGTGCAAACCCAAACATGGCATATTTGTGCGTGCGGATAAGTTGGTCCTGGACAAGCGTGGCAAGGCAATGCGTGCCTTCAAGGCGGCTGAAAAGAACAATAGTATCAGCAAAGGTAGGATTACTGCATTCCAATATTGATTTTTTTTTTAATGCCGATTTTATTCTATACCAGAAATGAACAGCTCCATGACCCGGTCAAAGAGCCGTGGCGAATCGCTAAACGTTTCGGCGCGAAAATGATTATACCCAAAATGTTCGCATCAGCTGCAGCGTTGGACTAATTGCAGGCAATCATCGCTGGTTACCAGTGGAGTAAGTTCATTTACAGCAAATGCAACTCCATCGACCTGCCACAGATTGCGTGCAACCAGTGGCGCTGCGGATGCGAACACTCATGGCAAAAAATGTAATGCCAATCGACGCTCGACGGCCTTCTAAGGTCGCCAACGATGCACATCGTCCAGCAACGAACAATGCGGAGCATTAATCCAAACTCACGCTAGCTTACCTTAACTTACACACTTACACAGACACACAAAATGCATGCCGCAAATAATATGCCACACACATATACATACATTACACACGTTAACCAGCTGCTTCTTAAAAAGTAGTCGAAAGACGGCCGTGTTTAATGAAGAACTTAATACTAGCAATTAACTAAATATTTACCTGCTCTTAAATGGATAACTAAGCAAAGCGTTCGCCTAGTTGCATTCACCATGTGCAATACCACGAACACTTTGAAATTCTTAGTCGTCGTAGTAGAACCGAAATATTCTTAATCGTAATCGTTAAACTGTGTGTTTAAATGTTTCCAATTACCAATTACCAATTACCAATTCCGATACCGATTTCGATTCCAATTCCATACTAAATTGGTTAATTTTTTATATAGTTAAATGATCTTTGCTGCTTTCCATTAAAAGCACAATTCAATTATATATACATATATTTTTGTACCGGTTGATTGATTGCCAATTTTAGTTAAATTGTTTTATGTGTTTAGTTTAGTTACTTTAATGGGTACACGTATATTGATGTGACTTGGTTAACACGACAAACGAGCTTAGTTTTATTATTGTTACGGACTATATATACATACATATATATATATATTTTTGAAATCAGTTGTATATAAAATATATCTATTTTGTAAGTTTTCAAGATATGCAATATTTTTTCTATATATATCTTCTACCTTGTTGAGTCCCTCTGTTCTGTTTAGCGCATTTATTTACCGACAAAATAACGAATACAATGTTTAGTATATAATAGCATATTCCATATGATTACATCGATGCGACCTGTCGAAACTGAGGATAGAGTCGCATTCATGTGGTCAATATGTCAATTGTATTATTTGATGTGATGTATTTATAATTTTTCCTCTTATTATAATAATTAAATAAATTCCTTTTTGCTATATACATACGTTAATTTATGTTATTATTTATTTGCTTAGATCTTCTTATGTCTTATAACTTCTTTCTTATATTCTAATACCTTGTATGTGTGCAATATTACCATTAGTATGTATTTACGAATTTGTTCTAACCTAAATAAGTATATCTATCAATGTTGAAAGGTTGTGCGACTATGTTTGTGAACCATTAACCGATCACTGATACTGAATGAAAGGCTTGCGTTAGTCCAAGATGTGAACTGCGTCTAGAAATGAAGCAATAATTGCGATAAATATTCAATTTTATGTTTAAGAATAACTAAAATATGATATAATATTGAAATATGAGAATGATAAACGTAAAGGAAGAGGATATATATATATATATATATATACGTATATACATATATACCGAACCGAAAAACCGGAAAACCGGCTGATAAACGTTTGTACGTAAACGTATCCATCCATCCAACAACCAAGACATCCAAGACACTCCAAACTGAGTCTGAGATAAATGGCAATTTACAAACAATAAAACCAAGCGATTTCTTAAAGGCAGAACAACCCCAAAAAACAAAAAATAAAAAATTCAAGAAACTGGATGAACTACAATCTACCAGTGAGCCAGTACATATACATATACACATACATATAAATATATATATGTATACATCAGTATATACAAACATATACTATATATTTGGTACACATATGTATATTTTCGAACTGTGTTTTCTACTTGCATCAACTACCAAAAATACTTGAAAATACGTCCAAAATTGAAAAATTCAAAGCAAGAAAAAAACTACGATATATACAATTACAATATATAATTATAATTATTATATACATACATAAACATATACATAATTATTTATTTACCAACGATACACACATGACATTATTCAAACCCAAAACTCAAAATTACTTCGGCTCACCGAAGTTACGTATGCTCCTTGAGCAGTTATTCCCTGCCCCCCCCATTGATGATTGTGAGTTATAAAGCGTATCCTTCGCCATGCTCAAAGAGCATTTCCGTCAAACAATTTTGGTGTCTGTACGAATTAGTAATTACAAATAATTTTTTTTAGATCTTATTTAAAAAACTTTGAAATTTATGTCCAGCACCTCCACAAGCGGCACCAATCGACCGCCCAGCAATTAAATGTACGAATGGTACAAAAGGAGGGTGCATTGAAAAAACACAAAAATAAGACAGAAAAAGAAAAAATTAATTTAAAAATAAATTAAAATAAAATACATACGATAATTACTGAAATTAAATGCATTTAATAAGCATAAAATAACATTCGAATAGAGCTTAAATAAATTCCAAAGAATATTAATTAATTTATTAATTAATTAAACGGCACGCATAATGCGCTTTCTATGTATGTAAAATAGATGAAAAATTGAGATTAGAAAAATGCCATAAATTCAATATGCGCTTGCTTGAATCTTAAAGATACTCGAAACGAACTCACATTAAAATAAAGGATCACAAAACACACACACCTCACACGCACGCACACACACACACGCAAACACACATTCACAGTACTTTAGGTACAATTTAGGGTAGATTCGGCGGTTGATAGTGCATCTTGATGTACGAAAAAAGATAGATGTAGCGCATATGGTACATTTTAGGAGCTATTGCCCAGTTTGATGTAGATATATTATTTGCATAAAAAATACACCCACACACATTTGTCCACACCGGCACACAACATACACACTCACACATACATATACCATATTCAGGTAAATATTCTTATATATAAATATACATATTCTATTTCTTATAAGTTGATATTGCTAGTGTATTACTCGCCGCAGATGAAGCAATCGCATTGATAGGTCATTAGATCCGATAGACGGGTACGTGGTTAGTTTATTAGATTTACTGACATATGTAAAAGATACTCGAAAATTTTGCGCACTATTAGAGCTTTCAGCACGATCAACGAAATACTGTTATTAAATAAAGAGTAGACCCAAAAACCAGCCCATAATGCGATCTATCGTTAATCTATGAAAAATAGAGTTGAAAAACAAAATCCAAGCAAAACTGCTTTAAATGTGCAATCAACAAAGAAATACACATACACACTTACACACATAATTGGTCTTAAATAATTGCAGTTATTAATTTTTATTGTAAAATTTAATTCGCTTGGTAGTTGTAATTTTGTGTACTATTAAATTGATGACAACAACAAAAATAACAATATCTTTAAATCAGTCAAACCACAACAAAAAATAAAAATATCGAAATTATGAACAGAAAATAAAATAAACAATAATTTGTGTAATTTATACTTATACTCCAATTTTTAGTAATTTAATGAACGTCAGCAAATAAATAAAATAAAACAGAAAATATTTAATAATTTATTCTTATTTGAACAAAAAACAAAAAAATTTGTACAAAACATGTGTAGATCTTATTTCGAGCATATTTACCGTTATATTTTTGTTCTTTGGGCAACACAGCTGTCAACCTAATGGCACCAGCTTTTCAAAACAACAATTGTCAACGATGCTACCTTCTATTTTTAATCCCTGATGGTGTTACCTTTTTTTTTATACCCTGCGATGAGTTTGGTGAATATATTAGTTGCTGGGCACGTGCTTATCTTTGGTGTTTGATAAAGTTTATCGTCTCTCGTTTATAAATCGTTTGATAAATTTATAAAACCCAATTAAAATAATTGTAATTCTGAGTACGTAAACAAAAAGAAACGTTTAAAAAAATCCCCGATTTCCGCCGTACGCGATACATGTGATTTTTTCTTTATTGTGCTTGTACCTCAGATGCTGTCATAGGTTATCTCGTAGTCGTTCAAAGTGGGGAATTATTTTATTTTTTTTGAAGTGAACGCATGTCAACCTTCCCTTCAGAGTAAAACATAATTCAAGGTCTTTGTTGTTTTGTCTTCTTGAATGGTACTTTTTTTTTCACTTTTATTTATAAAACAGATGGCAATAAAGGTGTTAAGTGTTTGTTAAATAATAAAAAAAACGCTCTTTAGTTAACACATTGCGTTTACGACATAGATAAGTAATGTTTGTGACTTTTGAAGTAGTTCGACTGCATTGGAATGCAAGAGTTACATATCCGAATCTGAATCATTTAATGATCACATAGCAACTATAATTATAAATATATCAAATTTGTAAGCATTTTATAGGAGTTACTTTATATATGCACTATATTTATACAACTTGATCTAGTTTCGTTTAAATACACAACAAATGCACAACACATATCATTCCCGTAATAATAATCAATATAATTTATAAATAATTATTTAGTTTATATTCATTTGACTTTAGTTTTTGATTTGTGTCGGTCCTCAAGTATTTTCTAACTACCACTTATGTATGTATTCTATGCAGTAAATTTTATACATATACATACATATACATATATGTATATATGCGTATGTATATAGAAAATATTTATATATATCTGATCTGTATATAATATTAATTGGTATATACACGAGTTCTGGTGCGCTTGTTTGAGTCTGTGGGTAAAAGCTTGACGCTCCGCTTAGTCAGTTTCTCTCAGTTGAAATAGAATTGGTCCGCTGCCGCTTGCCATGTCATGTTCAGTCGTGTTCGATGGTCCAACGCTGCGTATCACTGGTTTGGTCGCATGGTGCGACCTGTGCATCGTCCATGCTCTTAAGACCATTATGGTCCAGGCACATTCTCGTGTTGCTGTGTATCAGCTGCTGATTCGAGTACGTCCACTGCTCATTATAGTCATCGTTCTCCATGCAGGGAACCATCACCACACGGTAAGGTGGGGAGTCACTGTGTTGTACCGTGGCACAGCTTAACTCATTACGTATTACTTGATTCTTGGTATAGGAGAAGAGTTGCGATTTTTGTAGAACTTTACCGCAGGGATAGAGGCCAGCGTTGAACGGCTTCTCATTATTCTGCAGTAAATCATCTAGGCACATGTTGGAGTGCAGTGTCTTAATCTTGCCCCAAGCCTTAACATTTTTGTTGGGCACGAACTTTTCTGGATAGATGTTCTTTAGGTACCAATCAAAGCTCTTACAGCGCAGTTTCTTGCGCAGCATCACTCTATGTGTCACATCTCCAATATCTGGATGGAATTTCAAGTCAGGTCGATTGAGGAAGAACACGTTTATGTACTCATCCATCCATACCAACGCCATGCGTGCTGTGTTTATGCCATGCGTGTCGCGGTTATTGGGGAATCTACAATGAGATGAGATTAGTCAAAGGTTGAAGATTTTCTAAGGATGTTTGCAACTCACTTATAGGGATGGAAATCACGGAAAATGTGACCCACACGGGAACAGGGTATTGTCTCGATGGTGCCACCGCATTGCCATATCCTAAACGACATCTCCAAGTTCTCACCACCCCAGCCATCCATCTGTAAAAGTAATTCGGAGTTAAAAACAGTCCCAAGTTCTTTTATGGCATTTCCCCTTACCTGCTCATCGTAACTACCCACTTCCCAGAAGTAGCGTCTATCCATGGCAAACAGGCCACCGGCCATTGTGGGGCTGTAAGCCGGACATATTTCCCTTGGCTGCTTACACTCTTTCCTTTGACGTTGTTTCTCGCGCTCAGGCAGGTTCACCCAATCGAAGTGACCATTCCACTGAAATCCGCCCACCTGGAATGACTTGTAGCCATTGGTGCTGTACTGGAAATCATTTGCATCGATCACATCGATAATGGGCACCAAAACGCTGGTGCGTGAGTCCTTGATCCGCTGCAACAGCGGCTCACACCAGCCCACATTTGCCTCACAATGGGCGTCCAGAAAGATTAGAACATCTCCAGTGGCAATTCGTGCGCCAGCCAAACGGGCACGTATCAGACCCAAGCTGTGGGCAGAACGAAATAAGACCAAACTTTCCTTTAGCAAATTGTGTATTTTTGGCCATGAGACGGGCAGAAAAAAATCCAAAATAAAATTATTGGGTCAGCGAACAAGCTCTTAACGAATAGTTCACGTCGAGAGGTACGAAAGATACAAAATAAAAGTCAAAAACATAATCGTAAGTTGACGAACAGGTTTTACGGTTTCATTCCATACCCTCGACCCGTACGGGAACGAATTGGGTGAGTCGGAAAACTAGATGAAGATGCAACCAACTTTTGCTTTCAATTTCGAAATTTTCAAAGAAGTTTTTCAACTTGAATTCTTAAGATACTTTCTACTGATTGATTGCTTTCTCCTCCAATAGGATGGACCATGCCAGTTTATAGAGTATTTAAAAGTCGATCATTTGGAATAATTTATGAGCTTTTGAATTTTTGAACGTTTCTTTAGTTCTTCAACATAAAGCTGTAACGAAGACGCCTCAACGCCTTGCCCGTCACTCTGTCCCCTGGCCAATTGTGTGAGTCTGTGCCACAAACGAGTTATTCAAATGAAGGCGAACCAAGCGACAGCCGCCACTCGAACGTGTCTTTGTATTAATTTCAAAGTGTCCAAGTTGAATGTGCATTCGATTAGCTGAATGGAACTTTTCCTAGACATACAGCCATACAGCCACACAGCCATACAGCCAGGGAATTAGTAAAGTGTGCCATAGTTATATACTCACCGATTCTTTAGACGGAGTATTGTTACCTTGCCAACGGGTAGGCGGGTTCTCACATAATGATCCAGTTTGCCGGCTAGCTCGGGATTATCACTACCATCATCCACAAGGATGACCTCCTTGAGTGCATCTTTGTGGCACGTGTTCAGCGTGCTGTGCACTGTGCGTATCAGTACGGAGTAGGGTTCATTGAAGAATATGATGACCACGCTGGCAGTGGGTAATGTGCTTGGATCATCGTACTGTTGATCCTTGCACAAAGGATTTCGATGATCACCTACAGTGCGATTATATGACAGCTCCTCGCTTAGCTCCTCATTCAAGGCGATTTTCTTATAAATTTTATCTCCACGCACCTTAGCAGCACCTTTCAGGTGTACTGCAGTGCCATTATTGCCAAGACCCGGTATCTGCTTTTCCAAATCCAGCTCTATACTGTGCTCATAAGGTGACTGCGTGGCGGGTCGAACTTCATTTTCGGCCTCATTCACATATCTGTCATGCACACGCCCGCGCGACTTGAGCGCGACTGCTGGTCTGGGTCCGCCAGGGTGCAGAAAATCATCGCTGGCTGGCTGAACCTTTAGGTAAAGCACAAAGCACAGTGCCACGAGCACAAATATAATAACTTTGCCATAGAAGGAACGAAACCGAGGCAGCATTTTGGTTGCTTCTAATGTGTTGGTGGTTTTTTTTTTTTGTTGAGGTAGCTTTGACTCTCCGAACACTTTATTTCTTTAAATTAGTTACAGTGTAGCAGCGCAAACGTGGCCCGTCGAATGCTGCCCTTTGCCGACACATAGGCGCGTATAAAACGAATATTATTATATTTACATATATACAGATGTTGATATCATTGCCAGCAGATTTTTAAGCAAAAAATTCCAGTTTCTTCTTTTAGGTGCGCACAACACCAATGCCCAAGCGATCTGTGCATTGACTCGCGGCTTAAACTAGACTAAACGTTAATTCTAGTGACTGAGATCGCTATGGCTCTGCGCTCCTCACCGCCCATTACCAGCACCAACAAATATATAAACATTTGTATGCTCATATATGTATGGCTTAACTGTTGCTTCTTCTTCTGTCGCACAGTCAACAGTTGATGGCACTTAATTTGTTATGCATCGTCGCGTTTATATTTATAGTTTATCACTTCTGTGGACGACGTAAAATTCTATTATTTAATTGCAGTATATAGATTAAGTCAACAAATGTTAGAAATATTGTTTCGCGAAAATGAAAACACTTACTGAGGCCTAGCAGGTGATTTGGCGTTGCCACATCGTTGCAGCCTTGAGAGTGCGAGCGTTATAAAATAATTGTAATAATTACATTTCTTTTTATATTCCTTAAATATTAATAAAATAAGTACTTTTCAACTATAGTCATAATATAAGAATTCGCAGGACATCGCAATTTAAGCCTTGGGATAAGTTGTCACACTCTTTAATGTGCAGTCTGGCAGCTCCTGCACGCTCCAGTGCTGAGCAGCGTCGCTGTCACTGCGCGCGAATTTTTAAATTGTGGAAATGGAAATAATGGACTGATATTCAATTTTCACATGATTTCTTTTTTTAAAAAACTTTCAGCATGGACAGCAGGATCTTCCCACAAGAGATCTTGCCTTATAATGTAATATATAATATAACACATTATATATATATGTGTATACATATACATGTATATCATATATGTGGTATGGTTTAAGCTTTTTTTTTTCTAGTTATAAAAATCACTACTATTCTTTTAAGATGCAAATTTTTGATATATTCTTATATTTTCGTCCATGGAGGACAACTAATCAACCATTAAAAAAAAAAATACTGTGAATAATAAAACAAATATGTATAATAAAATTTTGAATTAAAAATTTTTGCATATATGGTTTCTGTCTATAAGTTTTCTTAAGCAACATTTTGAACTGAAAAGCACTACTATTATTTCTTCCACCACTGTATATATTATTATTAAAAAAAAAAAAATAAAAAAAAAACTTTCAGCTTGGGAAACAATGCCAAAACTCATACAGTCTCTATTAATTCATTTGTATAAACAAGTATACTACTTATTTTCAACTATTTATAATATTTATTTATATAACAAATGATATCTAATTCATCGAAAGTCCTGCGACAGACGAGCGGAACAAGGTATGCTACGCTCGTATAGCACGATTCTCGGCTAAGCTATTCCTGTTTTAAATGTGCAAAATGAGGTCCTTCTGCGAACAATGTATAATGTCCAATAAGTAGTCAAGAGGATAAGCAGTCTTTAAATTACATGCCGTTCGATGATTTTTTTATATAATATAATAATTAAAGCAACGCTAACCACAACACTACCGAAAACACCAACGGCCACAAAAACAAAAATACTAACAAAAGAACTTGCAACATAGCTTGCAACACAACTAAGAACATAATTGACAAGCATACTAACAGCAGCAGGACTTGCAACATCACTTGCAACGTAGCTTACAACAATACTAACATTAGAACTAACAAAAATGCTAACCGCAGAACTTGCAACGTAGCTTGCAACAATACTAACATTAAAACTATGAAATATACTAACAGCAGGACTTGCAACATAGCTTGCAACATAGCTTGCAACAATACTAACATTAAAACTAACAAGAATACTAACAGAAGGACTTGCAATATCACTTGCAACATTGCTTGCAACAATACTAACATTAAAACTAACAAAAATACTAACAACAGGACTTGCAACATCACTTGCAACGTAGCTTGCAACATTACTAACATTAAAACTAACAAGACTACTAACCGCAGAACTTGCAACATAGCTTGCAACAATACTAACATTAAAACTAAGTAATATACTAACAGAAGGACTTGCAACATCACTTGCAACGTAGCTTGCAACAATACTAACATTAAAATTAACAAAAATACTAACCGCAGATCTTGCAACATAGCTTGCAACAATACTAACATTAAAACTAACAAAAATACTAAAAACAGAACTTGCAACATATATTGCACCACAACTAAGAACACAACTAACAAGAATACTAACAGCAGGACTTGCAACAACACTTTCAACGTAGCTTGCAACATTACTAACATTAAAACTAAAAAGATAACTAACCGCAGATCTTGCAACATAGCTTGCAACAATACTAACATTAAAACTAACAAAAATACTAACAACAGAACTTGCAACATATATTGCAACACAACTAAGAACACAACTAACAAGAATACTAACAGCAGGACTTGCAACATCACTTGCAACGTAGCTTGCAACAATACTAACATTAAAACTAACAAGATTACTAACCGCAGAACTTGCAACATAGCTTGCAACAATACTAACATTAAAACTAACAAAAATACTAACCACAGAACTTGCAACATATATTGCAACACAACTAAGAACACAACTAACAAGAATACTAACAGCAGGACTTGCAACACACTTCAACGTAGCTTGCAACAATACTAACATTAAAACTAACAAAAATACTAACAGCAGGACATGCAACATACTTGCAACATAGCTTGCAACAATACTAACATTAAAACTAACAAAAATACTAACAACAGAACTTGCAACATATACTTGCAACACAACTAAGAACACAACTAACAAGAATACTAACAGCAGGACTTGCAACAACACTTGCAACGTAGCTTGCAACAATACTAACATTAAAACTAACAAGATTACTAACCGCAGAACTTGCAACATAGCTTGCAACAATACTAACATTAAAACTAAGAAATATACTAACAGCAGGACTTGCAACATCACTTGCAACATAGCTTGCAACAATACTAACATTAAAACTAACAAAATTACTAACACGCAGAAGCTTGCAACATAGCTTGCAACAATACTAACATTAAAACTAAGAAATATACTAACAGCAGGACTTGCAACATCACTTGCAACATAGCTTGCAACAATACTAACATTAAAACTAACAAGATTACTAACCGCAGAACTTGCAACATAGCTTGCAACAATACTAACATTAAAACTAAGAAATATACTAACAGCAGGACTTGCAACATCACTTGCAACATAGCTTGCAACAATACTAACATTAAAACTAACAAGATTACTAACCGCAGAACTTGCAACATAGCTTGCAACAATACTAACATTAAAACTAAGAAATATACTAACAGCAGGACTTGCAACATCACTTGCAACATAGCTTGCAACAATACTAACATTAAAACTAACAAAAATACTAACAACAGGACTTGCAACATACACTTGCAACGTAGCTTGCAACAATACTAACATTAAAACTAACAAAAATACTAACAGCAGGACTTGCAACATCACTTGCAACATAGCTTGCAACATTACTAACATTAAAACTAACAAAATTACTAACCGCAGAACTTGCAACATAGCTTGCAACAATACTAACATTAAAACTAAGAAATATACTAACAGCAGGACTTGCAACATCACTTGCAACATAGCTTGCAACAATACTAACATTAAAACTAACAAGATTACTAACCGCAGAACTTGCAACATAGCTTGCAACAATACTAACATTAAAACTAAGAAATATACTAACAGCAGGACTTGCAACATCACTTGCAACATAGCTTGCAATAATACTAACATTAAAACTAACAAGATTACTAACCGCAGAGCTTGCAACATAGCTTGCAACAATACTAACATTAAAACTAAGAAATATACTAACAGCAGGACTTGCAACATCACTTGCAACATAGCTTGCAACAATACTAACATTAAAACTAACAAAAATACTACCAACAGAATTTGCAACATATATTGCAACACAACTAAGAACACAACTAGCAAGAATACTAACAGCAGGACTTGCAACATAGCTTGCAACAATACTAACATTAAAACTAACAAGATTACTAACCGCAGAGCTTGCAACATAGCTTGCAACAATACTAACATTAAAACTAACAAAAATACTAATAACAGAACTTGCAACATATATTGCAACACAACTAAGAACACAACTAGCAAGAATACCAACAGCAGGACTTGCAACATAGCTTGCAACATTACTAACATTAAAGCTGACAAGATTACTAACCGCAGAACTTGCAACATATCTTGCAACATAGCTTGCAACACTTCTAACAACAACACTAACAACAACACTTACAACAACACTTACAACAACACTAATAACATTATTAACAACAACAACAATAGGAAAAACAATAGAGAATCATACATTGTTGTTGTTTTTTTAATGTGAGAAAACAAAAACAACAAGGGAAAAAATTTTCAAGGAAAACCATGGCAAAATTGATAAAAAATCACAAAAAGGACGATAAATCGGATGCTATAAGGACGATTTTGATGTCCTTTGGCAGGATTGTAGTCCTTGTTGTTCCGGTTCTTATGACACTTTACGTGTCAGGATATGTAAGGATACGTCCGAGATATAACGGTTTTTTTCATAGCAGAAAAATGCTTCTATCTCAGGTCTTGTAAGGACTTTCGTCCTTTTTATAACTGAAATCATATGTGGGCCAGTCTCACCTATCTTCATGTGCAAGGACATCCTGATTGTCCTGAAAATGAATGAGATACAGACAATTTCGTGATTTCAGGACTCTTTTTCCTTACTTTTGCCTTCAAAAAATTTTCCCCATTGTTGTTGCTTTTTTCTTGATGTAAGTGTGTTTGTTGTTGTTGTCTGTTGTTGTTAGTGTTGTTGTTAGTGTTGTTATTAGTGTTGTTGTTTTTAGTGTTGTTGTTGTTGTTTTTGTTAGTGTTGTTGTTAGTGTTTTCTTAGTGTTGTTGTTGTTGTTTTTGTTAGTGTTGTTGTTACTGTTGTTGTTAGTGTTGTTAGTGTTTTTGTGTTTGTTGTGTGTTAGTGTTGTTCTGTTTTGTTTTTTGTAAGTGTTGTTGTTAGTGTTTTCTTAGTGTTGTGTTAGTGTTGTTGTTAGTGTTGTTGTTAGTGTTGTTGTTAGTGTTGTTGTTAGTGTTGTTGTTGGTGTTGTTGTTGTTGTTGTTTGTAAGTGTTGTTGTTAGTGTTGTTGTTTTTGTAAGTGTTGTTGTTAGTGTTGTTGTTGTTGTTTTTGTAAGTGTTGTTGTTAGTGTTTTTGTGTTTGTTGTTGTTAGTGTTGTTCTTTTTGTTTTTGTAAGTGTTGTTGTTAGTGTTGTTGTTAGTGTTGTTGTTAGTGTTGTTGTTAGTGTTG